>BMAU01021396.1:0-320000 GCA_019973935.1 Trichonephila clavipes | reverse complement strand
TAGGCATCCTTTTTTTTCTGTCGGAAGAAGATGCTTCAGGTAATAAAAATCAATGGCACTCGTATATTTGTATTAGATTTGCAGCTTTTTCCTGGAATGCTACAGTCTCCATCAAATGAATGTATAATAACTTATTCTCTAAATTGACGCATTTTTTATTCCCTCAATTTCTCTCTGGTTGTAGAATATGTAAGCATTATGCAGGGAGATTCCGAAGTAGGGTAGAGAGACTTTTTTTGTACCAAAGCATTGTTTCCCTGAGGTCTGCTAATTAATAATTAACAGTTTATTTTTACTTTTTTGCAACACTTTATAACTTTTATCGCCTTGTACGTGTTTCCCAGTGAGATTTATTGGACATATGTATGACAATTTGACATACAATTACACATCTGACTGTCGACAGATGAAATTTGGTGATGAGCTTGTAAAATGAAACAAAACGAAAACTTTTTAATATCCTGACAGACAGCAGAAGCTCCATCAAATATTTGAAAAATTGGCCAAATATTTTGGACAGTACTGGTCTAGATATTTTATCCCCGAATTAGCTAGGCTTGGTCAGAGCAAACAAGTGTGTCACCAGTGGATATCATCGCATGTGGGTGGGCCTGAGAACAAAGCAGCTGATGAGCTGGCTGGTAGGGGTTGTGATCTATCTAACCCCAGTTCCACGGTCTTAAGCATTCAAAAATTCATTCCCTCCAAAGAACTCAAAGGAATTTGACTTGGCGAAACCCTCTTGCTCACCACTGGTACGCAGCTAAGAGTCCTGGCCTATCTCTACAGTGCAGGAGTTCCAGGGCTCATCAGACGGTCTTGCCGCGCTTTAGATGTGGTCACCTGCATAGTATGACTTTTGTGTAGGGGGTAAAGTCTTTCTTTACCTATCCCTGCTCTCTCCCTGCTTTCCCGGCTAATCTTCTGGACTGCTGGGACATTTCACTGCGACAGTTGTTTAAAGATCCACACCTGGTGTGTGTCACTATTATGCAGAAAGATCATACACTATCTGGCCAAAAGTAACCGGACACCTCTTAAAAAAGTGGTTCTGGCGAGTGACGCAATTTGATACGTAATTGAAAGCTATAAAAGTGTTGGTAGTGGTTTGTCAGATTATATTTATGCGTTTGTGAGAGAGAGGCAATGTGTAAGTCAAAGTCGCTTAGTGAGTTTGATCGTTGCAGTATAAGGGGATGCCACCTTTGTGGGAAATCAGTTCGTGAGATTGCGGACATTCTACAGAAGCCTAAATCCACTGTGAGTGATGTAATTGTGAAGTGGAAATGTCGAGGCAGTGAAACAGCAGAAAAACGAACCGGAATGCCGAAAATACTTGGTGAACGCAGTCGGGAAACTCTGAAAAGGGTAGTGAAACAAAATCGCAAGTCCTCGTTGGTGGAAATTTCTCAGGAGTTCCAAAGTTCATCAAGAATTCAGCAGTTCAGCAGGACTGTCCGTCGAGAGTTAAAAAACTTTGGATTCCATGGTCGTGCAGCCGCTCACAAGCCAAACATCACTCCACAGAATGCGAAGCATCGATTGCAATGGTATAGAACTCACTGTCATTGGACTGTGGACAAGTGGAAAACTGGAGTGATGAATCTCGCTTTAAGATGACAGAACACCTCTAAAACTCAATTTTTGGTCAAAATATCGATTTTTCGTTTTTGGTCTTATATTAAAGTTCAATCTTTTATCTTTGTAAATCTGTTTATAAATTTTGTTTCTATTTTAATTAGAAGCCGAGTTACAGTTTTTTCAATATTACTTAATCATAAATTTCTCGGAACCGAAATAGTTTCTGCTAACCGGAAGTGGCCGAGTTGTTTGTTTACGTTTCTCTTTCATAGTATATGACATGAAATATAATTAATATACAAATATTTAGTCAGAAATTAAAATAGAACATTTAACAATAAATATAAATGTATTTGGAAATACATTTTTCCTTTTTTATGTGTAAAACCTGGCAGCAAGTTTGTTGTTTTGACTTTGTTTACATATGCGTTTGATTTTCACGCTGAAAGAATTGACAGCGTAAAAAAGTTTATTTGATTGCTTTATTTTAACTTAAAAATAGTTAAAAGTATTGCTAAAAAGCGCAAGCGGCAATTTTATGGTAATAAATTCCCAAACACTTCGAAAAATAATAGCACTTCAGCAGTTCCTGAATGTACGGTCAGCTGTTGGGAAATGAGAGTTTGTCAACTGCAGAAGAAATAATTGCCTGGTCCTGTGTTTGGTAACAGAATCGTTGACCTTGAACTTATTGTGGAAGCTTTTGCTCAACTTTGCTGCCCGAAATATTTTGCTGAAATGTAGAACTATTCGAGGATTCGAGATATGGATTGTGCTCACATTTTACACTAAAATGTAAGTGTTGTGACTTTTTTTGCATTTGCTTCATCAAAAAAAGTTGTAGTGCACCTGTCATAAATACCAGGCTAGTATACGATATGCGGCAGATAGGCAAAGGTTTTGCTGGGGCATTTAAATTATGCTCAACATTAAATTTGCCTCGACTAACCAAAACTGCTTACAAAAATCAGGATGCAAATCTTTTAAAAGCGGTTCATGAAGTAGCTGAGGAATCCATGATAAAAGCTGCTACTGAAATTCTGAAGAAAAAACAAAATCTCTCATCCGATATTGTAAAATGTGGCATATCGGTGGATGGCACATGACAGCGAAGAGGCTATACATCTATGAATGGCTGTGTTGCTGCAATATCAGTTGATACTGGTAAGGTGTTAGACATAGAAGTTATATATATGTCGTCCTACTGTCCAACATGTAAGAGACTTCAGACTATGCCAAGAAACTTTAAACATGAGTCGTCAAAAGCCGACCACATATGTCAGTGTAATTTCACAGGCTCTTCATCAAAAATGGAAATTGTGGGGGCTTCCCGAATATTTCTTCGATCTGAAAAAAACCGCAGACTGCATTACACTCAATATTATGGGGATGGCGACTCAAAAGCTTTCATGAGTGTAAAAGACTCTTATGGATTAAACAGTGTGACTAAGTTTGAGTGCATTGGCCATGTACAAAAGAGAATGGGTTCGCGTCTGTGAAAACTAAAACTAAAGGACTGTCTGGTAAAGGCAAATTAACTGATAATTTTATTGACATACTTAAAAATTGTAAGGAATTTCTGTTCACAGCAATGTCGGTAACTTAAATGCCATGCAGCAAAATGTAATTGCTGCGTTATATCACTGTGCATCAAGTAATAAGAAACCGATGCATGGTCAATGCCCAATAGGGAAAGAAAGCTGGTGTTATTTTCAGCGGGGGATGGCAAATGGAACACAATGTTCCACAAAATATGCTGGTATATCAAATGATGTTTTAAATAAAATTAAACCAGTATATTTAGAGCTATGGGACAAACAGATATTAAGTAAGTGCTTGCATAGACGCACGCAAAATGCCAACGAGTGTTTTAATGGAATAGTTCGGCAAAAAGTACCGAAGGAAGTTTTTGTTTCGCTCAAAACAATTAAATTTGGGTCGTATAATGCTATTATACACTTTAATAAAGGATTAAATGGGTGTCTAAAAGTTTTTAATAAAATGAATATAGAAAACCCTGGGGTGTTTACCTTACGGGGATATAAACAATTAGATAAATGCAGAATCCGTGAATCAATTCATAATGCAGACCCCAAAACAAAGAAAAACAGGAAAATTATAAGAGCACTTAAAAAGAAAAAAATTAGTGTTTTAGAAGTCAAAGATGGGGAGAAATATAAATCTGGTGCATTTTAATAAGAAATTAAGTGTTTTTCTTGTAATCAGAATAGTTTAATGTTATTTTTGTCGTTTTCTCAAAATGAGTTTTTTTACATTTTTTCTTACCGCAAAACACAATATCTCAAAAAGTTATGCTTGAATGAAATAAAAATTTTATATGTATGTTTTTTAAATACTTATATAAGGAATAGACCATTCTTAAGATTTTGGATTTTGTGTTGAGTAGAAATTTTTTTTATATAGCAATAAAGTAAAAATTACAATAGCTTTTAAGAAAATTTCAACGTATAGAAGTTCGAAACACAATAACTTCCCACTTAATGGTCATATTACCAAAATAAGAGTCTATTCCCTAGATAAGGTTGTATGCTATATTATTCACAATTTACAAAATGTCAATATATTTATTTTATTTTCAGTTATCATGTTTTGCGTAAAGTCTTATTTTTGCTTATTTTTTTTTATAAAATACCCCCTTGACTCTAAAAATGTACACTAACAAAACTTTTCTTGGGTATTTTTCTAATTTTAGAGACCCATAAGGTCATACAATATGCATTTGCAGGCAAAATTCAGGTTAATTCAAAAGATTTTCTTCGAAGGTGTTCTGTTACCTTAAGATCTGACAGTCGGATGGACGCGTCTGGGTTTGTAGGATGCCCGGCGAACGTTTCTTTAGTGTGGCTGCATTGTGCTGACTGTTAAGTATGGTGGTGGAAGTATAATGGTGTGGGTGTCTTTCCCGTAGTTTGGCCTTGGTCTGTTAGTTCCTGTGATTGGAATAATGAACCCTGAGATGTATGTGGACATTCTGGACAATGCAGCACTCCCAACTCTATGGCAATATTTCGGGTAAGGCCCATTTCTCTTCCAGCAGGATAACTGCTCCATTCACACATCGAGGCTTGCACAGACGTGGTTTGACGAAATGGGTGTTAAAAAACTGAACTGGCATTCTCAGAGCCCCGAACTAAATTCCATAGAATACCTTTAGGACGAATTAGAATGCTTATTACGTAGCCAGCCAAATCGACCATCCTCACTGCAAACACTCACTTCAGCTGTAATGGACGCCTGGAAGGCAATTCCTATGGTCACCATCAAAAATTGGTGGAAAGTCTTCCCAAACATGTGCAGGCTGTCATCCATGCAAAAGGGGGACGACATCATACTAATATGTGCTTCTGGACGTTCTAAGTCCATACCACTGGGTGTCCGGATACTTTTGGACAGATAGTGTATAAACTTGGTGTAGGCTTTCCTGCTCCAAGGGGATTGGAAACAATAACAACAAATATTTGAATATGAAAATCTTTATTGAAAGAAAAACTACTACGAGACAATTCGTTATTTTAACTCAACACAGGAATCATCTACTGCGACATGAGCTACGACTTACATCAAAGGGTTTTTTTTCAATATGAATTACCATAGATGCCATTACAATATTATAAAGACCGTGGGTAGCCTAGTGGTTAGAGCAACGCACTTCAGACCGGAAGGCCTGGATTCGATGCCCGATGCCACCAAACACTCTCCGAGTACACATGGAGTACGTGCTCGTTAAATCAGTGGATCCGAAAGTCTTGTGGGCTGAATCACGAGTGCAGAGGACTAAAGAATATTTCCCTCCCCTTCAGTTACATGCCTAAATTTTGGAGGTTGAGATCGGTGGTGTCACCATCTATCGTCCTTCGGGAATTTCACCCAGCTAAGTCGAGCTGTCACCTGTATGGTGCTCAAGGCCAACAACAGGCGAACATCTAGTTCCTACCACGGTAAATTTCGTGGACCTCGATCTGACTAGGTCAGACAGGTGGCATTAGAAACAACAACACAATATTATAAAAGTAAATTCATATCATGTAAAATTTTATATTTCCTTTAAAATAATACCTTGGCACCCAGGATAATACGCTTTAAACTTGCTTATAAGTGATTAGGTTGAATGGCAGTGCCACCCTCCATTCATAGTGGATAACCAGAAGCACCAGAACTCGAGCCTACAACACTCCCGCTACATGTGCAGAAATATGGAAGGAAATGTCTAAAATCCAAACATTATGAACTTCAGTTTATTTTTCCAATTCCAATTAATTCATATTTTCCCTATATATTTATGCATTCGGATCTCTATATAACGAAGTCGCTAAACCTCGGAAAAAAGTTCGTTGAAAGGAAAATTCGTTCTATAGAGGTCCATCTTTTAATATACTTTATAAACCACATAAAATAAATTTTAAATTAATAAACACTATATATTAAAAAAGTAATTTTTTAAAATTAATATATGTTTATTTTGTATATCTTACTCATCAAAAAAGAAAGCATGAAAGAAAACTGCAAGGACAACAAGAAAACAGAATCTCGAAGAATTCACTGTATTTTCAACATTAAGAAATTAATTTTATACTAAAATTAATGAATTTTAAGGACATTTTATAAATTAAAGCATACAAGAGAGTAATACTAAACATGCATTATTTTATAATTAGAGCACGGGGATATGGAACAACTCCACTGGGGGTGAAAAAGGATATCGAAGATATTTATATTGAACTGGGAAATGGGAGGTGAAAGGTTGCACTTCTTGGATAAAACGTCCCGAACTCCATTGCTCTCAGCGAGTTAGGATTTTAAAAAAAGAGTTCAAGATGTATGACCATCATAAAATGTGTTAAAGAGAAATTAACTTGACATTTTTTCAGTCATACTTGTAAAAAAGGCAGAACAAAAATTGAATCAAAAAAGAAAAAGTTGGTTCTATAGAAAATGCACTTCGCTATAGAGAGGTTATTTAACAAAGAAATTCGTAAAACGTTCAAGATTCCAGGAAAAAGTTCCCTGTATAGAAAAATTCGCAATATAGAGGTTCGACTGTATACACGTTGTTCAAATTTTTAATCGTTGATAAAATACTTTTTGTTCATCTCCACTCAATTTCAAATACCTTTTTCTAAAATTGTACTTGATGTTAATACAGTGTTTTCAAATGTTACATGAATTTCATCAATGAACAAAAGTAATAGTCCGACACGATGTATAAAAAGAAAATTCGCACTACGAGACGCTGTCGTGTGCAGCGCGTTGGGCTTCTCTTCTCACCTGCGATGGCCTAATAATTTCTGAGAGTGGGGTTTCTTTTTACTATCCTATTTTATTGGAATAATTAAACTTAATTAAGGAATAAAGAGTAACAAGCAAAACAAAATAGTTCAACACATTATATTGAAAGGAAAATTGCAAGGAAAATCGCTTTCTATTTTGCCACTTAATATTAGGATTCTGTCATATGTACACATAAACATATTTATATTAATTTAGTTATTTAATAAAAAAGTAACTAAAACAAAAATTTCCTGATTGACCTGCGTGGGAATTGACTTAATTTTTTTTGTATATTAGTTGCTAATATGCACGCTGACTATGAATAAATAAAGGTAAAGATAATCAATCATCTAATATCAAATTTGTAAATCTTACTCTACTGATACTAAATTTACCCTAATGTTCATTAAAATCAGATTTAAATATGGAAAACATTTCAATGTCAGTATTTTTTTACCCATCTACCTAAGCCCCCGTTGAAATAACTCTATAATCACTGCTCAATCCCACTTATCATTAACCAAGCAGAGCGGGAGATTCCCCCCCACTCCTTTGTTTCCAAACCCTTTATCTCTCCTCCCTGAAATAACCTGGAGGGGATTTAGAAGCTCTCCGTTTGCCTCACCATTTGGCGATGGATCATTAATTTCGCCATCAATTAAACTCTTCCTCCGAAGCCAGGAGCACTTTTCGCCAAATGGCTCGTAATGCTGCCTTCTCCAAATGATAAGACAAAGCATCGGACTTGGACGAGTAATTAGACACGTCATTCGCCAGACTAATCATTGGTGGGTGTGGGTTCTTTTTTAAATGAATAAATGGTTGGTTTTGATTCCTTATTTCTCTTATCCAAGAGATTACAACCATTTTTTGAAAGGAGGGGATTGTAAAATTAAATATTATGTAAGAGTGCAAAATTTTATTTTACTTAGTAGGATTCAAAAGTTTCGGGACTGAGTCTATAATTTAAACAAGTAGTATAACAAAAAAATTAAGTCAATTCCTACTTGGGTCAAAAAAAATTATTTTAGTTACTTTTTTCAAATAATTAAAACTATTATAAATATGTATATACATATGACATAATCCGAATCTTAAGTGGCAATTCATTTCTATCAATTATGATTAAAGTATCGTATTGTCATCCAAAATAATCGTGTATATAAAATCTCAGTTCAACTGAATGCATTAAAATGTGAGAAAAAAAAATCTTAAAGTTTTGACCCAAGTCCTTAAAAATGAAGCCAACGTGACTGTATCTGTAATTCTTTAAATAATTAATTTTAGTCGATTAATTTTATTTAAAGTATCGTATTGCCACCCAAAACAATCTTGTATAGAAAGTTTCCGCTCAAATAAGTGCATTAAAATGTGAGAAAAAACCTTTTAAAATTTTGGCACAAGTCTCCAAAAGGATCGCTAAATCGCCAAAAATGTTGCCAGCGTAGTTGTATCTATAATTCTTTGAATAATAAATTAATTTTTATTAATTATGAATAAATTACGTTATTGCCATCCAAAATAATCATTTATATTTAATTTCAGCACAATTAAATGCTTTAAAATTTCTTTTAATAATAATTAAATCTGAACAAGATATATATGGATATTGTGAACAAATAGTAGGAATTGAAAAATATTACCACAGTTATGTTGCTGAAACACGTCCTCCTTCGAAATAAGACCCTTGAGCAACAGCACACTTTTGTCATCGCTTGAAAAGTTCATCGAAACATTTCTGGAATCCAATTTTAGTCGTGTCCTTTATTTTAGCCAGCGATGCACCTTTAACTTCATCTGCTGATTGAAGTCGACGACCCTGCAAGTGACATGCTCATTTAAGAAATGTTCTGAAGTTTCCCGGAGCGAAATCAAGGGAGTAAGAAGGGTGTGGCACAAAAATTGTATAATTGAAGCATGTTTTTACGTACCACCGCAGAACACTTTTCAATGCTTTCAGCGGTGCGGGAAGGCTGTGGACATTCATCGTCTTTGACATTTTCCCTGCCTTCTCTGAAACGTCGATGCTATTCAAAATATTGCGTTCGCAATAATGTATCAATGACTTAAACATTTCGTAAGTCTCCATAACATCTTTTCGCATCCAACACAAAGTTTGATATAATTCTCTGCTCTACAAACGCAGTTCCTTTCAATCGATGGCTACTAAATGCATCCACCTACAAAATACGACTCCGTAGCAAGTCACTGATCACGTGATTTGGGACAAACATTTTTAGAAGAAGGGAATAATGCAGTGACACACGCAGATAAATGTGTTATCGATGTCACACTATTGCCAACATTTTTCACGTTACAGGCTCAGTCCGAGAACTTTTGAATCATTCGTTGTAAAACATTAGTTTCACGCAGAATTCTAATCAAATTATATATACAATCGGATCTCTGTTTAACAAAGTCACTAAATCCCGAAAAAATCTCGTTATAAGGAAAATTCGTTAAATAGAGGTTGTTTGATCACTGCACCCGGGATAGCTCAATAACACACCTCACACATGGACTGTAAAACACTCTCTATTTTTATTCACCTAAACACTTAGTAACTGGAGATACACAGACAGCGCCGTCTGGCGCACAGTTTTTGCGACAAGCATGAACATTCTCCCCCGCATTGACATGTAATACATTCAACAATAACTCAAATTACAATAAAACATTAAACGATAAAATACTATAGGATTACGTAAAACAAATTAAGGGGTACATATAAAAATTCTAATACACAATATTCAGAGACAAAATTCAAACTGGCATAGGTAAAAGACAAACTCTTGAAATGGCTCTTTTATATTCTCCAAATTGTGTTTTTACTTTTACAACCCTTATTAGTGCATCATAAATCTCAGTGATTCTCCCTAAAGGCCATTTAAAGGTTGGCATATTGTCTTCAATGAGAACTACCAAATCACCCACCTTAACATTTTGTTTTTTAAATTGCCATTTATTGCGCTGTTGTAATTCACTAAGATAACATCTGTGCCACTTAAACCAAATTTGTTGTACTAGTCTGGTTATCCGTTGCCATTTTTTAAGGGTATTCTTTTTTAATTCAATTAAATTGGGCTCGACTACAGAAGTCATAGACCTCCCTATCAAAAAGTGGGCTGGAGTTAAAGCGTTCAAGTCATCCGAATTGCTCGATAAAGGGCACAGTGGTCTGAAATTTAAAATTCCCTCTATTTGGATACAAACTGTTAGAAATTTCTCATAGGTTAAATTTGAGCCACTGACAACTCTCTTAAGATGGTACTTTATTGACTTAACCGTAGCTTCCCAAAGACCACCAAAGGATGGCGCTCTAGGTGGTATAAACTTCCATTCTATACCCTCAGCAAATAAGAAACCTGCTAAATTATCATCTGAATCCTTAATAAGTTTTAGAAATCTCTTGAGCTCTTTATTGGCACCTACTAATGTTTTCCCATGATCGGAATACAATTTAGCACATTTACCTCTGCGACTAAAAAATCTTTTTAATGTAGCAATAAAAGCATGAGATGTAAGATCCGACACAATTTCTATGTTTACTGTTAGGTGAGACAACTCCTTTACTTTGTAAGCTCTTAATCTCAGCCAAAAAAAACTGTTCTTGGACCATTCTGATCAGTTTAGTTTCTGCTTGGTCTATATCTGTAGTAGAAAGGGGACCACTCAATGTTAGTTTACGTTTGTTTACATTATTACTAAATCTTAACACATAACTAAATATACGAACAATTTTCATATAACTATTACTTTTACATAACAAAGTAGGTAAAATAGAAGATACAAAATTAATTGAAACACAAACACTAGATGTAATTATATCACGCCCATCTGTTTCGACTCCACTCCCTGGATTTCTGCTCCTTAAATCATTCGAAACCTTTCCTCTCGCGGATAAATAGACATCACATTCCCTCCCAAGCTGTTGAGGCTTGAAATATGTTTCTCCCTGTTTCGTTGCAATATGATTCATCATATCTCTATCTAGCGTTTCAAACATTTTATCTGAAGTTATTAGATCACACAAAGAGCGGAATTCATTAACTTTACGCAACTGACACACACACACAATAATAATCGAAAGTTGCACTTAAGTGGGAAGCAAATTGAACATAGTTTTCGGATGGTAGTTTACGAGCCTTTTTAAAGTTACTCAGACATTCTTGAGGCGTGGGTTCAAACTCTCTTAATATTAATTCTTTAATTTTAACATAATTGCTTAAATCCTCTTGACTCACATATGTTAGCAAATTATTGACTCTTTCTCCTAAAATATTTAATAGAATTTCGGCTTTTAGCTCATCAGGCACGGATTTGATTTGAAATGCCTTTTCTAAAGAATGAAAAAATAAATTAAAGGACTCTGACCTTACCGGTACTTGAATTGTCAAAGTTTTAATGCTCTTTACCAAACTCTCCAATTTATCAGTTATGGAGCTTGGTTCTCCGCTTTCAAGAGTTTGAGGATTTTTTTCGGATTTCTTCCTAACCTTCTGCAATTCTAATAGTTTTTCAATCTGAGATAATTTAATTTTTTCTAATTGAATTTCAGCCTCGCGCACATTTTTCTCAGCTTCTTGTTTATTTTTCTCTCTCTAAAGCATTTTCAACAAGACTACGCACAAATTCAATATCATTTTTATACACGGCACTTGATTCAATTAACTGTTTTAAATCGATTATTTTAGCTTTGCTAGGAATCACCAAACCCCCATTTCCACAGCAACCGAGATAAGCTCGTCTTTCTTTAGATTTAATTTCAACGCCATTTTTAAACTTATTTTGTCACAACATCTACACAATATACACTATTTTCAACCAAAAAGCATTTGCAATATGCTATTCACAACCTCAGAACTAAACGCACTACTCGGAACTGAAAGCACCTAAATTACACTATTGAGAATAAGAAAGTATACAAAAACGCACAACAAGAATATCACAATCAACACAAAATCTACAAACACTAATTTCAACCATGATAGCCGTTAAAAACATTCAACTATTAACATCATCTCTAGCGATCACAACCAAATAATTCCTAAAATCATCATTAAGAATAGAAAAAACTCTCACCTATTCACAAATTTCACCACCAAATACTCAACTAATAAAGCACAAAAACCATAGTTGCTTGTTGAACTCCGGGAAAGTCGGTCCAAAATGTTTGATCACTACACTCGGGATAGCTCAATAACACACCTCACACATGGACTGTAAAACACTCTCTATTTTTATTCACCTAAACACTTAGTAACTGGAGATACACAGACAGCGCCGTCTGGCGCACGGTTTTTGCGACAAGCATGAACAGAGGTTCAGCATTAAAAATGCTTTAGAGGCCACGCAAAACAAATTTCGAACTCATAAACAGTATTATTTTTAAAAAATAGTTATTAACGCTCTATCTGAAAATTAATATAAAAATATATATACATATATATATATGCATTGTATATATTTCACTCATCAAAACGGAATCTGCAAAAAGAACAAGAAAAATATTGTCCAGGAATACACTGTATTTTCAAATTTAAAAAATAACTTTGTTAAAATTCATGAATTTTTTAAACATTTTCTAATTTTAAGCATACATTATTTTATAACCGGCAATTTTAAGCATACACTACCACATGCTTCCTTAAATTTAATTACAAAATCTGTTAATTTTACTTGAGTTTTTTGTTGGAAAATTTACGGCAATGTGTCATTGTACTATAGGAGTCAGACTTCTGATAAACCTAGTTCAAGGTCATTGAGAATCATACAATGCGCTAAAAGAGAATAATTCGAAATTTTTATTTTAATCCAGGATCGGTCATGCTGGGCAAAAAGTCAGCCCAGCCTCACGAAAACTTTAATTCTAGGAAAAATTGTTTATATGCTGCCAATGTCCTTATCACAGTATCCACCTTCTTCTTCCGCAGTCTTCATAGGAACTAAAATGTAATTGTCCCAATTCTCCCTCTTTTTTGAGAGCGGCAAACGGTACTTGGGATGACTGACTTTCCCGCTCGACCACTTTTGTTCCAAAATATTTTCTATGCGCAATCAATATTTTTGCCCTGAAAATAACTTAGTGGTTTTTATTGCTGTGTTATACGACACATTATGGTTTATTAATGTAAATAAATATAGGGTATGAACAAGTAATATAAAAAAATTAAGTCAATTCCTACTTAGATCACAGAAATGAAAATTTTTATTTTAGCTATTTTTTTATTAAATAGTTACAATTAATATAAATATGTATATACATAGGGCAGAATCACAATATTAAGTGGTCATTCATTTTTATTCATTATCATTAAAGTATCGTATTGTCATCCACAAAGCAATCGTGTACATAAAATTTCAGTTCAACTGAATGCTTTAAAACGTGAGAAAATTTTTTTTTAAAGTTTTGACCCAAGTCTCTAAAAATGATGCCAAAGTGGATGTATTTGTAATTCTTTAAATAATTAGTTTTAATCCATTAATTTTTATTAATTATAATTAAATTACTGTCAAAATACTTCCAAACTAATCATGTATACAAAATTTCAGTTCAATGGAGTGCTTTAAAAGGCATTTTATTAGTGATTGAAAAGTTCTCGAAGATAAAAAAAAATAAATAAATAAATATATAAATAGGGAGTTTGAGCTATATAATTGTTGGAATTGAAAAAAGAAATGGACATTTTTGCGATCTCTATTGGAGGAAATTGAAATTTCGGAAAAAGAATTGGATAAATTAAGATGATGAAATAATGGAAATTAATTATGATAACTAAAGTAAATTTAAGAAAAGAGATGAACATGAAAAATGGGAATCGAAAGGTAGATTTTCAAGTGCTATTTAAAGAGCTCCATCGAAAAAGATATGAAACAATAAATGTACTACGGCACACTTTGTCCTGTCAAAAAAAAAGTAATTAAAAGTTCAACATGATGTTTGTTGATCACCAAAGGACAATAAAACTACAATAACATGAACAAAATATAGCACTTTTGCCTTAAAGTAACATTCCTGTACTGCTAGCGTGAAGTTTCTGTGATCTGTGTATTTTATTAAAGTGAAGCACATTTGAAATATCTCACTTCATTTTGATTGGAATTTTTTCTCAAATCGTGAAAGAAAAATTAATATGTACTTGAAAGTAGGTCAATACTTTTTTATTTTATAGTCAGCAATAAAAATCCGGGTTAATTTCATATTTTAAACGACGCTGGAGATAGGAGACGAATTTTACAATCTTGCACGTAGATCAGCTTTTATTAACTTTCTATTTCAATTCCTACTGTGAGCTCGCACTCTCTCTTTATATATTTATTTATTTATCTTCGTGGAATCTTCAACTGTTAATAAAATACACTTTAAAGCACTCCACTGAGCTAAAATATTTTTATACATGCTTATTTTGGGAGACAAGACAGTATTTTAATTATAATTAATAAAAATTAATTTATTCAAACTAATTATTTAAAGAATTACAAATGCAGCTCAGTTGGCATCATTTTCGGCGACTTGTGTCAAAACATGAAAAGGTTTTTTTCTCACATTTTAAAGCACTCGCTGGAGCTACAATTTTCTATACACTATTGTTTTGGGTAAAAATACTATAATTTAATTATAATTAATTAAAATTAATTTTTTGACTGAAACTGCTACAGCTACGTTGGTTCATTTTTAGTGACTTGGTTCTAAACTTTAAAAGGCTTTTCTTTTCTCACGTTTTAAAGCAATCAGTTGAACTGAAATTTTACACATACGATTATTTTGAATGACAATACGATACTTTAAGGATAATTAATAAAAATTAATTACACTTAATATTGTGATTCTGTCCTATGTATATACATATTTATATTAATTGCAACTATTTAATAAAAAGTAGTTAAATAAAAAAATTTGTTTTTCTAAGTAGGAGAGAGAGAATTTATTATATATATATATATATATATATATATATATATATATATATATATATATATATATATATATATATATATATTACACTTGTCTAAAAGCTGTTTCGGAAGAAAAAAAACCTTTTTTTTGGTAAAAATAATTTTTTCAAGAGAAATAATAATGATAGCAGTATTTATTATTTAAAAATATTATTAATTTTATTTTGTCTACTATATCTGAAAGCAAGTTGCAGTACACTTCTAACGATATTCCCCCTCTTCATACACCACACAGCGCAGTATCATGTGGGAGCTAGTTTTTTTTTAAGTATGTGTGCAGGACGAAACAGGGAAAAAGCTGTCGTAGAGTTCCAGAAAATTTTCGTCTACCACACATTTCTTTCTTTCTTAATTTTTTTTATATTTTTATCGTTATAACTTTTAAAAGTTTTTCTACTTATTTGTTCCTGAAAATTATAAATGCATGCTATTAATTTTTTTTAAATTCGAAACATGCGTTCTAAATGATAGTATCCATCAAATGAAATACAGTAGAACTTGTTCTTGTGCGGTAATTTTTTATGCAATTTGTTTTGTGCGATTTTGTTTTCGTGCAATATTTGCAGTGTGATCTTTTTTTTATGTGGTGTATGAATTTGAACGGCTTTGGTGCGTCTGTAACGTTGTATCGAAGAATGTCATCCTCCTCCTCCTACAAACTAGTTAGGTTTTGTCTTTAATACTTTATAAACTGGCTAAATACGTACCTCGGGTTAGTCAGTCCTTCGGCCCCTAACATCCTCCTCCCCCATGACGCAGGTGTGCACGTTACACCTCTGCAATGTACATATATACACTTCAAAACGCTCTGTTCGTTTGTTATCCCCCGAGGCTCCACTGAGCTGAAATTTTATATACAAGATTATTTTGGATAACTATACAATAATCCGGATTTTTCATTAACATTAAATAATTAATATTTATATGCAAAACTGTCATATTTTGCTCAAGTTATTGTGGTTTTATTTTCTTTTGTTGATCTACGAAAAGCATGAAGAAAATTTACTCACTAATGTTTTTTTAACAGGACACTGTGTGTCTTATGTACACCTGTGGTTTCATATCTTTCTAGAGGAATTTTTTTAGGTAATATTTGAAATATTTCTTTCAACTCAACTGTTCTATGTTCATCAATTTTCTCAAACTTACTTCCTCTATCAAGATTAATATTCATTATTTAATCAGGTTCTTCTCTTACTTGATCAGTTTCAACTTCATCCAGTAGGATCAGATATCTGATCATTTACTTCTTTATATTCTGTTCATTTACATACATAAACTACAATGAGTCGCACAACGCAGCTATCGGAACAATTAAAGGACTTATCACAGGTACACGTTTCGCGAGCAGTTTTAGAACGAATTTCGAACAATTTCTACCTAGTTGCCATAGCAGCGTCTCCGAACAACTTTCCTCCAATGAGCTGATAAAGTTGTTCCAAATAAATTTTGCTTGAAATTCCAGCCAAAGGGGTTATTCGGTGCCCTACGTCATAAACAAGATGACAGTTTCGGTCTCGTCAAATGCATCAGATATGGCATATAATATTTTAGTGGCTTATAATATTTTAATGGCGTATTTTATGTTAACAGCGTATAATATTTTAAACAGAATGGTGCTCCCTTTCTGTATACACCCATCAATAAAAGCGCGAGCGAAATAAAAGAAATAGTTTGGGATGTTCGTTTTCCGAAGTAGAAAAATCAGCAAGTAATTCTTCAATGCTGATTGAACTAAAAATTGGGGGGAGTTGCACTAAAAATTTATGTGTGATACGGCCTTAAGGTGAGCACAGGGGGGAAATGTAGCCTTTTAATAGAAAATATTTTTTAAAGAAAGTGGTCACACGGGACACTCTGTCGTCCCTAGTACCTTAATATTGTAAGAAAAAGGGAGATGTGGGAAAGAAGCCATTTTCGCTTACGAAAGACTGTAATATAGGAGGATACTGATAAGGTTATTTGTAACAAATGAACAGTTTTTCTAGAATTAAAGATATTGTGAGCCTGGAGTAACTCTGTGCCCCACACAACCGGTCCCTGGTTAAAAAGATAACGAGAAGTAGCACAAAATGTTGGTACCAATACAAATTTTAGATCAGCAAATCCTATAACGGAACGCGCTAGAAAAAAAGAATTGTTAGAATTTATCATACATTATTTTTGTACTATTTGAAAACTTACTCACTACTTGTTTTTTCAAAAAATTGCTCTTTATAGCAGGGCTTCTCAAACTTTCAATATACGTGACTCCCTATTCAATCATCATTTTCATCGCGCACCCTCCATGCAATAACAATATGTGACAGGGCTTTATCGCGATTTCTATTAATGTCCTCTTGGGGTTTCTTTGGGGCCGAAATGGCAATTCTTTCCAACCAACTCAAGAAGAAGAACGTGGTTATGTAAATAAGGAATCATATATATATTGGAAGTTTGCAGTAGAGAGGTCTATGTTTATGCGCAGAAGTGATTGTTAAGTGGGAAGTGAAGTCGCTAAGTGGAGAGTTAGCTGTAAAGTGATTTGAGATAAAGTTAGAAGAAACCGTGAAATAGCCTAGCCATTCCGGTATCGAGGAATCAAGAGTGAGTTCGAGACTAAAAGGAATATTGTCGGATTAAAGCCACATCGGAACAGATAAAGAACGTAGCTGATTACCTAGGATATAGCGGTAAGCTAGTTTTATATAAGCTATAAGGAAAAAGCGTATATGAGTGATAGAGGACCTAATCTATATAAATTTAGATTCTGTGGTTGAATACACGATCAAAATACGCTCGTCTGCATGGAAAAGGGTGGCATTGGGGAGCGAATCGCGTCACTTTTAATCGGCAGTTAAGGAATGAATTATAAACGGTACAAATTATCAAAATAAGTGTTAATACAAGGGTAACGGATAATTATCAAATTTGTTCTTAACTTAGTATAGTTCAAATAATAATAAAAATACATTGTGTAGTACTGATGCATTTATAAGTCTATCCTATCAGTGTAAAGGTGTATTTTATGTTTCATTACATCAGAAAGTATTTGGTTTACTTTCAGTAAATTGATTTTTGTTTTCGACTTTTCAATAGGCTCGCGCCCCCTGGTGTCACGCCTCCCAAGGAGCCCTGCAGTTTGAGAAACGCTGCCCAAGACACATTTTAAATTTCCCTTTGGTTTCGTCACATACACTGTCTCCACAGAATTAAAGATTTCGTGAGGGGGATTCTGTACCACGCGCTACCGCTTCCGGGTTATTTCAACAGAAAGTTTAAGAAAGCGTGCTGAAAAGAATTTGAAATGAATTTTTCAAGTAAATTTACGTAAAAATGTTTCTCAAAAAATATCTTGTGTTGATGTGACAATAGTATTGCTTTTAAAAATCTCTGAAATAAAGTACAGGCTGTTCATCCGTTATAGTGATGAAAAACTCTGAATGCTGTTCTTAGGGGCTGGGTTCGAATGCCGTAGAAAACATGGATATTTTTTTAATTTATAGTGCCTGTGCGCCACGGGGTTACTCTAAATATATTCGTCGAGCCGCAAAGTCTTTCTGTTTCCAACCATATAGACTGAGGAATTTTTTTCACTTCCTAACTCCAGTAGGGTGGTGCTCTGTTGACGTTGTACATGTGTAGCATATTTAAACTCGCTAACCCTTTATCTACTGACGGTACTTAGAAGTACCACTCACTTTAAAATTACATATAATAACAATTTTTACGAATACTCTGACGATACTTAGCAAGAATATTCTTTAAAGTCCACTCTTCCAAGATATAGGGCAGCACGGGTTCTAAGATGAGTATTTTAGCGGAGGAGTCGAAAAGTTTTATAAAATAAATGGCGTTTTCAGTGCATTGAAAATATTGCCATTTTTGTTCCGAAAAAATAGTGAATGTCAAAATGTAAGTATCTTATTTTTTTATATATAATTAAAGATATTAAAATCAATTTAACTATTTATTTTATGTGAACAGGGGTATATAATTACTTTTACAGTTGTTTATCTTTAATTAATTAATTAGCTCTAAAGGGTTAAATTTCTCAAAGTTGAGTATTTTGTTTCTGTATATCCCTAAATTTTCAATGTAGTGATTCAAAAAAAAATATTGCATGAAAAAACTGCAGCAAATTATAATGTGGTAGATAAAGGTTAAACCATGCTAAAACTTGCGCATGTTCTTACGGAGAAAAAATTAGGAAGCGAGAACTTTGAAAAACAGGGAGGTTGTAGTATCTAGTTTGTATTTCCTTCAACACAGAAACTGTAACATTTCTAAATGGAGCATAAAAACCATAAGTGAAATTCTAACTTTAATAATTTTGAAAGTGTAACCATACTTTCGGATTACGTATGTGAACAGAACATATTGTACAGAATATAATTCGTTTTTGCTTAAAAGTTGAACCTCTGATATAATCCAAAACACTTATATTTTATTGTTATTGAGTCTTTTATTTTTCCTTTATTTACTAGCCGATTAAAAAATAATTAAGGATGAATGTGAAACAGATCTTGTAAGACATTTAAGAGGTGTTGGAAAGCTAAAATCTTATTTTTTTGACAATTTGTTACTTTTACATTTTCAAATTGTACAAAATGTACGTTTTTGCTTAAAAATTGAACCTCTGATATAATCCAAAACATTTATATTTTATTGTAAATTGAGTCTTTTATTTTTTATTTACTAGCCGATTAAAAGCCTCAATGTATACATTAGAATCAATTTATCTCAAAATGTAAATTTTGATGTTCGATGTACCTTTTCTGAGAAACTACTATTCACTGGTAAGTAAATTTTTTATGATAGGTTTATAATGACTGTGTTAATATATACTGAAATGAGCTTTTAGTAAAAAAACTCAAAAATTCCTTTTTTACAAAAATTTTTATGTGAAAATGGGTCAAATTTCACTATATTTGATAAAACATTTTAGAAATCATGAAAAAGTTCAAAATTAGCTAAAAACTCCTTTCAGTATAATGAGAAAGGTGTAATTTAATTCTATGAAAAATTTCAAGCATGCACATATAACAGATTTTGAGAAAAGGTCCATCGAAAACAGCCAATTGAACATTGATAGTAGAGAGAGAGGTTTCCATCAGCCCATAATGAAGTAATAAAAAAATAATTTCCTCGTGTTTTTCGATGATAACAGCTAAACAGAATCAGGAAATGAATTCCTCTTAGGCTTAATGAGAATCAAAACTCACAATCTGTTGGCATTTTCTCTGTCTAGACACACAGATGAGAGTCTTGTCTAAACCGGACTTTTGAAATTGTTGATTAATATTATGATAGGAAAAGTCTTTTCAAAAAGTCTTTTAAGATTAAAACATGTTTTGTTGATATTTTTATCAAAAGGAAAATACTTTATATTTGTAATGAGGTTTCAAAATAACTTCGAAGTTAAAACAGATATCGCAGACACAATTTATATTTACATTTGTTAAGTGTAGTGAATAAATCTTTTCAGGCTGGATATAATTTTAACTCATATCCTGTTACTTTTTCAAAATTTTGTTTCCTATTTGCTAAAGTCTTCAGATACTCTTTACTTTGTCCAACTGTTTTAAGATATTTTTTCATTAACTTTTGTCTGGAATTTGTTTTTTTTTTATCTTGGTTGGTTTTGGTTGGCTGTGTGGCTTAAAGTTAGTGTGCCCATCTCGTAAGTCTACGGTTACCGGTTCGATCCCGGCTGGAGGCAATAGATTTTCGTGAGTACGAAAATCACGAACCTAAAAGATTTTTTGAGTATCAATTTGGCTCTAGAACTCACGGTAAAATTTAATCGGGACACTATTTAAAATTCGATTAGAGCTTGAATTTGGTGCCTAAAATTTAATAGCGGGAGTCACCACTAGATGGTGCTACCAATGAAATGGCTCTCTCACTAGGGGACTTGCTATGTCTGCAAAAGATCAACTTCCAAAATGCAACCCATTTGATTCAAAAAGAAAAACTTTATATTTTTCATAAAAATCTTTTTGCGTATTTTTTAAGATGATTTTTTCGTAAAAGCATTTTTCTTTCTTCCTTTTTTACTTTCTCTCTCAGTTAAGAAATATTTTTTTTTTATTTTTCTCTTCTTTCAGATTAGTATAGACCAGAATTTGTTTGTGGAATATTAGCTTCCCTTATATGAACTGCCAACTATTTACTGTACTTTAAAATGTGCTGGTAAATTAATGTATAGGCCGATTCTCTTGCTAGAAATTGCTTTGGAATGACCTTGACTTTTGTATTAAAAATTTAATGTCTTTAATTCTCAATAACGAACCAATAAATAAACCAATATATATATATATATATATATATATATATATATATATATATATATATATATATATATATGTGTGTGTGTGTGTGTTATGTTGTTACTGGGATTAATTCGTAAACTCCTTTGACAGAATAATCTGTTTATTTTTAAAATAAGAATAAATAAAAATGTAGAAAGACAATTAATTAATTAAATGAATATTTAAACGTCGTTGCCTAATTGGCTTTCATTATTTTTAAAGAAATATAACGGCTCTGTCGATATGCATCTGCTTCCCTTGTGGGCCCAACGTATTCTCTGGTTCTCAAGTTCCTTCTCTCGCTGCTCCTTTTCCCGTTGGGGACATTGCCCTCTCGTTTCCTTTCGAAACTATCTGCTGGGGGATAGCTACGGGAGCTTGCAATAGCGCCTTCTACTTCACAATCGGCCATCCTGAAAATGAGCTGACCACAGCGAAGGAAAATCCAAAATGTTGTAAGCAAACCTATAAAACAAAAATTGAAATCAGTGAAAAGAAAAAATAACAAGTGTGATGCTTTCCAGTACTTCACACAGGTGTTGTTTTTCTGGAAGTGGGTCGTCATTTCTGCTCACAGCTATTAAAAAAAAAGCTATAAAAAAGGAAAGAGAAAAAGAGTTCAGTTCGTAATTCAAAGTTTTTTTCACAGAGAGTCACTGTGGGGGGTACTTAAATTGCAGTCGTAAAATCGTCAGGCATAGCGGTTGACCACCTCTTCGTGAAATCGACAGCTGTGGATGTAAGATAAGGACCTTCGTGTTGACCAACATTATTAACTTCATTTCTGTCATGGGGTTTGACGGTCTGAATTAGGTAGGGTTCGCAGAACTTGGGTCGTAATTTGAGTTGTGTTCCGAACTGGGTTCTTCTGATTATTACTGATTCGTGTTTTTTATATTTGTGTAGCTGTCTGCGTTTTATAAAGAACTGGGCTTTACTCTTGTTTGGCTCTTTCAACTTTGTATCCCAAATAATGGAGTTTAGGAAATCAATCTGTCTAAGCAAATCGTTTTTCTCTTTGGCAAGGGCTTGATTCTCATCACTATCACTTGTTTTATTAGCATGTCTTCCACTAGACTTTAACTTTTTAGTTTTGCGCTTGCTAGGCTTAATTTCTAGTTCTTTAGTTGACATCGATGTTTTAGGATTATCGTTTGATTCCGTTAGTGCGTTTACGATGAGTATTTTTTCTGTTAACGATTTACATTGAATTTCTTTCTCAACAAGTCACTTTTCTGTAATTTTAAATGTTTCTTGTAAGATCTCGTACTTTTTTTCAAGTTTAATTAACTTGTCAACCTTTTCTAAATTTGCTTCTTCTAATTTATGCAATTTATCTAATAACACCGTTTTTTCTAATGATAATGTAGATGTGTTACATACGTGCATTTCTAAATTTTTACATTTATCTTCTGCATTTTTTAATTTTAGTTGTAATACTTCTAGGGCATTATCTTTTAATTCCGATTGGTTATGTTCCTTAGATACATTTATTAAATTAATAAAATGTTCCTTTTTCTTAGGTATTAATTCTATATCATTTGCAGTAATTTTAAATTCAATTTTTTTTAAAACATTAGTTCCAATAATTACATCAATAGTTGTTTGCAAATTGTCAATAACATAAATATCCGTCATAAATATGTTATCTTCAATATTAATAGTAGATTTAAAAGATCCAAAGGTTTTAATTTCACTCATCTGTTTATTTTTAAAATAAGAATAAATAAAAATGTAGAATGACAATTAATTAATTAAATGAACATTTAAACGTCGTTGCCTAATTGGCTTTCATTTTTTTTAAAGAAATATAACGGCTCTGTCGATATGCGTCTGCTTCCCTTGCGGTCCCAATGTATTCTCTGGTTCTCATGTTCCTTCTCTCGCTGCTCTTTTTCCCGTCGGGGACATTGCCCTCTCGTTTCCTTTCGAAACTATCTGCTGGGGGATAGCTACGGGGGCTTGCAATAGCGCATTCTACTTCACACACACACACACATATATATATATCCACGAAATTTGATTATAGAACTTTTTTCATATTCTATTGATTTTATAGTATTTTTCGCGGCCCTCCTAATTTGTTTTTTACGATTTAACCATCGGCACTTAATGGAAAATGAAAATTTACTTTATGCTCTGTAAAAATCATATCGCGCAGTACTTACTCTCTAAGGACCTTTAGACTTTAAGACATAGCTTACACAGCCTAGTTTGTATGCAAGAGTAATTTATACATATTGCTACGAATTTTGTGTAAAGAACACTTTACATAGATTAAGTAATTTGAATCTGGATGTGTAATACGATTATCTTACTCCATGTTGTATTTATTTTATGTTAAAATTGAAATATTCACAAGCAATGCCATTAATTACATTATATTGGCGATTCTGTGAAAACTGCGAAATCTTGATAATCGAAGTTGGCGATTTAGCGACCATGTTGGCGAACATTTTTGTCGAGTTCTCAACCCTATGAATTCTTCTGGAAATTACGGGAGAAATCTACTAATTTTACGAAGCGGATTTTTGGAGAAAAATCCGGGAGAAGCCTACAAAGGAGTCTGTTAAGTCCGTCGAGTACTGAGTTGAGGATACGACCGTGAAAGGTTGACCAACGATTAGTCATTACTTAGGATGAGCGAGTGCTCTTGAATTACGCATTTGTATTAGACACTGATATTTGTGTCTGAACGCCGTAGAGGCCTTCTGAGATTAAATCTTCAAATATACCTGCTGTTTTTCAAGGATTGTTTTGGATGTGATAACTTCTTTTAACGCGCTTTGCTGGAGAGTGAACTTGCATGAACGTCACGCTCGGGTGTGTAACGCTCCCTCGGCTTTTTTCGTGTTTAGTCGGAAATCTTGTTTTTAAAAGGTCACACACCCCTAAAAAATTCATGTGACTAAAAGAGGGATGTTCTCCCCATGTTTGGAGTAGTACTCAGTCTTCCTTCTTGTGTAGGCTTATTTAATTAGTTCATCTCCCCACGTGTGTATTTATGACTCAAGATATATTAGTAGGAATAACACTATAAAGAAAGGGGTACGGTGTTTATATATTTGTATAGCTTTATTCTTGTGTCATTATTGAATTTCTTTCTTTTTAGTTTTGAGGGCACGATATAATAAATTGATGTATTTTGCCAACATTCCTAATTATGTATAAATTTAAGATAATTTGTTTTATATGAGAAATTAGTGTTTAAATGCGAAATTAGTGTTTTGCTTATTCTGTCAAACCTTAATTATCTTTAAAATATTAAAAAGCTTATTAATAACTTAACTTAAAGCTGCACACATTTTATAATAATGTATTGTTATTGTTGTGTGCCCAACTGGGGTCATCTAATAAACTTCGTAACCATACGTTTCGGTTTTTTGTTTCCCAAAAGATGAGCAGTTAATGCTAACTTCAAAAGAGATAATCCCAAGGGAATTTAAAAATAAATCAGATGATATTTCAATAGAAGATTATCACGTTTTAAAGAACATAGCAGGTTATGGCCTTTGTAATATAAAATTCGAATGCTACAATTACAAATAAATATTTGTTGTATAGATAAAAAAAATTAATTTTAGTTCGAAAATGTCGAAGGGACAAAATATTTAAGACCTCTGGATAGAGGAGGTTTTAAAATGTTCACAGGTATTGTTATGCAGATCATTTCAACGCAGCATTTTATTTTTAATGTGTATATCGAAAAGATTCGAGTTATAAAATATCTTAAACTTGATTACCAATTATCTTGCTTTGTAACACACCTGCATTTTCATATTAAAAAAATACATTCATTCCATACATACATTACATTTGGGAATATATGCTTAAATAATTATTCAAAATAGCGCAATGAAGAAATTTTAAGGGTGAAAGGTAATCGAAAAATGGAGGGATAAGTTTGATATAAAGAGTTTATAGAAAAAATTGGCATTTTTTTCTTGGCCACTTTTGTCGCCGTAGGAAGCATAGAGTTTGAAAATGCTGTCCCCCTTTCCCCCTCACCACTCCAAAACGACATGAAACGCTGTAGGTTGCCCCACCCCACAACAATAATCCGTCAAAGTGAAGTTTCTAGCTTTGACTAAATGGGGCTCCCCCAACTCCTTCTATCAAAATGAATGGCGGGATTCTTTCTAATCCTAGTAGAAGCATGAAAAAAATTAAATTTAAATTAAAATGTAGAAAAAGGACAAATTGTTATAGAACTAAGTAAATAGTATAATTATCAATAGCAATATTGCAGTGAATTTAAGAATAAAAATCTATTTTTTAGATATTTAAATAATTTCGAATCTTAAGTATTTATAACCTATCTCAGCTATCATAAATTTATTGTTTCCTTCTTAGAATACAATTAATTCACAAATACGATTATATATATTTCGCAAAAAATGTTACTTTATGAGTACAGACATATGAATAAATAATTTTATATTACAATACTAATATCCCTTTGTTTTTTATTCACTTGACTATAACCTGAAATAACACTACAAAATTTGAAGTTATCACTTCAATTGTTTAGCCGCACCTTTTTTTTTCGACAATAAATTTCCATTGCGTCTGAAGAACTGTTTTGCTCTTTTTAATTGATTGCATAAAATCACCGAGCTCCAATCTACGTTACAATATGATTATACTATGGAAAAACTTGAGTTATTTGTTATTCGAAGCTTTTTCAAAACTAAAGCCTTAAAAGTTTCTTTGATTTTGAAAAGTGTTTGCAAAATGAGACGAAGGGATTACAATATTATTAGTTGGGGAATTAGAGAAATTACATTTCCAAAAGACATGTATTTGTAGCCCCTCCCCACTATAGTTATTTTGTGATTTACTTGTCATGGACTGCTGAATCCTATTGGTGATGGTCACGAACTCGTGTTCGAAGTGTCGTAATTTTGAGCCCTATGCCACTGAAAACCTGACGTGTAGAGGGAACTAATTCACTTTAAATCTGTCGAAGTTCAAATGATCTTCCATAGTCTCTGGTGTGGGAGTTAAGAGAGTGGTGTCAACGCAGATTCCGCCCTCGTCCCGTGAAAGAAATTTAAAATAATCAAGTCCGTTGCCAATAATCCTCGTTTTGCTTCATCGTTTGTATAACACACACTACCGAACGGAGGGTAATGCATAAATAATCTTACAATGAAATGAAATAGAGTTGTAATTGTAAGATAAAGTGAGATTGAACTTTGTTGAGAAAATACAAGCTAATGATTTTTCTATGAAGGAAAACAAATATTAAAAACGAAATATAATTATGTAAATATAATAAATAAATATAGTTATGTAAGTATAATAAATAATTTTGTAATTGCGTAATTATAATTTAAATATTTTATACATCCTTACATATATTCATTTAATAATTAAGACAAAAATAATTGCATATAAATAGCATAGCTTATGGATAGTTAAAAATACTTTTGCTTAACTTTGCATTCATAAAACGCTTTTTTAACGATTCTTTATTCGTACGAATTATTCATCGCCGTTAAATTAGCGTGATTTAAAAACAAAGTTAACTGTGTAACTTCGTTAAAAATGTTTACAAAATAAACAAAGTACCTGTGTTCGCGTTAAACAAAAGCAGATTGTGAAACTGCTTGCGTGTTTCGAAGGAAGTATTTGCTCGACAAACAACAAGCTTTAGTCAAAACCATTTCGTCTTCCAGTGTCTACGTCATGACGTAATTCAATTACAAAAGCATGCTTTTAGGATTGGATGTGTGATGTATATTTGAGCTTTATTCAAATAAAATCTCAAATTTTAATTGAAATCGTAACTTCCACAGATTCGTTTTGTCGAAATAATTCTTACACTCCTGAGTCTAAATCATTCACATAGTTGCGAAAGTAGTCCTCTTAAAAAAATGTTATTTGTGTTTTGTGTTAAATGTTTGTCGTAAGAAATTTTGTTTTAGCGCTGGCGGAGGAACTTAACCCTTTAAAAAATCAATTTTTACCGAAAAAGGTTCTAAAAAAGGCACACTTTTTATTGAATATAACTTAGCATAACACTTAACAGAATGCCAAAATAGAAGAATTTTGTTATAAAGCCTAGCAGAACATATTTAGTGAGAATTTGATTTTAAAAAATGGTAACATGACACATAAAAACTAAATGTGAAGTACAAACAGTAATCAGATATGCATAGAGGAACATCAATACAGAAGTAACAAAAACTTGGTGAAATTTATTCCAAGTCATTTCAGAGTTGTTGTGGGGTCTAAAACATATGTAACTAAGTACTAAATTAAGAAATAAATGCAATACTTAAAGCTGTGTTGAGATTTTTTTCAAGTGTACAAAGACTTTTGTGGCGTACTTTTTAAATAATGTTTTGATTATTAATTTTTCAAAAATATAATTATACTATGTTTTAAAAATTGATTATATGTTATTTTATTAAGAAAACAAGTTGCTGATATAAAAAACACTTTTCCGATATGTTAATTTTTTTTGTCAAAAATATTAAACTTTATAAGAAATTGTAAGTGTGCGAACACTTTTGTGGTCCACTGCATATATATGCACACACAAATTAAAGCATTGTATAACATTAAGGTTTACATTTCAATTGTGACATTGATAATATTGGCTCTTTTTTGGATTATCTTTTAATTTTCATTTCTTTTCAAGCAACGCATTGTACATTAACTTGCCAATGAATGTTCTGTATCAAATATTTTCAAGAATCTAAATTTCTGCCTTGAATGAAAAATTCACGACACCATCACAAAGAAAAACTTAGATGAGGAGTATTGAAGACCCCCCCATCGACAAAGTGCATGCCTTAAAAACACTTTCATGAATAATCTCACGATAAGAATTGAAAATACAGTCGGAAGTCATAATTTAAAACAAAGAAATATTATTAAACATACATTATTTTATAACTAGAACACGAGGACACGGGACAACTCCGAGGTGGGCAGGGCCGATTCTAGTAGGTGTGCAGCACATGCACCCCACGCGAGCGGCCGCAGGCTGCCTATAATTCTTTCGATCAAGCAAAAAATTTTGTGAATTTCTCATAATAAAATTTATAATAAATTGAATAAATATGCTGAATTTTAAGTAGTTATTGAAAAATCAAAATAAGTCCCGATTTCCCGATAGCATAACGTAGTTTGATAAAAATAAGAATAGATTTCAACTTCTGAGGAGCATTCCTTCTCATCAGGGGTGTAGCTTGCCTTATCAAGGGGCCAGTATCAATGATACAGAACCCCTAGCAACAGGGGCACCGGACGTGTGTAAGCAAAAAGTCGTAAAATGTTATTAATGGTCATATTAAGAGTTCCTTTCTATGTTTATAAAATAGTATGTATATAACAAACGATATAAATTTTCCATGTAAATTCTGAATCTCAGGACCCACTATTAAAAAGTTTAAAAGCTGGTAAGGTTACCCAAAATAATGAGAAAACAAGGAGTGGTATGTGGTCAGAAAACAGGAAAAACTTCTCATTCAAAACGGTTCAACAAAACGATCGTTTGAAGTGAAATACAGATAATACTTGGGATGTGAAAAATACATTCAGAATGTTATTTGCTTGGAAATGAAAACACCCTCTTCGTCTGTTGAGTGATTGACTGGAATAAACGTCGCACTAAAAAGCTACACGAAGGCTTGGCAGCTGGAATTTTTTTCAGAAGTAGTCCAGTGAAAGAGAATATTAGATTGTATTTATCCCGGTTCTTTATTATTTCTGTAACAACCAAAAGACCGAATGTGCATTCAGTCAGCAAGGGATCTGCTTCCCGTTTCGAGAAAGATCCGGCCTATAAGCGCCAGAAGTCTTATGTCACTCTCCAAAATTAAAGTGAATCATTTTTTAACGAGTATTCATGAGTTCTCAACTCTGGTCCCATGGGGGAAGGAGGAGGGGGCGTTTCAGAAGAAATTCAACACATAGGACAAAAGTGATGAAAAGCACGATCAAGATTTACGACTTGCTTAAAGACGAATGAAAAGAATGGAGCAGAATGACCCTCAGGAAAAAAATACGCCTTTTCGAAGAAAACTGAGGAAATTTTGCGTCAATTTGACTTCCGAACTAATTTCTTTTAGACAAGACAAAAATCGGAACAACAAAAACGGTTCAACAACAAAAAGGTGTAACTAAATTTTCACTGTCAAAATTCTCTTTTCCACCTTTAAAATTTAATGCCCAGGTATTTTAATCATTGCTTAAGATAAAGTGAAAAAATATTTTGTTGCATTTGTGCTATAACTATTTTATTTATTTATTTATATAAATATAAATAACTGTCATCACAGTTTCTTAGAATACTTTCATTTTGATTAACATATTTAAGTGTATATTTTCGTAGCTTGAATAGACCGTAATCTTTTTAAAACATTTTCAATTGGAATTGTTATACAAATCAAAGAATATTATTTGCCTCTCGTATAAAAATAATTCCTTTAGTCACTTATGAAAAACGGTAGAAGTTCATTTAAAATACAAAACACTCACGAGCCTCTTTGAGTACATTCATTAATTATTAAACGTACTTGAAAGGATCTTAACAATAGCGCGAAATTGAAATAAAACATAGTTGTATTTATTTTGATGATTTTGTTTGTAATCATAACGTGTATTACGATAATTTTGTTTAGTAATAAATGAAACAAACTATAATTTCTACATATTTAATTTAAATTGCTTCAAACTGTGAAAAGAATTTTCAAAGAAATAAAGTATGTTAAATTTATTTAAAGATACACACACATATTTTTTTTCTCTGTTTATTGAGGTAACATGTGAAATAAACACATAATTTTCTAATATACTCTAACAATGCTAAGAGAACCATTATTTTGTAAGATTGAACTTGAAAAGCACAAATTCTTTTTTATTTATTGCTACTTTAAGAGTGATTTGCCCGATACCTTCTTGATTAAGATATTTTGCCCAGAGAATTTGAAAAAGAATATATAATGCAACCTAATAATTAATTGTGTGTATAATTAATTATAAAATACATAAAAATCGTATAATGTCTTTAAATCATTATATAGCATTCTGTATACTTCTAATAAGTTAATAAAAATTAATCTATTACAATCTATAACAGTATTTAAAATCTTTAAAAAAGGAAACAATAAGAATATCAGAACTATGGCAGAAAATTCTTATAAAAAGCATTTAATGAAAGGTTTATTTTTACAGAACAATAATAAATGTTGAAAAATATAGGTAATATTTTTTAGTTGCTCCTAGTAGTATAAAACTACAGTCATGTCCATAAATTAAGGATAATGAAGTTCAGGCAAAGAAAGAGACAGAAACAAAACAAATTTGACTTATTTGAAAGTCTATTTATTAAACAAAATGTAAAGAGCAAAAAAGATGCTATATGTTTGACATAACTAATAAAAATTGCGGTTTTTGCTCCCAGGAGCAAATTTCAAAAAAAAGAACCTATTTACAAAAAACAGTATAGCATGGTTAGTATGATGGTTAATACGGAGTATGTCTCCCGGACGATGCAATACAGGCCTTACAATGCCTAGGCATGCTGAGTACCAAATTATCAATCTGATCTTGAACAATAGTACACCACTCATCAAGCAATGCTCTCCGAAGTTCCGGTAGACAGATGGGAGGGGGTTGACGGGCTGCAATTCTTCGGCCAAGCATATCCCATACATGCTCTATTGGATTCAAGTCCGGTGAGTATGTTGGCCAATCCATACGGGTGATATCCTCCGATTGAAGCTATTCATCTACAATGTTTGCACGGTGAAGAAGGGGGGTTGTCCTCCATAAACAGAAATTCAGCACCCATGGCGCCCCGAAACAAACATACGTGTTGTTCCAGAATGACATCCCTATAGATGTTGCCTGTCATCGTTACACTCTGAACATGCAGGTCAGTTCTGGAACCAAGAACAATTACTCCCCAGATGAGCCATCCTGCACCACCGTAACGGTGCGTTCAATGGTGTTCTCTTGGTGGTAACGGGTACCGGGCGCTCTCCACATTAAAGTCCGGCGAGAATCAGACTACAAACTAAACCTGGAATCGTCGGAAAACATCACACAAGATCACTGTTGTGTGGTAGTTAGTTGCGGTAAGTGGAATATATCCGACAGGCCTACGAGCATATAGACAAATGTGCCCTAAGCGTCAATACATGGTCTGCCTTGAAACTGTCGTACCGGTAGCTGAAGAGAGCTGACGAGACAGGTCTGATGCTGTGCTCCGTTTGTTTCTTTTGGCAGTAACTGCCAAATATATCGGTCCTCATTCGGCGTTGTAACTCGGGGGCAACATGTGCTGTAACATCTACTCACATTACTATCATCTTCGAATCGTTGCCAAAGCCTGGAGATGACACTCTGGGCGATTCCAAGTTCCTCGGATACTTCCAGCTGGGTGAGTCCACATTCCAGTCGTCCAATAATTCTACCACGTAAAAAATCATCCAAATGCTTCCTTTGTGCCATAACTATGCGGTTATTGCACTGAAAGGCGTTTAAAGCGCTTGTGAACAATTTTACTTCTTAGCCACCATTCCTTATGTACCCCTCTCTTACACTCTCGTCCTTGTGACGTACTATCCGCGCCATCTGGTGGTTTCCTGTAATTTGCATATTCTTCTTCAAGATGTGTGTGATAGTTCTACACACAGGTGAAATTTTTATTTTAGAGTTCAATTTCTGTGTGATTCTGAATTATCCTTAATTCATGGACATGAGTGTATTTAATTAAACTGATAGCAAAATGCATTGCCGAAATAAAAATATGATGAACACAATTTTTAAAGTTGATAAGTGATTTCAAACCAAACAGAAATGTGGAAAATTATTCAATAAGTAGTAAGATTGTATAATCTGGAGTATTTTTAATGCAATTAAGATACAAATCTAGTTAAAAAAATTTAGATTTCTTTTGTGATATTGTGGCCTTTGTCAAAAAGTTTTGAGTTATTTTAGAAATTTCAAATTATTCTAGATATGTTTTATTGTTCTGTTTATCCTCAAAATATTAATATATTTGAAAAAAAATACAAGTATAATAATAATATTGTCTCATTAACTTACATCTAGAAACTTTAAAATGAAACTACAAATTCAGAGTATTGTGATTGTGTGTGTTCCTAGTTTGTTAAAAAAATCCTTAGAATTTTGGAACGCTTACTTTTGGTGGAGATATTTTAATAATTTTGAAGTAATCTGAAGCCAAGCTACATTTTGTTCTAGAAATGAAAATAATATGTTTAAACAAACAATTAATTAAACAAAATGTGTTTGTATTAAATCAGAAATTTCATAATTCAGTCAGAAAGTTTGAAAAAAGTTGAAAGGTAATTTTTTGAGAATTTGGGATAAAAATCAAAAAGCTTAAGATTATTATTTAAATTTTCTAAATATTTCATGGAAAAAAATTACAGTTTGCACTAATAAATAAAAAACTTTAAAAAGTTTGGAAATTTAGAATCGATTAAAAAGAATTAATTTATTTTTTAGTCTAAAATTTAAAACTTTAATTTCCAGCAATCACAGAAATTCCTTCCACACTGTTACAGAGAAATAAATTATATGATACGGGGAATCGGAAATCGTCCCTCGGAAGAACCGAGGCTTTGTGCAAGCATCGAAGTTGCAAAAGAAATGTGTGGTCTCGACTTTCCCTAAAAAATACTTAAAAAACTATTTTTAATAATACCGATATAGAATGTGCATCAGGTCAGAGATATTTCTCAATTTTAACCCGGCACTTCCCACGCAGGGTATGTCATACCCACCGTCTACCTTTTTTCAACGCTCCTTCTAAACCTTTTTTGAAAAATTGATAGTTTCTCGTGTAGCTGACTTTAAGGTCATATTCTTTGTGGGGCTTTAGCTTGTAGGCGAATTCTAAATATATATTTCTGGATACCGCCTCTTCGGTATGTCATACCTTGCGCGGCAATCGCCGTTACAATTATGAATGTTAAAAAAAAAAAGTTCATAAGGAATGTTATTTCTTTCACAGAAACGGTATTTTCATACATGCAAAAGTCTGATCTTTTTCTATGCTCATCTTTTTGTATTTTTAAAGCTCATTTTTATACCCGACGTATAACGCGCAACCGTAAATTTCGGTCTTATTTTTTGAGTTAAAAGTGAGTGTCATACACCGGATTTTACAATATAGTTTATTACTTTGTCTAAGTAGAAGGACTGATTTATATACTTTTCGTTTCACGAGATTTGTGCCTTAGTATTTATTTTTTTCGAATGTATTTTTTGAGTAAATTATGTTGTTTTGCATTTATAACTATAAAATATTTATTTTTATTTCAAAGGTTATATTTTTGTTAGTTTATTATTTTGTTTAAGCATTTTGTCCCTATTATAATCATTACCTAGTCAAAAAATTAATTTTTGCACTTCAAATTTTATTTGAGTTATAATTTATGTGTTTTACTTTTTATTCTTACATAAGTATATGATTTTTAAACGTCAACGTTAAGTATTAGTCAAAATATGAAAAGTTCTCAAGGGGGTTGGCACATTAGGTGTTTGCACGAGAGCGGCCGATACCCTAGGATGGGCACTGACGGGAGGTGAAAGAGGATATCGAAAACGTTTCCAGTGAACTGGGCAATGGGGGTCTTGGACGAAACGTCCAGAACTCTAGTGCTCTCGGCGAGTTAGAATCTAATAAAACCTGTTCAATATATATGATCACTATAAAATGTGTTAAAGAGAAAATAACTTGAATTTTTTTAGAAATACTTTAAAAAAATGGGAACAAAAATTGAATCACAAAAGAAAAAGTTCGTTATATTGAAAAAGCACTTCATTATAGAGATGTTATTTTACAAAGAAAATCGTGAAATGTTCAAGGTTCCAGGAAAAAGTTCGCTATATACTGTATATACTGTTCAACTGTATATGTAAATCAAAGATAAAAGTAGGTGATCAGTGTCCGTGCAGAGTATGGGCAAACCAAGATCTGATTTAAGCTCATTCCGGGCCCTGGACGCAGAAGTTCTACAGGCCCCTTGGCACTGGAGGAACTAAATTTTTAACCAGAAAATCTGGTTATGTCCAGCCTATCCGGGTAACATTTACGTATTACACATCCATATATAAAATATTTACACTATACTTTGAGCTATCATTACCCCAAATTCGTAACAATATAAACCAAAGATGTATTTCCTGTATAAACTACTTTCTCACCATCATGGTTTATTATGTGTATTTAGCTCTATTTTTCATACTTGACAACCTAATACCTAAAACTAAGAATTGCCGCTTGAAAGTCTAGGTGCGCGTTATATAAGCCAGATTTTTCAGTAATTTTCATTATTAGTATTTATTTTATATTGCATAAATATTTTACTTTTATGTAATAAGAACAATTATAATAATTATATTTTATATCACGAGAATAATATTATACAATAATAATAATAATAAATGCAATAGAAACAATAATATTAATTATACTAATTATGTTAATAATAATATAATTAATAAAACATATAATAATAATGTTATTATTTAAGAATTCGGTAAATCCTAAATTATTTTATCATTCGAGTTTTTTTATTATTCATACCAACGAATGGTCAGACTCAGAATGGAAGCAAGCAGCAAAATATTAAACGAAGCACAGGGTTGACAATTCAGAGCCTACGACACGGCTGAAATCGGGTTTGTCTATTTGGTGAGATATATTGAAAGTTGGCTTGGTTGCAATAGTACGTAAGAACCATTAAGATATATAATTTATAGGCAATATAACTCAGTTTGAATGCAAACAAAATGTAAAACACAAATAGAGCAAAGTTCCATTTTGTGGTCTCAAATAACAATTCTTGGATACCAAAACTTCCATCACATATTTATTTACGTGGATAATGCATCTTTCTAAGCCAGCGTTTCTCAAACTGTGGGGCGTGGTAACTCTGTAAAAAGGGGCGCGAGCATATTGAAAAGTCGTAAGCAAAAGATTATTTTTTAAAAAAATATATTAGTTTACTGAAAGTAAAAAAATAATCAAAATATATTCTGACACAATGAAAAATAAAATATACATTTACACCGATATAATAAACTTATAAATGGATCAGTACCGCACAATATATTGGTTCGGTCTTAGGAGATCCCACACCCTTGGCGCGCGAATTATTTTAGTTGGAAATAATTGTGCCATCTTGTTAACCCTACTTTGATACACCCGATATGGCAAACCTAACTATTTCTGGAATTTTCGTATTTTGTCGGTGGACATTTCAAATTTCGTCATTTGGCACCGGGCTGGAAGTATGGCTGCGTAAGTGAGTGAATATACCTCAGAACTTTTTACTTTATTGAATGCAAAAGGTAAGAAAAATTGATTGAAGGGCGCATGGAGGAAGGGTTGATTGCTTCAAATTAGGAGTATCCTAAATGCAATGAGTGAATGGGATTATACGAACGAAAAAGTGCTGTTTGGGATGGATTTGAAAGGGGATGTTCGCGCGCGACCATTACCTCGCAGAATATATATGGTCATTCACTTAGCAATGAGGCCTTCTTAAAATCTGCTGTTACGCTGTACTCGGAAAAAATGAGCAGTAAGAAAGTAAGGGATGTTTTTCTATCTTAAATATATTTGATTAATTACTGTATCCACCATATCTCACTATATTCACTCACGCTGCCATTGTCGGTTTTGTTTGGCCCCATCTCGTTCTCATTTGGCGCTCTTTTTGGTTTGTCGCCAAGGGTGTGGGCTCTCCTAGAATTTTACCAATATGGTTTATCATTAATTTAACAATACTATAAAAAAAGTTTAATAATTACCATTAATCCCAAGGACTTGCCATATATAAAATTATACACAATAATTTGTACGGTTTATATTTAATCCATTAATTGCCGGTAGGTAACTTTAAAAAAGTTAACTTTCGATCTGGTTTAGAGAGACTTCATTAGCAAAGATCATTTCCAATACTTATGGAAATTTAGTAGAAAATTGGACAGAAACTTATACAAAAGAATAAAATTTATCTCAGATCTATTTAAATGATGCCACCTCTTCTTGTTAATACACACACATTCCCCTCTCTTCAGTTGTCCTGTAATTTTAAGTTTTGGTCAAGGTAACCTAGTGGTCGCGATCACGAAATCTGAAATTAATACATAAAACGGAGGTCATCTGTTCAATTGAAAAAACTAAAATTGAATGGAATTTTCCTTCCTCGTAGAGGCTCTATAAATACGATGAAACAAAAATTATTTTGTGTCTGGATCAAGAGTGATCATGATAAAAAGAAGAAAAAGACAGTGTCCTTAAAGCACGTTAGCTTCCTTAGTGGATACGGTGTTATAATAACAAGGTCACTGTGACCAAGGTGAGTGAGTTAGTGAATATTAACGTCGCACTGTTCAGCTACACGGGGGCTTTTGGTGACGGACCACGTAATTTTGAACCATGGTCAAGTGACGTGGACGACACCTGAGCTGGCACCCCTCTCTCCTAACTACCACACCACACCAAATCACTGTGACCATACTATCAAGATGTTAAGTATTTTACTGGAGACTGTGTCTGAAAACAGAGAAAATCTATGTGAACAGAATCAACATCCAATCTTATATTCTTATCGAGTTCATACTTTAGTTTTTGTGTGTTATCTCGAGACAGTTACAAATAGACAGTTGGCCAGTAGGGGTATTTACTGTGATTTCTCTTCATCAACATGTTTATGCGTACAATAAAACCTATTTTCGTGTGGTAATAAAGGAACCACATAAAAAGAAACTGCACACAAGTATTTGAAAATTTCATAAACACTTGCACAGATTAAACAAATTTGTCGAGACTTATAACAGAAAAAAATTATGAGGTGGGAGGGGGACTGGATAAAAAAGTCGCTCTTAGAAAATAAGTCGGTCATTTGTAAAAAAATATCCACTGCTCAGTGAATGAATTCACTAAAAGTTCGTACGATCTAAATTCTCTGCTTACCCCAGTGTCGTCTGGTGTACTCTTTGAAGACTGTTGATTAATATATTGAAGATTAACAACCTGGTCATATTGCTTCGAATTCGACGCATCGCAAAGTAAAGGATTACGTTTTTTGATTTGGTGAATGCTCATTTGCTCTCTTCTGGCAAGAGCAAGCCTCTCGAGACCGTCGTGAACGGTTACGAAGGAGATCACGAGTTGAAGCAATTCAACTAGGAACGGAACATCCGCCTGCCGCCCACGCAACCACCACCAACCCAACATCATCACTTTCTCACTGTGCACAAATAAAAGCACAGAAAATCTTATTAAAATAAAAGAACTTCGGATCAAGTACCTTCAAGACCTGATCGAAATTGAAACTGTCGACAAATACATCACGGAGGCTGCTCTGCTGAAGGCTCTCATCAAGGAGAAAGCACAGGCTAAACTGGAATTCGCTGTCAGAATGGGTGAGTTGAAAGTTCTCTTTCCTTGTCCTTTCTATTGCTGCACCCACAAGAACTCGAACGGGCCTAACTCGTTTCGACCTAAGCAAAAAAGACCCAGCTAAGTCCCCAATTCTGCCTGCAACACTGGATAAGAAACAGGAAAAACCCCCAATATTGTTAACAAAAAATCGAAACAAGGCTCAACTCCTAAAGCTGAGGCCAATAATAAAAACCCTGCAAAAAAGACTAAGCAGGATTCTGATCAATCTCGGGATGGCGTCATCCCCACAAAAAATGCCTTCACCGGCCTCGCTATCGACGAACCGAAAATCATAACGGATAAAACAGCCCAAGTAGCTGATCTATCCCCCAAAATTACACCTGTAATGCTCAGGTACAAAAACAACTACAATCTTGTTCTTCAAGAATAAAACGGAAATTTCCTCGAATCAGTTAAGAAACTGACCGGTGATTATATCAAAATCCAGGCTTCCAATATCGAGGAGCACCGAGCTATCACCGCTCTACTAAAACAAAAAGGGGAGGAGTGTAACGTCCTACCCTCCCCAGCTGACCGTCCCCTCAAAGTGGTTATCAAGGGTCTCCCTTCCTCCACTTCGATTGAGGATATCAAAACGGACCTTACCGGACAAGGTGTGCACGTAATAAAAGTTGCACAACTGACCCAGAGGAAATCTAAATTTTCTCTCAACATCTTCATGGTGGAGGTCAGAAAAAACGCAGATGTCATGGACATATATGACGTCAGTAAATGCTGTTATATGTCCATAGTTATATACCCTTTCAAAAAACGACCCGGAGCTACAAAGTGTTATAACTGTAACTACTTCAATTACAGTTCTGCGAACTGTGAGATTAAACCCAGATGTTTGAAATGCTCCAAGGACCATCGCACCGGGGACTGTCCTATCAAAGAGCACATTTAAAACCCCGAATGCATCAACTGCAAACAGAAAGGCCACATGGCAAACTGGAGCACTTGCAAGGCCTTTCCTCAAATTAAATCTAAAAAAGGAGCCACCGCAGAAAAAATCGCAACGGCGAAAATAAATCTTAGCCTAAAACTTTCGATTCAAAAAAGGTTATCCCAGGATTAACCTTTGCAAATGTTACCAACTCTGATCAACAGAGGACTGCACCTGTCAATGAAATCGAGCTGGCGAAGAAGAAATCTAAACCTGTTTCGGTTATAAATCAAGAGGGAGAAACCACCTCCGGTTTTATTTCGGCGATGTCCGAATTCAGAAAATTATTTCAAAGCTTCCCAGGGCTCATTGAAGCAGGGAAAGCACTCAAAAATACAAAAAGTCCCGAGGAAAGATTATACATCTATTTTGGTGTCATTGTTTCAGCCGCAAACCCCCACACCTCACAATGATTTATCACCAATACGGGCTTAGAATTGCGTCATGGAACACGAACAGTATCCGATCGTGTACTGTTGAATTACGTGATTTTATAAATATGCATTCCCTTGATATTATTTTAATTCAAGAAACGCACTTGAGACCAGGTGTAAATTTCAGAATTCCAAACTACACCACATACAAAAATGACAGGTAACATCAAACAATCCCATCAGGAGGCACTGCTATTTTGCTAAAATCCTTTCTCAATCACCACCACATTCCAACACCCCCTCTCGGAGCCGTTGAGTTGACGATCGTTGTACTCACCCCCCCGGAGGGAGGAACCACTACTAGTAGCATCAATCTATATTTCACCCTCCACCCTACTGCACCCACGACTTGGAGAAAAATTTCGCCCTCGGACACTCCTCCATTTTATGCAGAGATTTCAACGCCCACCTTTACTCACTGGGGCTGTCTTCACGATAACTCCAGAGGGCTGCATATCTAAACCTTAATCGACAACACTGATACTGATATACTAGCCTACGACACACCCACACGTTTTAGCTATAACTCCGCTTCCACAATCGACTTCGCTCTAACAAGAAATTTCTACTGGAATTCTCCAGTATTATTTCTCTGCCAGAGTTTTGTTCCGACCACAATCCTTTAATTCTAAACTTCCAAACCACAATCCAGTTTAATTTTCCTACACGAAACGTTTCTACTGACTGGTAACGCTTTCGAACTCACCTCTCAAACACGCCCACTTTTCAACCAATCACAGCTTACACAGGAGTGGAAATTGAAAAGCAGGTCTCCACACTCACAAATCAGATTCTCGCGGCATACAACCCAGCTTCGAAACCCATACACACGAACAATAATTTTTACATTGATAGTGATTTAAAAACGCTCTTTATAAACTTAGGAATAAAGCTCGCAAAATGTATCAATACACTCGCCATCCATCAAATAAAACTATTCTAAATAGACTCCAACATAAAATCCTCACTTCTCTGGACACTGATGACGGCTCCTTATGGGGCTTTGCCAGAAGTTTCAGGAAGAAGAGATCTCCCATTCCTGCACTCAAAGGTCACACCACCATAGCATATTCGGACACAGAAAAAGCTGAAACATTAGCGGACTCTCTCGAAAATCACAATTTAAACTGAACAACATTTCCAATCCACAACACGATAAAAACCACACACGGCTGGTTTCTAGATTTAACACTAAGGATAACAATTTCGATATGATAACAACCCAACTAACCCTAAAGCCTCTGAAGTTCTTACCTATATTAATAAATTAAAAATTAGGAAAGCCCTTGGAAGGGAAGGAATTTCGCGCGCGCGAACAAGATGGCTCGAAACTTTAATAAATCTACTATCTTTCAAATTACTAACATTATATTGAAAATATCCTGAAAGTGAGTTACTTCCCACAAGCCTGGAAAACAGAGCTTCAGTTATCCCGATTTTGAAACCTGGTAAGGACCCAACTTTACCAGAAAGTTTCAGACCCATCTCATTGCTCCCGATTCTCAGTAAGTTAGCTGAGAAAATTATTCTAAAACGGCTCTGTGCTTACATCTCAACACTAATGACATTCTCATTCCCCAGAAGTACGGCTTCCGAGCTGAACTCTCCACATCACAGCAGCTTCTGCGGGTGGTGGAGTGCATTAAAACAGGATTTGAAGTTTGAAAATCAACAGGAGTTGTTTTCCTTGATATTCAAAAATCTTTGATAGAGTATGGCACACAGGCCTACTCTATCAACTGATTAAAATTAACACCCCTCCTCACCTAATCGAAGTAATCTCTTACATTTGCAATAGAAATGTCTCTGTCAGAGTGAATAACATCCACTCTACTAACAGACCCGTACAATGTGGGATCCCACAAGGACGTTTATTAGCCCCTGCCCTCTTTAATATCTATGTAAATGATACTCCTAGGGCCAGCCAGAACACGATTTGCATGTATGCTGATGATACCTCGATCTGCGCGCAAAGCAATGTGAACTCATCACACACTTTCTACACAAACACTTAGCGAAATTAGAATGGTTCTCAATCTCGAAAATCGCATTAAATGTATCAAAAACAGAGGCCGTCTTCTTCTCTCGCCTCATTAAAAAACAACCACCTGATTTGTATTTACACAACACCCTCGTTTCCTGGTCTCGCAACACTAAATACCTAGGTGTATAATCCTAGATAAACGCCTCACGTTCAAACAACATATAACACACATTCGCAGAAACTTCAACATTGCCGTGGTTAAAGTTTACCCATTAATTGCCCGGAATTCATGTTTATCTATTAAAAGCAAAATGCTTATTTATAAAATGATCCTCCGACCTGTTTTCGCTTATGCATGTCCAATCTGGGGGCACGCAGCTTATTCTAACAGAGAATTTTTACAAACTGCTCAAAGTAAAATAATTAGAATTATCGCAAACGCAGACTGGTTCATGAAAAATGATGATCTCAGATCTGCCCTAAAGCTCAAAATTCTTAAAGAAGTGTATTGAAGAAAATAGCTGCTACTAAATTCTTTGAAAAAATAGACTCGCATGATAATAGAGCAATAGCCAGAATTGAAAAATATAATTTAAATCCTCTTTTTAATCGTCCTCGAAATATTCTTATCTAAATTCATATTTTCCAAATTGTTTCCCATGCAATCTTCGAAATTATCCCAACTCACCATCTTCCAATGGGCGACTCTTCAGACCGAGGGCTGATTTTAACGAAGCGGGTTCTCCGCGTCGCTCGTTTTTTTCCCTCCCTCCCCACACTGGATTTTCAAGCCGACTGCGCTAGCTCGATTTCCGGGCTAGCCATCGTTCGGCACAATTGTTTTTCCTGCACATACACAAACTCACAAATAATTACACTAAATAATTAAAAGTAATTTCACACACTCACTTTCAACACCATTCTTTCACCCCCTAATGATTCTTAAATTTTCACTCAATGTTATTATCATCATGTAAATTCTAATTTTAACTTTTAATTTCATCTCTAACTATAATTGTTTTAAAGCAGCAAAGGGCTAAGATAAGGCCGAACCAATGTTCGCTCCCCATTTTTCCATGACAGGAGTTTAAGATTCCCTGCGGGAAGCAGGCACTTGATCAACCATTCAACTTATTTGTAAAATACATGAGAAATCACTTCCCCCCAAAAAGATAAATAACTATAACATGGAAAAATTTTGAAACATGTAATTTTTCTGTGTATACAGAAGTGATCAAAATGAGCAGATGCAATTCAATGGTACACAAAGTAATCGAAAACGGGCATCTTTTGATGAATTGGTTCAAAACCAGTTTCATCACTTGATGATACAATTTCAATTGGTTTATTTTTAGCAGTATAAATTCACTGATTAGTTTTTAAGACGACGATTGTTCCAGTTCCTTGCAAATGTCACAATAGTCAAATATGCATATGATGGAGGCTGTTTTTAAAATTCTAAATTCTTTTTACGGAATTGGTATCTATTTAAAAAAAAGAATTTTCCAATTTGTTGGAATGTTGGATCCCTGTATATGTCGCAGGAAAATGATGGAATTAGGAATTTCATCAAATCCATAAGGGAGATGATCAATTGATAGGAGATGTCAAAATGAAGTTTCTTCATGGTCATTTCCCTGACAAAAGTAAGGGGTTTGAACAAATCCTTAACATGTTTCAGTAAAATGAGGAAATAATGTTGTCAAGAGTTTAAATGTGTTTATTTAACAAATAGGGTACATTATTAAATGTAGAAATAAATGTCACAATAGTCAATGAAATATAAGTTATCTCTATTCGAAACTAATTAACAAATAATTAGAAAATTAGGCGGATATTTTTTTATGAGTAACATCTTTTCTCTCGGTTTTTTACACACTAAAATATCAATCCCTATGTTAATCCTATGGTGCCATTTTTTAAAAAATATGGGGTTGATACTTAAGGGATCGATAGTACTACCTGTATAGTTAACGACCTCCCCCAGGTGTCTCCCTCCTCCTGGACAGCATTCTGCCAATGCAAATCCTGACTAGTTCATTCCATCATTTCACTGAAGCAGTTCAGAATTCGATAAAATCACTTACTTTCATCATGGAAATGACCTTGAGATGTTCTTTAACGTCCCCCGTCAATTGATCCTATCCTTTAGGGATTTCATGTTCCTAATTTCGTCATTTTTCTGCGACACATATATTTTATCGGCTGTCAAAGAATCCGGTTCTTCTTGTCTGTTCGTACAATTCTTAATTACGTAAGAATACGAAGCACTTTCTGCCAGTGCGTCGAGCGAAATCAATTGAATAAGCATTTTTAGGGTATCCTAGTGGGTATGGTCACGATCTCGTGGACGGTGTGTCATGGGTTCAAGATTAGTATCATTGAAGACCTGCCGTGTAGAGGGGTGGATTCACTTTAAATCTATCGTGGATCAATGTCTTTTGGTAGGTGTGGTAATTCAGATAGAGGTGCCGATCAAGGTGTCGTCCTTTCAAGCTTCAAATCACGAGGTCCGTTTCTTAAAGCTTCCGCTTTGCTTTGTTGTGGAACTTCAGTAAATACTCACTCACTCCCTTCTGAACTTATATTCAAAAAAATGAAAAAAAACTTTAAGAAACAACATAAAGTTTCATCGCCAGGTACCTATTTCCAAAATTGCAAAGAATACTACATTCAATTAAATTATCTGATCTTTAGACAGCATTTTTACGGATATGTTGACAGCATGGCAAGACATTCAAAATTAGCAGATGACTTTTTACAAAATATCTTTAACTAAATCATTGCTTTCTAAATAATTTTTCTCGTACTGTTGGATTAAGCTGTATATAGATTAAGTTATATTTTTTAAAAAACTTCATTTAGTTCAGAAATTGAGAGAGCTTTTTATTTAAAAACAAAGCTTTAGATCCATGTATAGGAATTTGCCTAAAAGTCCGTCTTTCTGAGTATTTTGTGTCAGCAGTTGCCAATTGGATATGGTCGCAAACTCGTTGTTGGTGTGTCGCGGGCTCGAGTCTTCTTACCACTGAAGACCTACCGTATAGAGGGAACCATTGCAGCTTAAATTGATCGAGGCTCAACGTCCTTCCGTTTTTCCGGTGTTGTAATTAGGAAAGGAGTTGCCAACTCAGTTTGTGTGTGTGTGTATGTCGTCCTCTTCAATTGACTGAGGTTCAATATGATGAACTCTGTTACCAAAAGCCCTCATGTTGCTTTATATTGTGCGTTAATATAACTTGAATGTACTATTCCAAATATCTTATTTACGTGTACAAGTTTTCTATGTTGTTGATTAAAGTAATATTAGGTGAAGGGGTGTTATACGTCGTTAAAGAAATCTTTGGGACTCTGTCATCAAGGACAAATTTGTCAATTATCTTATGTGATTATAAGATAGATTTAAATAATATTGTGTTTCTTCTAGAAAATTGCTGCACTTTTAGTATTGAAAGCTGTATAATTATTATCCTTAAGACTTGAAAACTTTCAATGTATAGATTACCTAGCTAACCTGCATGTTAGCTGATATGCTCCGTACAAGTGCGGGATCAAGTGTATTCGGCATTTTAACGTGGGAATCTCCACATGAGCGGTTTCCGAATCATTTAAATTCAAAAGTTTGTTTCTCGCATTTCTTTTCTGTTTGGAATTTTGATTGAACATTGACTAATAAGTGAATAATTTATTCTAAACATTTAGAGTGGCCGCAGAGCCTAGTGACCAAGGTAATGTACTCGTGGTCAGGGTGTAATGATTTCGAACCTAGAACTGCTGAAGACCCGCTGCGTAGGCGCAGGATGCATGCTAAATCTGTCGAGATCTCAAACATCCTCCCATCGATTTAGTGTGATAGTTAAGAGGGGGGCGGTGCCAGCTCAGGTGTCGTCCTCGTCACCTGACCATGGTTTAAAATTACGAGGTCCTTCGCTAAAGGTCCTTGAGTAGCTGAACAGTGCGACGTTAATTTTCAACCAATCAATCAACGTAAACATTTAGAAACACAGTGACACAGACAGACAGTAAATATGTTCAATAAAGGAATCCTTGAATTAATTTGTAAATTTAATTATTACGACGATCGCAATACCTTGTGGAAACAAAGCAAATATTAAAAGTGTCAATATTACAAAAGTATACCAGCAAATACCCATATAGCAGTCACAATCATAACGAAAGAAATTACAGTTCACTTAAAAACATGGTACCGAGTAGGATTTAACTAGAAATAATTAAGCTTGTGTCACAAAAACAAGTTGCCATGTAATTCAAAGTGTCACCAATTATTGGATTCCACTATGAAGTTCGCATAATTTTATCATGCACATCGCAAATTTATTTTTTTTATTGTAAACCCATTTGATGGTTTGTATTTTGAATTGTCATTATGTGTTTGATGGATAATTGACTCTGTTAATTAACTTATTGTTTGCTTGATTGTACAAACGTGATTCTTTAGATATAGATAAATAAATGTCAATTTCCATAATTTCAATAATATTTTTAACCATTTGATTATTTGTATTGTAGTTGTTCTTCTAACTGATGACTGATTCTATCAACTAATGCGCTGATAGTTTGATGACAGTCACTTGATTCTTTAGATATCGAAAAATAAAGAGACGACATTTACTTTGAGCTGACGGAAACGTTGCTACGGTTTCACCGAAGATCTTATTTTCCCTTACAGGAAGTACTTACTCTCTCAAGAGTGTTAATTTTGGCTCGAGAGCTCAAAATATAAACAGTTTTAAATTAGATGCAACTTTTTGAGATTAAAATTAAATAGTTGATTCTTTTACGCATTATTTATAAAAGAATGAGGTTTCAAAAAAGTGTAAAATGTTTTAAATATAATAATTTTAAAAATTAACAAGCATATGAAAATAAAAAAAAACATTTTTGTTAGAAATATTAATCAAGTTTTACGATGCGCGTGACAGTTTCTAAAATAATAGCTCTAATTTCCGGCAATAAGTTGGTTTTGAAAATGTAATGTATTCCTATTACAATGTAGCATTTTTATATAAGTAGAATTTATAATATTTCTTAAATAAAAAATTTGTTAAGTTTTTTCTTTAAAATTTCAATTTTTTTTAAAATAAAAATATATACGTTATTGTTAATGAGTGAAATCCGTTACTTTATAGAATGACTATGTATTCCATGATATAACTGGACAAATCAGTTAAAGTATATAAACAATATTGAATTCTACGATTTAACTAATTATTCTATGGAATAACGATTACTTGATCGATAAAAAATGAAATACGGCATTCGAAAGTTCTTTAAACCATTTCTAATTGCTTTTAGTCAGTTTTGAACCTGTTATAGCTAGGTGCTTTGGAATGGTGTGTGTGTGCGCGCTTCATTCCGTTGCTTTTAAACGTAGAATTTATAAGGCGTATTTATATTAGCGTCTTACGTTTTGGATTATAAACAAATACTTTTGCAACTTGTGGTTTCAAGCGATGACTTATACCGGAATGGGATACCAACCTGTAAATAAGAAAGATTTAAGGCAATATAGACTTGAATTTCTATTAAGTAAGCGTGACACACAAAGGAAAACATTGCTGCACTGATGAAAAATTCTGAACTTTGATAGAAGTAAAAAGGACTAAAAAAGATACAAGGAAAAGATACCACATGACTATTGGTGCAGCATTATAATATAATTATTATAATATAATATAATTATTATTGACTATTATAATATCCTTATAGTACTACCAGCATTATAATATCCTTGAAGTTCAAGTAGTTGAAAAATTATTTATGCTAGTATCAGATGCAAAGCACTTTCTTTATTTCCCCTTTCTGCTTAACTAATGTAAGCAGTATGAGCAATAATAAATTACACCGTCTGCTTTTCCTTGTTATTTACTTATTAATCCTCCGCAATATGGATAAAATGCACTTTTTTCAGAGAATTTAGCTATACATGATCAATTAATTTATAAAATAACTTTGAAATTGTTTATTTTTCACTTTAATGATCTGTAGTAAGTTGTCGTTGTTTCACTGAATACCTAGTTATTTCATAGAATATTTAAGTAAAGTATGAAATTCTTTCTTACTTTAACTGACTTGTCTACTTATTTCATGAAGTACCTAGTTATTCTTTAAAATAACTGAATTATACACTTTAACTGCAACATATGCAATACTAAAATTAAATAGGGTTTAAAGAGTAAAATATATTTTAGAATTCTTTAAAGTTTTATACATCAAAGGAAATATGCGCAACGCGTAAAACTCTCTTAATATTTCGCACAGGAATGTTTCAAGTTTTCATATGCTTATAATTTTTTTAAAATTATGACTGTATTTTTAACATTTGTACCTTTTTAAAACCTCATTCCTTTATAAATGTGTAAGCGAATCAAATCATTTAGTTTTAATTTCAAATAATATCTAATCGAAAATTGTTCACATTTTCAGCACTTGAGACAAAATTAACATCCCTGAGACCTCTTCGAGTGCCTATCAGGTACTGGGCTGATTAATGAGTGTTTGGTTGGTAATGTGCATATTACCTTGGTAACTTGAGAAATGAAGCAATTTTTCGCTCTTTAATGGATCACAACAGTTAATATAATGATTAACCGATTTTTCCCCTTTAGTGGTAACATTAAAAAAACTATAGCAAAAGAGAATAAAGTTCATTCTTTTTAGAACCGTTTTTTTTTTTTATCTTCTGACTTCATTTTCGGTCGGAAGTTTTGACTTGTATGCCCAATGATACACCCCTACTCAATTCCATTAGGAAGTTTTTCTCCAGGTAAAAATCCAGAGTTGTCCCAAATTACAGCAATTCGCCGTATTTATCGCCTGCAACCTATAAAGAAGGGTAAATATCGCGAAGCTCCCCACTTTCAGACTCTTTCTAATACCACTCATTACTTCTCAAGGCTGTTTCCCAAAGAGCCCGAAAGTGATTGAATGGGGGGAAAAGGATAAAAAAAAATTTAAGAATCCGGAAGGAATAGAAGGAAACGTGGGCTAATAGGTAAATAGTTCCTAAAGAATCCTTAGTGTTCTCGAGAAGAAACCGTAGTAGAAGATTCTCAGATGGAAGTAGTGCTGCGGTCTGGATGACATCGTATGTTTTTATGTTGCGCAATAAATGATTTCCACAACACTTTATTTCGTGAATGAATCAAATGGCCTTGGTAGCCTAGTGGTTATGGTCCCGAACTCCTAGCGAGCGTGTCGCGGGTTCCAATCCTCGTACCACTAAAGATCAGCCGTGTTAAAATGGGCTGATGTGCGTTAAATCTGGAAGTTAAAATCCTCCCGTTGTTATGGTTTGGGAGAGAGAGGTGCCAGCTCAGGCGTCGTTCTCGTCTCTTTATCGGAGATCAGAAATGAAAGGTCCGACACCAATCACCCTTTTAGTGCCTTATAGTGCACCCCATTAATACAACAGTTACTAATTTGAATATATAAAACATTTTAACACTAGAGCGTACAGGATTTCAAATACCCTTAAACAGCCACAGGTGTCGTTTCGACACCGCGATAGAAGATATATAAAATTGTTTTAACTTTAATAATTGCAGGACTATTGTTCAAAAGCATTTTTAGGACTTTTAAATATTATTTCATGTAATTATCATATATTATGACCCTTTATATCGTACAAAAACTGACGTTGATATTATGTTTCGCGAAGCTTATTGGGCCACTCCTTTGTGGCAAAGCATTTCGAGTCGCAAATCTCCGAGGAATAGAACTATTATGCGGTTTCCATTTTAGGCCAACCTTAACAACATACATATTGGAATGAAATTAATTGCATCTGCCCTAGAGAGGCTGATCTGAGATCGTGGAATTGATTTCTTAAATCCATGTGACACTGAATCGATATTTCATCCTAGAAAATCAACATTCGATGATTTTCTGTTTTGGTAAAAACCTTAAAATTACTTACAATTAGTTGAAGGTACTATCTTTAAAATATAATTAGTAAAATGTATTATATATTCTTTACTGGCAAGAACAAAAAAAACTCTATTTATCATCACATTCACTCAATTACCATGATGTATATAAGTATCGTGGAATCATCTGTTCCTTGTGAGCGCCTTTTTTCAATTGCCGGCAACATCGCAAGGGATGAGCAGAACCGCTTGGATCCGAATAGACTTGACAGACTGTTGTTTTTAAAAAGCTTAGATATTAAGCATTGGAACTATAAACTATATTATCTATTTTCTAAACTTTTGAATGTAACAAATACATTTAGAAAATAAACGTTTTCTTTTATACCTGGTACTTTGATATGGTACTAAAACTAATTGCCATTGTCGAATTCCCTGAACAAAAAGAAATCCTTGATTTTAATGATTTACTAGATTGTTTATTATGGTATATTTCTTGTTTTGCTAAAAATGGATTTATATTTACATTGTAAATGCAGATTCGAAAAAAATCAATTTTTTAGACCTCGAATTTTTTGTGTATCGATTCATCAGGTTACGATTGGAATCGTTTTAAAAATCGATCTTTTTCGAAAATAATCGTCATCCTTAATCTGCTTTTTCTTCAGATTGTTTGCAGTCACTTTCCCTCAATCTTATGTCTTTATCGGTATCTAAATTAGAGCCGATTCATTCTCAGAAAGCCCTCGCAACAAAAAAGCAATTTCATCGGGCCTTGCCCCTTTACTACGAGCCATCGTTTCAGGGTTCGAAAATCGACTGAAACTTTTCTATGAGCAGATAAACCAATACATAGTATATAACGAAACACTTATACACAGCAATTTTTGTATAATTGATTCATTTCCACTATGAATTGAATAACACTGCATTCAAGGTCAAATAAATGCGTGATAGGACTTTCAGAAGTTTGCTTTACTGATGGAACCTACTTGGAGAACTATCTTTTGCTGAACAACAGCTATTTAGGATAATAAATTTCCTTGGTGTCAAAACGGCAAACGCGAACGCGCGCGCGTTCTAAGTATATTTCGTTGTGAAACCACTCCTCATTAACGTAGAGCCACAAAACGTTTTCTATGAAATCACCATGAAAATAATTAACAGTCACGAACAGTTTTCAAATTCCCTTCAAAAATGCGGAAAGAAGTACAAAGTAAAAAGGCTCCGGTGTCACATCGACACCGACGGACATTCTAGTGTTAAGGTTAACTAAACATGATAAATAAAAAACCCTCAATTCCATTAACATTTGATATTGTTGGGTGGATCCCTCCACCCTTGTGATCCCTGTCCTTGTAAAACTCAATTCCCTGTGTCTTACTAAAAATAAAACAACATCCTTTTTGCATTTACTTCAAAGGAGTTTTGGATTGAATTTAACATTTACAGGAAGAACAATTTAAAAAAATTGAAAGTTCAATGAGGAAACACTTTCAGTTCTTTTCAGCTTTCTGGGTGAGATGCGGCTCTAATCAATACACATTTCACTAAACTCTTGTTTCCAGACTTGGTTGGAAAGGGCTTCAAATTTCTCCTTTGTCTCTTACATTCAAACAGATGAATTAATCGAGATGGCCAGAAAATTCGGTGAATAAGCCTGAAGAGGACACTGCTGTACTAGTAGAATTAGAAATTAAACCTCTTAAGTTCCACCGGCGTACATGAACGTCTCAGTCATCCAAAGCATTAATTGTCTCTGACGTATATATACGTCTTTTCTGTGCACTGCTATCCATAAAATTATTTCAAACGCAATAAAAGGCCTTTGGAATGCAATAAAAGGACATTTACAGTGTTTGCGATGGATTTACTTATTTTTTCTCTTTCCCAATGCATCACATACGCACGTTTATGTGGAAAATGGTGGCTTTGGGGAGCGAATTGCGTAACTTTTAATTGGCAGTTAAAGGATTAATTATAGACAGTACAAATTATCAGGTCACATGTAATTTATATGTGACAAGCCGGTGGGGACGCTGGTAATTATTAAACTTGTTCTTAACTCACTACAGTTAATTTAATTATAAAATACATTGAGCAGTACTTATATATTTATATATAAGAGAGTGTATTAGATTAGTGTAAAAAAAGTATTTTGTTTGTTTACTTTCAGTAAACTAATATTTTTTTTAAATCTTTTATTTCCGAACTTTCACCACACTCGTGCCGCCTTTGTAGAGTTCTCACGCCCCACCCCAGTTTGAGAAACGCTGGGCTACAGTGTCCACCTTTTAATTTCCAAATCTGATGCTTACTTGCTATTTTAGGTAACTTTATGCAGCATGGATTAAATAATGTATTTTTCCCTTTTAAATTAAGACATCTAATTTCTAGAAATTTGTTACATTAACATTAACTTATGCGATATCACTCAGTTCCACCTATCGCGTAAGTTGGGGTATAATTTCGCATATAAATTAGTTTTAGTTGGGGCCGGAGATAAAAGAAAATATTGATTTAGAAAAAAATAGTTTAATAAAAACCTTAGATCACACAGTGCTTCTCAAATTTTTAATATTTAAGACCGAATATTCAATCATAATTTTCATTGTGCCCCCCTCCACGCAATAACAATGTTTGAATTCTATAATATTATACTTTGACGCTAAACGACTTTTAACCTATTAAGTGCCACCGGCGTATATAAACATCTCGCTCAGCCAGTGTGTTAATTGTCCCAGACGTATATATACGTTTTTCAGAAGTAATATCTTTTCTGTGAACTACTATCCATAAAATTATTCCGAAGGCTTTGGAAAACAATAAAATGACCTTGGCAATGTTTGCGAAGGATCTACTTATTTCAGAGGATTTGCTTATTCATCCCCCCAATACATCCGATGCACGCCTGCGTGTTAAACGGGGGCATTGGGGAGGGAGTTTCTGAATCGGCCTTTGGGAATGGACCGTGCGAATCATCGAGTGATTGTTATTTTTGTACATAAATTACTGTATGACAAGCTCACTGGTATTTATTAAACTTGTTCTTAATTTTGTATTATTAAATTAATTATATAAAATAAATTGTGCAGTACTGACATATTTAAGCGTATTATATTAGTGCAAATGTGTATTTATTTTTTATTATGTCAGAATGTATTTTGTTTACTTTTGTAAATTAATAATTTTTTTAAATATTGCTTTGTTTTCGACTTTTCAAAATCACTTTTATTCATTTTTGATGTAACTATGTTTTATTCTGAAGACATACTTAAATGTAACTAAATTAGAATTGTTAAATCAAAACCATCTAAAATATAAACAATCAATGTTTCCCCCTCCCCTCAGTGGGCCACGGTAAAATTATCACACGTTGACCGGCCGCAGCGATGTAAAGGTTACGGAGCACTGCCTTAGATCGCATAGATACAAAATCTGACCGAAGTTATTTTGATGTAGATGGTTTACCAAAAGCTAACATAGTCGTCTGATGGCTCAAAATTTTTTTTCTTCTGCAAAATATCCTTGTAGCCGCATGCTAATTTTATTCCTTATTTTGCTGAAAAAAATACATTCTTCGTTAGAATCGTTCGTGTAATTCCTAAAACTAAATTGAGACCTTGTCAGATTCCCAACTGTCACGCAAACTTTTGATTTAACTAAAAATGACTCAAATTCTTCAATGTCTTACTCATGCGTTTCTGTGAGGTCATCAGTTGTCGGCTCTTTAGTGTGGAGGTCCAGCAGTTCTTAAACGTCATCATTAAACACTTCTAAATTTAGCAAGACAATATCGGCTATTTCTTAAATCACATGACATATTTACAAATGCTCTGGTGCTGATTACATGAGTTTCAGTGGTGAAAAAAAGGACACAGTCTCGACGAGATTTGAAAATTGCTTAACTCCGAATTCGTGTAAGTCGGACTAGCGTAAGCCAGGTATATAAGACTGTACACTTCATCTAATTTAATCCTTTCTCAAACTGTGGGGCACCCCCCTCCCCTTGGAGAGCATGATAAGGGGCGCGCTAGCTTATAGAAAAATCAAAAATAAAAGAATATTTAAAAAGTTATTAATTTAAATTAAGAAAACAACATTCGTGCATAAAAAAAAATAAAAGACATATCTACGCTGATATAATATATAATACTCATAATGGGTATCACCCACAGTACCACACAATGTATTTTATAATTAATTATTACTAACAACATTATACTTATCCTATTAACCACTATATTATTATAGAGCACTGATCATATTACTTAGAAGTAACTCAAAATATCTATTATACTTATAAAAGTAAACAAAAATATTTAAAATTTATCTTGATAATTAGTACGGTTTATGATTAATGTCAAATTGTAGCTTTAGTGTCAAAGTGTATTACTATTGCTTTCAATACATTGTTATTGTCTGGGGGGCAATGAAAATTATGATATTAAATTGGGTCACAATTATTGAAGGTTTGAGAAGCACTACCTTAATCAATATAAAATTATTTCAAGATTCATAGGTTTTAATTCAACTACATGGTCATTACTAATTACAGTAATTTTTCCAAGGGGGAAATAAGCATAAAAAATGCACAAGATTGTGAAACGAAATAAAACAAAAAAATAACATTTTTATTATTAGCATGCCTAAAAGTATTTTGTCTGCATTAACCTTCTTTGTCTGCATTAATCTTTGAATTTGTATATCTGTATTTCATTGCAAAGTGTTGTGGGTACCTCTGATAACAACCCCCCATGTAGGGGTAGGGTGTGATGTACTTTAAATCTGTCTATATCAATGTTATCCTGTTGATGTGATGTAGTAGTTAGTAGAGAGGGATTGCCAGCTCAGGGGTGTCGTCGTCACTTGCCTGTGGTTCAAAATTACGAAGAGAAATATATAGTGGGACGTACGTAAATAAAATACTCTCTCCTAATTTCATTCATTACATTAGCACAATCAAAATTCTTTTTTTCTTGCAAATAAAAATCGTAATTTTATTTTCAGGTGCACCTCAGTCTCCCCACGATTGCCTGGTGACCAATCAAACATTGGACTCACTGACCATCGAGTGCCAAGCCGGCCATAATGGAAGCCTTCCCCAGATCTTCCACATGGAGGTCTATAACTCCCTGGCTGAATATATGGCGGACAATTTGACCAGGCTGGACAAACCCCGCTTCAAAGTGACCGACCTCTCTCCGAGCACATCGTATGTCCTTGTTATCTACGCCTCTAACGTAAAGGGGCGCAGCGATTCTGTCGCCCTGGTCGCTACCACCCTCTCTACTACCGAGAGAAGGAGCGGTACGAGTTTTAGATCCATTATCTAAATTTATTAATTTTTCATTATTTTATCTACTGCTGTTTCTAATGCTACGCGATTGATAACGTCAGATCTAGGCTCATGAATTTTATCATGGCAAGGGACTAGTTTTTTTATGTATGTCGTTATCCGATGCTTTGAGCACCATGCAGGTAACAGTCTCATTTGGCTTGCCTCCACCCCAATTTTGATAGAAAAAAACTTTAGGTGGAGAAGGGTCAGGGACCTTCCACCAACCTTACATCAGGGCTTGCGACTCGACGAATATTTAAAGTGGCCCCATGACGCACATGCACTATACATTTACATACATTCTCGAGGATTTGAACACAAGCCCTAAGCCACCGCGTCACTAACCAGACGTATTCTAGAGCAATTATTTTATCTACACTATGCAATCTTGCTCACAAATTTTGGTGCCACTTCACAACATATCAGCGTCACTCAAACAATGGCATTACACCTGAGGTTTAATTCAGCATATTTGTGCAAATGCGATACAAGCCAAACAAACATTTAAATTTACTATTGACATAGATGTTAAAACGCAATTTTCATCAGATTTCTCAACCAGGTGTGTACCTGTACAACCTAATGACTGCTTACACATTTTTTTACCTTTCACCTAGGTATTCTTAAGTTATGTAAAATGCAACATCATAGATGGAAAAATTCACGATAAAGTACTATATTTATTTTATTTAATTAGTTTTAGTACAAAAGTCATAAATATTACATCTTTTTTCTCCAACAGTACGTTTCATTCCTTCGCATGCGTAAATGTAACAAACATACATAAATAGAAACCTTGTATATATAACACTGGGAGATTCATGAAGAAGTATACACTTTCCAGATGCTGTGAAACAACAATAATACTTAAAGACAACCTCAATGAGCCTGAAGGTAGATATAACGTCCCTGACGGAAGGGACGTGTCACGTGACTAGTCTTTCGATTAATTGATTGAACACTAACGTCGCACTGTTTAGCTACACGAGGGCTTTTGGCGAAAGACTACGTAATTTTGAACCATGGTCAAGTGACGTGGTCGACACCTGAGCTGGCTCACCCTCTCTTAACTACCACACCACACCAATGGAGGACGTTTCAACTCTCAGCAGATTTAACGTGCATCGCTGCCCTACACGGCGGGACTTTAGTGGTACTAGGCTCGAACTAGTGACAAGGCAAGCCACTATCCGATACCTATACCACTCGGCTACCGTGGCCGACTAGTCTGGCTGCATTAGCAGTGGCTTTTTGTGTTCTTGAATTTGTCACAGGAGCCACTTTTGTGGATATGTTAAATTCCTTTGGTTGATGCCGCTGTCGTAGGTCAATTTTGGCAATTTCATTTTCCAATTTATGATGTACCACCACGCTGGTCGACTAACATGGAGATGAATAACTTTAAAGACTCGCTTCGAAACCGTTTTACCGCTGACTTCAATTCAGTATGTATTCCACTAAAATTAATATCTTACAATCCTATTATAAGTTATTCACCATCTACAATCTGCAACTACAGAAGCCACACTAATGCTACTTTAATTTGAATCACAAGTATATCTAAGACATTCGCTGCTATATAGCGCAGTAAATGTATTTTTGTCGAGTAAATAAAGAGTTTTGAGTTGTTAGTAATTGTTTTATTCTTTTCCAATAATTAGGAAGTCCAAAATGATGTGATGGTACGTCTATAACTCATTAAACATTTCTTTAGAAAAAATGACCCATAAAGGTTCACCCTTCCTGATGTATAACAAACGCTATCAATGGATCGAAAACACGCGTTAGGGCTCAGTATTTGTCGGACGACTAAGAGTTAACGAATAGAACATCTGTTACTGTCTCTAACAAATTTTTAAATAATTCTGTACAATTCTTTTACAAGTAAAATATAATATCTTATGTTTCATTTATAGTGCAGTGAAACTGTATGTATGTACGTACATACGTACAATTTCATACATACAGTACGTACATACATACGTAAGATAAGATAAAACATAACATAAATGTAACGTAACATAAAACATAACATAATGTAAACATAATATATTGTGTGTGTACAGGGTGGTCCCGAATTCCTGGGGCAAAATTTAAGGGTAGAGACAAAACGTAGTATATATATATATATACTAGAGGACCCGACAGACGTTGTCCTGTACACACATTTTAAATTCAAAATAAAAGATTTTTGAATATTCTATACTGCGATCGTAACACAGTCTGCCGGATCCAATGTAAATTATTTCAATATCAACAATTTATAAATAAAAAATTAATTAAATAACATTTCTAAACCGAATTAAAAATCTAAACCATTCTCGAGTCCACTGGAACAGACAAAGACTTTCATCAAAATCAGTCCAGCTGTTTAGGAGGAGTTCAGTTTCATACACACGCACAGAAGAATTACATATATAAAGATTATTTCAAAAGATATTAACTGAAAACGCGCTAAAAAGCGTGAAACGTCTGCATTTTCGTAAAAATAAAGACCGGGTTTGGCCAGTTTGGCTGAAAATCAATTTTCGACGATAACTTACGCCTTTTTCAATTCTTACTATTAGCTAACGATCTCTATACATATTTTGTTTGTTTGTTTATTTATTTATCTTGGTGGAATTTTCAATCGTTAATAAAATACATTTTAAAGCGCTCAATTGAGCTGAAATGTAATGTACATGATTATTTTGGATGACAATACAATAATTTAATTATAAATAATAAAAATTAATTATTTAAAAAATTACAAATACGGCTATGTTGGCGACTTAACGACCCCTTTTGGCGACTTATGTCAAAATTTGAAAAGGATTTTTTCTCGCGTGTTAAAGCATTTAGCTGAAAGGAAATTTTATGTACACGATTGTTTTGGATGACAATACGATACTTTAATGATATATAATAAAAGTTAATTACCACTTAATGTTGTGATTCTGTCATATGTATATACATATTTATATTAATTGCAACTATTTAATAAAAAGTACCTAAAATAAATTTTTTCTTGGTTGATCTAAGTAGGAATTGATTTAAAAATTTTTTTATATTACTTGTGTGTGTGTGTGTTTATAACAATAGCGTTGTTACAACAATGCAGGTGAATGTTGAGTTGTATTTTTTTGAACCTTTTTAATTAAAATCTTTTTAACTAATTGCGATATCGGACCGAATTGTGAATCTAAAGGTTTCTCGAATTTACTTGAACCCACACAAAAAATTTCATCGAAATCGGTCCAGCCGTTTAGGAGTTTAGGGACAAACGCAAAGAAGATTTTTATATATAAAGATATATATATACTACGTTTTGTTTCAGTACACACACATTATCTTATGTTTATATTGTTATGTTTTATGTTACGCGTTACGTTTATAATATTTATTTTATATATACGTACTAGCTGCATGGCCCGGCGTTGCACGGGCTATCTCTACTTTTATAAATTTTTCCTTTCCTTCACAAAATCAGCACTTCTAATACTCATTTTCAAAATGACTTCCACCCCCCACCGCTTAGCCTAGCGTTGCTCGGGCTTTCTCTTTTTCTCATGACACCAGCATTTCTGTGTGTGTTTGTACGCGCACAATGTGAGTGATTTCTAAAATTGTGTCAAAAAATTTCCCTTTTTCGAAATTTGCTCCATTCTACTTATTTTTTATTTAAGACAGGTTTCTTTCCTCTCTCTATAGCTCGAACACTGTTGTTTTTAGTATAAAATTATTGTTCTATCTTCCCCCTCCTTCTCACAGATAAGATATAGCTTCAAATTTCGATTAATGACTTATAAAAAAATATTACGTTAGACTTTAAAAAATTATTAATGTGAAGCAATAATAAAAAGAAAACGATTCTGATGCTAAGAGTAAAGCTTTAAAAAGTAGCGTAATGTGAAATTGAAAGTTTCTGCTTCCTATTTTTCGAACCTGGGAACTGCCGTTTCATAAGTCGCAGCCGATTTAACAATCGTGCCGTCAGTTCCTGCGGGGGAAAGCATTGAATTGAGCTTGAAAATAATAGTAGATTCTTTTTCAATATCCCATTTCGTTAATCGTTGAAGTAAAAGATTTTTTGGGGGGCTTCATTTTTATGTCAATGCTTTCAAACTTCATATGAATAATAGACGATGCACTTTTTAATTAACAAAAATTACTTTAGTAATGAAATAATAGAAATAGTCCTTTTAAAACACACACACACACACACACACACACACACATATATATATATATATATATATATATATATATATATATATATATATATATATCTATATTAAAATCAAAATTCTATAAGTAATTAATAAAAGAAAAATTTACAGATAGCTTTTGAAACGATTGCTTTTGTAATCAAAAAGTATGAACTAAAAATAAAGAACGTAATTATAATTAATTAATTATTACTGACATTTTAGGCAATTGTTTTCATTTAATTTTGCAGCCACCGAAAACCAAAAAGTACATTTTTTTTTTAAAAAAAAGAATAGTTTATGCATGGAACAGAAATTTCCAAAATTACAAAATTATTAGATCGTGTTTTAAAAACCTCTGAAAAAAAAAGAAGTTCCGAAAATATTTTTAAAAAATGTAAAATTAAATTGAAAGAAAGATATTGTTTTTTAACCGTAATTTTTAAGATATCTTATCAATCTTTGTACAGATTACGTATAATATTGTTCTGCACGCGAAAAAAAAAAGAAAAACATGAACTTTTTTTAGTGCAAAATATTTTTTCAAGCGGAACAACTTATAATTCGTATTAAAAAAAAAAGGAACCGATTTCGACTCATTTTTTATTTAAAAAAAATTGTATAATAATTAAATTGAAAGAAAGATATGTATATAATTTTATTATATTAATTTTTAAATAAATTTATTTATATGCAAAGTTTCGTTGTTTTGTAAAAACAGAGTTTTTTTCGATATTCTCTGCAGATGGCACCACGATGCATTTAAATGCATTTTAAGGTTTTTAATTAATATATTTTTAACTAATTGAAATATAAATGGTCAAAACGGATTCCTTGGATCATTCCCAAAATTTTGATACCTTTTGCTAGTTTCTGCGTCTTGAGGTTCTTGAGAAAATTTGGATATGTATAGGGTATTTTTTTTAGACGAATAGAACTTTAAATTGCAATAAAGCAACGATGTATTATTCGATTGACATGAATATTTTAATTCGAAAGATAATCTTGTGGCATTACATTTTAAATATGATCACGCAAGGCTTAGATTCGTCGAATGGACCCAAAACGTGATTGCCGTTGTTCCCGATTTTCATAAGCGAATTTTGTTTAGCGATGAAGCGCACTTCTGGTTGAATGGCTACGTCAACAAACAAAACTGCCGCATTTGGAGTGAAGCTAATCCACAAGTGTATGTCGAAACACCGTTACATCTAGAAAAACTGACTGCTTCGTGCGATTTATGGGTTGGTGGAATCCTTCTTCAAAAACGATGAAGGCCACAACGATACAGTCAATGGTGATCGGTATAGAGCCATGATTACTAACTTTTTCATTCCTGAATTGAACAATCATGATGTCCAGGAGCTGTGGTTCCAACAAGACGGCGCAACATGTCACACAGCTCGTGCCATAATCGATTTATTGAAAGACACGTTTGGTGACCGCCTAATTTCACGTTTTGGACCTGTGAATTGGCCTCCAAGATCTTGTGATTTAACACCGCTAGACTATTTTCTGTGGGGCTATGTAAAGTCATTGGTATATGAGGATAAGCCACAAACGCCAAAAGCTTGAACATTTGGAAGACAACATTCGCCGTGTTATTGCTGATATACGGCCACAAATGTTGGAAAAAGTCATCGAAAATTGGACGTCCAGATTGGACTACATCCGAGCCAGCCGTGGCAGTCCTCTGCCAGAAATCGTATTTAAAATGTAATGCCACAAGATTATCTTTCGAATAAAAAAAATTCATGGCAATCGAATAATACATCGTTTTATTGCAATTTAAAGTTCTATACCTCTCAAAAAACACCCTTTACATCCCTACATAGATACGTTTGTTTACCTACGAATTTTAATATATATATATATAAACATATAATATATATATGTATATATATATAGATATATATAAACATATAATATATATATATATATATAAACATGTAATATATATATATATATATATATATATATAAACATGTAATATACTAGCCGGTAAACCCGTTCTTCGCACGGTTGAATTGGAACATTAAGGAATACAGTTTGAAGGATATAGAAGTTTTTAATGAGTTAATTTTACTCGAAATGCATATTAAGCGAAAAAAAAAAAAACTTATGTTTGTTAAATTTTAAGTTTGTAGATCTAATAACTGATAAAAATAATTTTTTTTTATTTATAACGCCCCTTAAGTCTCTTGTGGGTCGATTTTCGAAAACACCTTCCTAAGCTGATCTCTACCCAGCAAAAGCAAAACATTGCTACAAATTTTGTGTAATGAACGTTTAAAGTAGTGTAAATAATTTATATTTAGAAGTGTAATACGTTATTATTACTTTCTGTTGTATTTACTTTATGTTAAAATTGTAATATTCGCAAGCACAACCGTTTCTTATATTATAAAGAAGATAGCACAAAACTCTTCTCCATAAAAAATACATATACATGCCATTTTTCATAGTGATCGATTGAACAGTGTTGGAGTGAAGCGAGGTCATGCATACATGCAAACATCCATTTTTACTTTTTAGATAAACAAATGGCATTAAGGAATCTTAAATTTCGGATCATTAAAATAGTTCATAGAAAATTTACATGCAGTGAAAATCGTTTAACACAAAACTGAGAGGGTATGAATTTTTTTTTCGTGCTAAAGGAATTTCATGTTAAAGAATACTAAAAAAACCTCATATATTTAACAAAATTAAGTTTATTAGAGTACACACAGTTTATTTACATAGATACGTATATACATTATATAACTGGTACCCGCGACTTCGTCTGCGCAGGAGATTAGTCCTTCGAGTAGCTTTTATTTTCTTCTCCAAGGTTCTCTCTATCTATCTTTTTACCAAAATTCATCAAAATTGGTTCTACGGTTTAGTCGTGAAGGCGTAACAGACAGACAGAGTTAATTTGAGAGACCCTTGTTCCCTGTTGTGTAATGTATGTAAACTGAAACCAAGTATTTTTGATGATCTCACTGATAGGTATTATAAATCCTATATTTTGTGTTGATAGATGTACGGCTGTATATGATGATTGATAGCAATGAAAAAGTTATAGGTAGCTATTGCAATATACTCCTATAAACTATGTTAAACGATTTTTTTCGTTCAGCATAAACATGCAGATTTTGCGATTGAGAAACCCTTGAGCAGGCCACGTAGAGCTGTCCGTAGGAAAAACACAGCGAGCCCAAATGTATGCCTGCTACCTTTAAGGTTTGGCCTTGCGATTTGTTGATAGTCATTGAAAATGCAACTTTTAATGATAATTGCAGGCGTTTAAAATTAAATGGTAAGTTATTTGGTATGATTGGGATGCGTGGTATAAGAACATTGTCTCCATTGGCCTCTCCAGTTAAGATTGTGGCTACTTCCCCCCAAACAACACATGCTTGCAGATTCCTCTTTCCATTTAAGAGCACCGCAAAATCTGCATTCTTTATTCATCGCTTCTATTTTTATAAGCTTGTGGCTTTCGTAATCAAGAGTTTCGTCATACTCGAATGCAGCTTTATCGAATACCCCCCACGTGTTTTTTGTGAATATTAGACGTCGCTGTTGTGCCCTTTCAGCAACAGCACGTTTGCGAGATTTAGCTGCTTCAATGGTTTCTGTATCTCTCTTAGACGCCGTGTAAGTTGCATGCTGAAGACGCCGAGCTTGGGACTGTTCGGGTGCCTCAGCAGCTCTGCATCACGCTCCGCCTATTCAAGCCTTCGCAGTTCGGCTTGCGGAAACGTTTCGTTAAATCTTGCTACTTTCACAGCTCGAGCTGAATTAGAGCGTTGGGAAATATTAGACTTACGCTTTCGCGGCATAATTCTTAGTGGGTGCTTTTTTTCCTCTTCCAAAATACAGTACGGCAGTTATTATTTTTATACTTAAAAAATGCAATGCCTGCCTATTCAGTTAAAACTATAGCGTTATAATTAACTACAAACCACAAACAAAGTTGCAAATTTTTCCAAATGATGTAGTGTAGTGTGAAAGACTTAACTTATCTAATTTAAATACCAGAAGCGATAAAAGTAAGTTTTATTCTGAAATAAAAATAAATAGTGATTACAAAGCAAAAAAATAGAATCGAGCACGCAGTGGTGCCTGGCGTAGACAAAACAGAGGGGAACGTTTTACTTCATACATGAAAGATAGAAATATGTTGACGTGGCACTCTAGAAAAGCTTGCGGATGGCAGAATTTTTTCCTACTAGCAACCTCTCCCTTCAAAACTTAGTTTTATTCTGAAATAAAAAAATAGGCATTATTCTGATCACAGGAATTAATTAGAAGCGAGCCCCTTGCGTAGCCAAAACAAAAAAAGTTTTTCACAAACAAAAGATAGATATATGCTGACGTGGGCTTTTTTGCAGCGCACGCTAGAATTGCTAGCAGATGGCAGAATTTTTTCCAACTTACTTGACAAATATCGTTATATTTTGGACATTTTTCACAAATCTTTATAAATTATAGTCTATGCTATAAATGATAGCCTATGTGCTATTCTGATGTATAAGCTATATTACTGTAAAGTTTCATTAAAATACATTCAGTTGTTTTTACGTGAAAGACCCACAAATATATTCACAAACTTTCGCATTTATAATATATATTAGATATATATATATAAACATATAATATATATATAAACATATATATATATATATAAACATATATATATATATATATATATATAAACATATATATATATATATATATATATATATATAAACATATAATATATATATATATATATATATATAAACATAATATATATATATATATATATATATATATAAACATATATATATATATATATATATATATATATATAAACATATATATATATATATATAAACATATATATATATATATATATATATATATATATATATATATATATATATAAACATATATATATATATATAAACATATATATATATATATATATATATATATAAACATATATATATATATAAACATATATATATATATATATATATATATATATATATATAAAACATATATATATATATAAACATATATATATATATATATATATATATATATATATATATATATATATATATATATAAACATATATATATATAAAATCATTTATTGTATAAGAATGTATGTGGGTGAAAATGACGTGGTGAGACACAAACAGGGGAAATAAAACAAAAGAGAAACAGAGTTACCGGTCGGTTGCGTTGCAGATAGGGGCAGCAGACGTCTAGCCACTGTGAACAAGTTGCATCTCATGTAGGGAAAAGCGTCATTCAAAATTGTGCTGATGTCAATGATGAGTTGCTTTTTTTCGCACAACTTACTAGATTACTGGGTGTGGTAGAATGCTCTAATTGCTACAAATAAATTGTACTAAACTCAATTTATGACCAGCCAGACAGTTTTAAGTTTTAATGACGTTCTAATTACATTTAGTTTTTATTATGAATTTAGGATTAATACTCAGAACTCATTAAAGGCTTACAAAACTCATGAGCTAAGCACAACATCAAAATGTTACGCCAGAACTGGCTCAGAACCGTAACTAAAAACATTTTATATACACAGAGAAAGTGGGAGCACCATCTATTGAGCGTTTCGCTACTAATTTACCTTTGCCGAAAAGCTAGACAAACATTAAATGTGCGGTCGTACAAATGATAACGGCAAAGCTGCGCTACAAATGTATCACGTGCAGTTTCCTGACCAACGAATGCCAGATGACAGAAATTTTCATGGGTTACCTCGCCAACTTCGTGATACTCGTTTGTTTCCCTTCATAGCACATGATGCTGATTGGAGAAGAGCTGTACGCAACCCATGCCCGGAATGAATGATTGAATATTAACGTCGCACTGTTCAGCTACACGGGGGCTTTTGGCGACGGACCACGTAAATTTGAACCATGGTCAAGTAACGTGGACGACACCTGAGCTGGCACCCCCTCTCCTAACTACCACACCACACCAAAGGGTACCCAAGCCCGGAAGAAAGCACCTTGAACGTTGTGGCTGATAAGCCCAAATCAAGTACAAGATATGTTGCTCATCACGAAAGAGTGAGTCACAAGGACGTTTGTGGAGTGTTAAACCAAAATCGCTTGTACACCTTTTCCCTTGTCAGCGAGTATAAGCTTTGAATCTGGCAGGTTATCTTCAACGACTGCCAGTGGGTGGTACAGAAACGTGCGTTTCAGGTGGACTTCACAGCTCATGGGCTGAACAGTTCTGAAGAATTATTGCAAACATTACACTTGTCAACGACGCTTTTATTAAACACTTTGTATTTCTTTTCGTTTCTTATTTTTTGCCTTTTTACCTCACCGCATCACTTCCGCCCATACATTCCTATACAATAAATGATTGTTACAATATCCTGTACATACCCTTAAAGTTTATACCATAAATTCGGGACCACCCTATATAATACATAAGGCACAATTTCTTGAATTTGAGTTAATTCAGCAATATCAATGAATTTTAAAAATATTTAGAAAATTATACAGTTATTTGAAACATCATTGATGTGTAAAAAAAAGAAAATAGCCATATTTATCCTCCCTGAAAATCCTTTTTTTGATGTTTTGTGGAAAAAATTCTCAAATATTTTAGTTTAGAGTAAAAATAGTCGAATAATCTTCGTTGATATTACATCTGTCAAGTCTTGGGTTCGAGTCCTGATGCTGTTAAAGACGCTTTACGTAGAGTGGCTGATGATTCATAAATCTGTCAAAGCTGAAAGTATGTTGGTCTGGTGAAGTCCGAAGAGTAATGCGTCAGCTTAGGCTGTGGTCCTCGTTATCTGACTGAAGTTGATAATTTTGGGGTTCTGGGTTCGACGCCAATTAGAAATCAATAAATCTAACGAATAAGAACGCAATTTTAGTATTTTTGGCAATTTTCAGAGATTATTTGTGTTTTTCTCCAAATCTTTGGTAAAATATTACTCGTTTTAGAAAAATTTGAAATTATCGTTAATCTGTTATTGTATTTTTTTTTAGCTCAAAACGATAAATTATCCTTTAATCCGATGGTCAGTATTCTGGTCGGAGGGGCGGCCTTACTTGCGGTCGGGGGAGTGGTTGTGGCCATAATTGTCAAAAGTCACGCTTCCAAGCAAGGATCAAGAAAAGGTAATAAATGGGCTTTTGTTTTTTAAAAAAACTTTTTTATCCTTTCAAATACCTTTGTTAAATTAGAAGAAATTTATTCAAAATACACTTTTATTTCACAGTCTTTATTGTAAATAAGTGATTTGCTTCAAGTATTATTTGATTCAGAAATATAAATGAGATTTCTGGTTACAATCAATGAACGCAATTTGAGGTTGGAAAAAATGATCTTTCGATGAAAAGATTATAAATAAATTTAATTGGATGTAGATCTATTCATTGATGCACTTTTTCACGAAACAATCAGAGCGTTTGAAATGCGACGTCACCTTTAAAACTTGAATCTAAAGTGGACTTCACAGAATTCATTTTCAGTTTCTATATGGAGCAAAGTAAAGCCATGAATATCACTTCTTGTAAACAAGAAGCAGTTTTATTAAATGTCTTTCTTTTTTCAACCAAATTTTTAAAAGTTCCTACGTGGAATCCTACGTCGTGTTTCAATTTTAGTTTATAATTTATTAATGCTACACTATTTCTCTACTAAATAATCTCATCGAAGTATATTGATAAGTTGTGTTGTTGTGGCTAATGCCACCTGTCTGACGTAGTCAGAACGAGGCCGACAAAATTCATCGTGGCAAGGGGCTAGAAGTACGCCTGTCGTTGGCCTTGGCCCCCCTACAGGTGACATTACGAATTAGTTCGGCGAAATTCCCCGAAGGAACGACAGATGGCAACACCACCTATTTCCACCTCCACAATTTAGACATGGAACTGAAGGGGAGGGAAATATTCTCCAATCACCTGCACTCTTGATTCAGCCCAGAAGACATTCGGACCTACTGATTTAACGAGCACGTAATCCGTGTGTACTCGGAGGGTATTTGGTGGCATCGAACCCAGGCCTTCCGGTCTGCAGTCCGATGCTCTAAACATTAGGTTACCTACGGCCCGCATATTGATAAGTGACTGAGTGGTTAGGGAATCGCGCTTCCACACCTCAGGTGTGAGGTTCAAATCCTGGGCTGGGCAAGGCTGATTCAGCCTATCATCCCTTCAGTGGGTTGATAAGTGATTATCAAGCTTGCTTGGGAACTAAACACTGGGGGTTTCGCGACAGACTGACCGGAACATCTGCTCTTGCACTTCAGGGTCCAAGATCACTTATTCTGAGTTAGGCACAGTAGGCCTTGGCCCTCATAGGCTGTTGTGCTACTAAGTTAACATAAATGTACTGATAATTAAAGAATTGATTATCAGTTTAGGGGGTTTGTTTTGTCATTAAGGTTTATTTTCTTTATGACAAAAAATATTTTTAGAAATATATGCAATTCCTCCTTAGGTCAACAGAGAATTTTTTTTTGATTTTAGTTACTTTTTATCAAATAGTTACAATTAATATAAACATGTGACTGAATCACACTATTAATTGACAAAATGGAAAGCGTTTTTGCTTGCAATTTTCCTGTCTCTATAGGATGTTGGACTATTGTTTTTGCTTGCTAATATTTACTCCTTTTTGATTTACTCAATGAAATAGTATTTGAAAAAACTTCATTAACATCAAGTGTCATACATTACAAGTTAAAAAATGTATTTGAACAAGATTATATATACATATGATATATTTGTGTGTGTGTAATAATTCCCTCTAGCATCCTATTAAGTCTTTTTAATAATATTTAAGCAAGCTTCAATTCTTTGGTTCGGTTCAAAACTAACGCCTTAATCTTAATCGTAATAAAGTAGTATCAGATATCCCTTTACCGCCCATTTTAACCAACCAGAGCTTTTACAAAAATTACAAAATAGTGCCGCAATTGTCACTGCCGGTATATAAAGCGAAAATCTTTTGAGATCTCTCTCTTTGTCTTTGTGCTCGTCATGTGAAATGTCGCTGCTGCTTGTCGCTTCTGTTATATGTCTTTGTTTTCGTGTTCATACCAAATAGATGTGAAATATATTGACTATCTACGTTAAGTGTATGTAAAATTCAAGATGGAAACTAATTCTGAAGATGTTTTTCCTGACCTGGTATCCAAATACAACACCACCAGCAAACACAAATATATATATATATATATATATATATATATATATATATATATATATATATATATATATATATATATATATATATATATATATATATATATATATATATATATATATATATATATATATATATATATATATATATATATATATATATATATATATATATATATATATATATATATATATATATATATTGGAGTAAGAATGACAGGAGAAATGCAACGTGCAGCCGTTTATCATATTATATTTTATCTTTAATGTTCAGCAAAGCAATCTGTACTCCAAGCCATGACAAAACGAGTCATATTTTCAGCATCGATCAGGAGCCAGTGCGTCATTCGTTCACGTGATTCTTCGTAAGTTTGCCGGAGTCGAAGTCAAAGTCCTTATGCGGGAGGTGGGTTGAGTTGTTCTGTTAGGTTTTACCCCAAATGACACTTGAGGGGTTGAGGATTCATCACACACACACACACACACATATATATATATATATATATATACACTCATGTCCAAAATTATCTTTACATACCCAAAAATGATGATATTCAATGAAATATCAATCAATGTGATCCGTATTTGCAGGGAATGTGTGAAAACCAAGCCTAATTACATTATCCAATCAAAAGTAATCAAACGGTTTGTGATATGCAAATCTAGGCGTTACGTCATCAAGGGTGTGAATCAAGCGCTTTGCGCAAACTGAATATTTGAGTGAATTTCTGCAACATAGCGTTTGATTTCAGTGTGTAGGGACTCAAAGTGGTTTGTTATGGCTTCGAGGTATCATTTGGAAGAATCTGTAAAGTGGCGAATTATCGGCCGTTTAGAAGCAGGGCAGTCAATCACGGAAACAGCCACATGTCTGAATATTTCAAGACAGACAGTCTCTAAGCTATGGAAACAGTTTCAAAATGATGGAACTGTTGTAAGGAGGCCTGGACAAGGTCGGAAACGAATGACAACTGCTTCTGAAGATCGGTATCTGGCATTAACTGCCCGTCGTAACAGAAAGGCTACTGCTCGCCAGTTAAGTTCAGAGCTTGCAGCCGCCACTGGAGCTGTTGCATCACGGCAAACAATATACAGAAGGCTTAACGAAAAAAACGCCTTTATGCCAGAAAGCCAAGGGTATGTGTTTTACTGTCTTCACAGAAAAAAGAGGGATCGCTTTAATTGGTGTAAAGAACATCAAAACTGGACTGAACATCAATGGTCCCATGTTCTCTTTACTGATGAGTCGCGGTTTAGTTTAACAGGTGATTCTAAACGTGTTTACATCTGGAGGAGTCAGGAACACGAAATGATCCCTCGAACATTGTGGAACGTGACCGTTTCGGTAGTGGAGGTGTGATGGTATGGGGAATAATGATCGATGGACGTACGCCTCTACACGTGTTCAGAAGCGGATCTGTGACAGGCCAGATATATCGGGATGAGGTCTTAGATCCTTATGTAAGACTTTTCAGGGGTGCATATGGACGTGACTTTTTATTTATGGATGATAATGCTCGTCCACATCGAGCAAACCTCGTTGATGAATTCCTTGAAAGTGAAGACATTAAGCGAATACCTTGGCCAGAAAACTCTCCTGACCTTAACCCAATAGAGAACTTATGGGACTACCTTGGAAGAGCCATTGCACGTAGACATCCTCCTCCTAGAGATGTAAATGGCCTGAAGACTGCATTGCTGGAAGAGTGGAGTTTAATTCCCCAGACTGTGATTAACAACGTTATTTCCAGCCTTAAAACACGTTGTGATATGTGTGTACGAGTCAGGGGAGATCATATTCCATATTAAATTCGTAAGACTTAATTCTTTTTCTGAATCATTCCTTTTTTTCTTTTAACTCTCTTTGTCACACTTTATTACCATTTTTATTGTTTCATGCTACATGTGGTAATCTTCAATTTTTTCTTTTGCATTTATGTGTCATAATGTTATGTATCATTCCACGAAAATTCATTAAATTATAAGTCATAGTCTCTGAGAAATCCGTGAATTTATGCATGTAAACATTATTTTGGACATGAGTGTATATTAATTATGTATTGGAACAATTCTTAAAGATTGACAGGAGAAATGCAACGTGCAGTCGTTTATCATATTGTATTTTATTCCGAGGTTCAGCAAAACAGACTGTACTCCAAGCCATGACAAAACGAGACCTCTTTCAGCGTTGATTAGCAGCGAGTGAGTTGTTAGTACATGTGTCTGTTTTAAGTACGGCGAAAGTAGAAGTCAAAGTTCTTTTGTGGGAGGTGGGTTGAGTCTAAGTCTAAAGTTGAAAAACATTTTGCTCGATCTAGTTTGTCTAATAAACTATCCATAATAGGCAATGGTTAAGTATCCGCTTTACATAAAGCATTTAATTTTCTGAAGTCTATACCAAGTCTGGTCTTCTTACCTTCATCATGTTTAAAAGCTAAAGTTTCTGGGGCTGAATAGGGACTTTAATTAATCCAGCTTGCAATAATTTCTCAACTTGACCCTTAATTTCTTTTTCCTGAATAGGAGAAGTACGATAATGTCTGAGATGAACTGGTAAGTCAGATTTGACTATAATTCTTTGAGGTTCAACTCTTAATTGACCAACTTCATACTTGTCCTTAGAAAAAATTGAATCATAATGGGAAAGTATTTCTCTTAACTCAAACCTATTCTCTATGACAATCTGCGGTAGAACATTTTGATCCTCAGAGATCTTAGAAGGAGGAGTTACTTTTGTTTCTTCGTTTATATGTAAATAATATTTTTTATTCATCTTTGTATTTATTTTATTTACAATATTTCCATTTTGTTTTATTTATAGATGACTGCAGTCAAGTTTAAATTTTGACAGTTCTAGTAATCCAAGTATAAGATAGGTTAAAGTGTGATCTACAACATACAATGTTACTAGTTTAGAAATAACACCTATTTTTAGTTAAAATGGACATGTTTTACTCAGATTAATTGTACCCTGGGTTTGTTGTACAATTAGGCTTTGGGCATTTTTCTTTTTTAACTGGTGTTTACTTACAAAATGATGAGGTATAGTTAAACCGTTATCAAGGATACATGGTAAGGGTTTATTTTTAATGTATCCAGATATTTCCGATAATTGTCAAATTTGGGATTCTTTGGTTGGAGAGTCAACATTTGGTTGTATAGGTATTTGAGGGGGTACTTGTATAGCCAAGTTTGAGCCCAATAAAAAATAAGCAATATGAATCCCCTGGCATTCACAAAATCTACACGGGTTAGGTGGTAAGTTACTCTGAAAGTGCATTTTTAGAGTGTTAAATATTCTAGGAGTTTGGTTAGGAACTTGGCTTTGAGCAAACTTATTTGGCCTAAAATGTCCAAGTTTCCTATCTAGGTAGTTTTCCCTAAAAGCATTAAATATAAAGTTTATAGAATTACTAGGATTTTCAATTTTGTTCTGTTCACTGTTTTGAATTTTTAATAATTTAGTCGCGGTTACTATCCATTCCGTTGAGTTACTAGGAGGATTTATAATGAGTAACTGCCTTAAGTTAATGGGTAAGCCATCTGTTAATCCTTCTAATATCATAGATTTCGGTAAATTTTAATAGTCTGCCAATTTCCAACTTTTCATGGAAGTATTGAACAATTTCCTTTCCATTAAAAATTTTCGCGTGAAATCACTTAAACTAGTAATTGTTATTGTTAATTTTATCATAACAATTAATGTAACCCGTTAAGGCTCTGTTCTTTAAATAGTTAGATATATTGGTAATTTTCCATGAATTTTTGACATTTATCATTGAAGTATTTTAACCATGAAATTACTTGCATAGAAATATTTGGATCAAAAGCTATTAATTGAATTGTTGATTTAATTGGTTTTCAGAAGTTTGAGCTTTTGATATATCACTTGTTTCCGTCATATTTGTTTTTTACCATCACGTAACTGCATAAAAAGTTTAAGAATAGAATAAATGAAATTAAAATTTATATATACACTGTGTGAATAACAGTATCAAAAAGTTTTACATATAAACAAACGATCACAATTAAAAATAATTATACGTAAAGGCAATCAATACAACATTAAAAAAATACATATACCAAAATGTAAGAAATAAAATAAATATACCAAAGTATACCAAATCAAACATTAACTTATTAAGACTTAATTATGAATGCAACTCAATTATAATAAATTTATGAAAATAAAATTCTAAGTAATTGTTATTTTATGAATTTGAAATAACTAAACTTGCTAACTTGAAGCACTGGAATTCATACAAATAGCATTTGAAGAGCAAGGATATCGAAGAATTGCTTTGATTATTCAAAACAAACTGTTAAAAAGGATTTCCATTTTTTTTCCTTTTGCACTACACACACTTTGGGGAATTTAAAGAAACGTACTTGTACGCTTATGTTCTTTTGATTATCACAATGGATTATTTGGAGAACTTTCTTGACACACAAACACACGATTAAATTTCTGTTGATTTTCGAACGAAGCTTTTGAAGAAACTTTCTTTTAAATAAATCGTATTCCGATCTATGTAGCTGTATATATTTTCTTTTATAATTCACTATTATTTAAATTTTGAAGCTATCATTTTTATACCCGTCGCGTGTATCACACCCTACCGGCTAATACTGGAGCAATTCTTAAAGATTGACAGGAGAAATGCAACGTGCAGCCGTTTATCTTATTATATTTTATTCCAAGTTTCAGCAAAACAGTCTGTACTCCAAGCCATGTCAAAACGAGATCTCTTTCAGCGTTGATCAGCAGCGAGTGAGTCGTTAGTACACGTGTCTTTTTTAAGTTCGGTGAAAGTAGAAGTCAAAGTTCTTAAGAGGGAAGTGGGTTGAGTTGTATTCTTAGGAAGTTTACCCCAACTTTCACTTGAAGGGCTGGGGATTCATCACACACACACACACACACACACATATATATATATATATATATATATATATATATATATATATAATATATAATGTATATATAAGGAGAAAATGAACTAATAGTAGGAATTGAATAAACACGTGACCACCTAGTGGTCAAGGTCACGGACTCGTGGTTGAATGTCATGAGTACGAGCATGGCAATACTGAAAACCCACCGCACAGAGGGGGTTGTCACAAATTAAGTATTTCGGTGTTTAAATGTCCTCCCGTTGGCTGTGGTGTGGAAGTTAGGAGAAAAAGTTTTCAGCTCTGGTGTCGTCCCTGTGAATTGACCATGGCTCAAAATGAAGAGATCCGTCAGCAATAACCCACTTGGAGCTTTATATTGCGACGTAAACATAGCTCTAACATTATAAAAAACACAATTTTAGCTGACATCTTCTTTATTTTTTATATATTGCCTAAAACTAATTTTCAGTAATTAGAATTCGATGGATAAATACTACTTTTGTAATGTAGAGACTTTTTCAACATGTTGGAAGCCATCTAAAATAAGCGTATTTACTTAAAAACAAAAAAACACGAAACATATTTTTTTCAAGTTGCTTCAATGCATCGATCTATACTTTTCTTAAATTCCTACTATTAGTTCAAAATCATCCTATATATAAATCTTGTTCAAATTTTCAATCGTTTATAAAATACATTTTAAAGCACACAATTGAGATGCAATTTTATATACGCGATTATTTTGGATGTCAATACAGTCATTTAATTATAATTTATAAAAATTAATTGATTAAGACAGTGTTTTATCAATTGCTAAATTGCTAGCTTCCAAGCTATCGTTTGAGCTGAAATTTTTTATGCAAGGATTGTTAGGGTTTACAATGCGATAATTTAATTATAATTAATTAAAATGATTTGACAAACTAATTATTTAAAGAAATACAGGTACAATCACGTTGACTTCTTTTTTGGTGACTTGGGTCACTAATTTAAAAGGCTTCGGTAAAATCCTAGCACAGCACACTGCTGTATTTGGCACAAAAAGTCTTTCGCCAAAAGGCACCAAGGAAGAAACCACGTTTTTGAAAATGGCGTCGGAGATGAAAATAAGAGGGAAAAACGGGGTTTTCAAAGTGACGAAAGACGCCGAAAAAACGTGGTTTCTAAAATGGACAACATCAAATGAAAAATAAGAAACTAAATGCAAATTCTTTCCAAATTTGGAACATCCATACTGTCAATCCTTCATTCATACAAAAAATAATTATTACTTTCTGATCTTTTATTCAGAAGAAAATCCATTCGTCGTGCTTTTACGAAACAAAACGAGGTTTCTAAAATGGACAACATCAAATGAAAAATAAGAAACTAAATGCAAATTCTTTCCAATTTTGGAACATCCATACTGTCAATCCTTCATTCATACAAAAAATAATTATTACTTTCTGATCTTTTATTCAGAAGAAAATCCATTCGTCGTGCTTTTACGAAACAAAACGAGGTTTCTAAAATGGACAACATCAAATGAAAAATAAGAAACTAAATGCAAATTCTTTCCAATTTTGGAACATCCATACTGTCAATCCTTCATTCATACAAAAAATAATTATTACTTTCTGATCTTTTATTCAGAAGAAAATCCATTCGTCGTGCTTTTACGAAACAAAACGAGGTTTCTAAAACTGCTTCCACAAAGAAAAACTGAGAAATCGTCGCTTCTCGAACGCAACACTAGGGAAAAAATCTGGCTGATGAAATAACGATCTCCATTTCTCACAATTGCGAATTATTTTAATATTTTGGAAATCAACACTGAAAATATTTTCAATTATTCACAAAAAACCCATTTCTTTCTTACCTCCTTCATTCCAAAGAAAAAAATATCCATTGGTCGAGCTTCAAAAACGAAAAACGGGGTTTCCAAAATGGCTTCAAGCAGAAAAGAGAAAAAACGTTGTTCCTTAGATGCACGCTATAGTGACAAAATCAGCGTCCAAAGTCAATTTATCCTCCTTTCTATCTAACAAACATTCTTTTCCCACAATTCAAAAAGGAAAAAAATATACTTATTCCTTCATTTTCAAATTTTTAGAAAAGCTTTTATTTCCATCCAAAATGACCGTTATTAGAAAATGACCGCTGTCCAAAACCTGAAAAACTAAAAAAAATAGAAAAAAAGAAAAAAGGGAAACGAGCCTAACAGTAGTCGTATAGGATGTGTAACATCTGACAAGTTATCGGGGTAAATACACAATAGTAACTTAAATCCTAAAAAAATGAATCAAGTATGATTAAAAATAATTTTCTATCGAATAATTATATCTTTAATGAAAATTGTATTGATTTATATATATAACACAAGGAGTAATGCAATTTTTTATCAAATATGTATTCTTGTTCGATTTGGGGAAGAGGGGATACAATAGACTTGAAAGTGAACAAACAGGGATTTCGGTGGCCATATATATTTCTTCGAATCAAACGGTTCAAGAAATTAAAGGTTTCCTGCATTTTGTACTTTTACAATATACCGAAGATGGTTTTGCTCATTTAAAAACAAACTATCGCTCGCTTCCCATGATTCTGAATGTAATTGAATCGAGAGGGATTGAATTGAATTTTGAATCGAGTATGATTGGAAATAATTTTCTATCGAATAATTAATGAATCGAATAATCGAATAATCTTTAATGAAACTTTTATTTAGAAGTAATGCAATTTTTTATCAAAATTATTTATTCTTGTTAAATTTGGGGGAGGGTCGATAGAATAGACTTATAAGTAAAATATGACGCATATACTTGTCATTTCAAAGTATTTAAAAACTGTTGAAAAACAATGTCAATAACAGTACCACTGTTAGTTGTTGAAATATTTCGAGCTTTAGTTCATCAGTCAAAAAGCTTTAAGCGGCTCAGCTTCTGGCAAACTGAAGTTAACGTTGAAATCACCACTCAAAATCATGGGAAGCGAGTGATAGTTTGTTTTTAAAAGAGCTGAGCCATCTTCGGTATATGGTAAAAGTACAAAATGCAGAAAATCTGTAATGTTTTGAATCGTCTGATTCAGAGAAATGGACACGGCCACCAAGATCACTGTCCATTTTCAAATATGCATTCTGCCGCACAAACGTATGCCCCCAATATCTTGACTAGCAAAACCCAGTCCACTAGTTTGATGGTGAATAATGTCCATGTGAGGAGTCGCAACATGTGAGTTGTTCTGTTTGCGATAGATCACAACACCAGAGCTGCTCTGTGGTCCAGTCGTTTAAATTGTACGCAGCAATCGAAGATAGGAATAGAAAGACGTTCGTCATTACCTAACCACGTCTCTGCCAACTTGAGTAACGTACAATTTTGTGGAATAAGGTCGTCGAAATCAGCTTGATAAATGTTTAAAAATTAGAAATATTAGAGAAAATCAAAACTCCCCGTGTAATTAATTAGTTTTTTTAGTCAAGAAACTTTTTTTCATCACAATTAAAAAATTATATTGATAGTGACAGGAATTAACCTCAAAATATTAATAAGATACGCACTAAAATATTTATTCGAATAATTCTATATTACTTACTCGTATTTTCTTAAGAATGTTGTACTTTGTCAGATGCTTAACAATAAATATAATTATTAATATAGTTTGCACATAAAAAAAACCTCAGATTTCATACACAACGAGCCCAGAGACTTTAACAATTGAGCTTAAGGATCTACGTTTATCCTAAATAAGACTTGCTGGTATTTGCGAAGTAAAGTAATAAAACGAAATCTCGAGTTTTAGAATTCGAATATTTTGAATTGCTAACTTTAACAATATACAAAAAAACCAGCTACTAGAGTTAAATTTCACATATATTCTGCTCTGGATTTACCCATCTCTGCAAATCACAAAATAATGAAAATTTAATTAGCTTAGTAAATGTTTAATTTTAAGTCGAGAACTTTTTTTCATCACAATTAAAAAAATTATATTTACAGCGGCAGGAATTTACCTCAAAGTATGAAAAAGATAAGCACCAAAATATTTATTCGAATAATTCTATATTACTTACTCGTATTTTCTTAAGAATGTTGAACTTAGTCAGACGCTTAACAGTATATAATTATTTAAGTAAGTTTATCCTGAATAAGAATTCGAAATGCTAACTTTAACAATTTAAAAAAAGAAAACATCTACTACATTTGGACCCTATGAGAGGGTAGTAAAAAGACACCATCAAGCAAATGTATATTACTTAAAAGTAACATACAAAATTTAATACTTATCTTGTTAATTTGTACGGTTTATAATTATAATCGCATTGTAACTTTAGCGCCCAAAAAGTGCATTATTATCGCATTCAATACATTATTTTTAGGAAGGGGGGTGCCATAAAAATTATGATTGAAATTTGGGTCGCCAGTAGTGAAAGTTTGAGAACCACTGGTTTAAACATATTTATATTAATTTTAATCATTTTTTTGATAAAAAATAACTAAATAAATTTTTCTGTGTTGACCTAAGTAGGAATTCCTTTTAAAAACTTTTTTATATTACTTTTTTTTCACTATAACGAATCTATTATCTGGGAGCAAGTCGTAAAAGAAGTAAACAATAAAATAAATGGATATCTCAATTTTTTATTGAAAAGGTTGAACAATTGAAGTAATTAAATGTTGAAAACAATAAGGAGATCATAAATACCGTAAAATCCTGCGTATAACTCGTACTTTCAACACTTAGAATGAGACGAAATATTCCTTATAAACTTACAGTTTTGTAGTTCAAGAAGGAAACCATTTTTTTTTCTTCAAAAGAAACAATACCTCGAAATATAAGGGTTTGTGCACGTACATTCCAGGTAGCTTCGTAAAAAATAGGGTAGGGGGGTGGCGTTATACGGTAATATACCAAAACTCAAATTTGTGGCTTGAAAGTATAGGTGCGTTCGCGAGTCTGCGTGCGTACGCTGGTCTTTACGATAGGTACTTTTTAAAAGGTATTAAGGAAAGATATTGATTTTTGATCTTTTGCATGTTTTTCTTAAAACATTGGTAATTATATTTCCCAAATTAATTAGTTATAGTGTGATTTATAATCTGTGATATAAATAATGCTCTTTAAAAAATAACTCATGTAAATGATTACTACAACCATGTTAAATTTCATTCAATTACCAAATGTTAAGAAATTAATGTAAAATGTATGTTTTTCAGATACTGTCCTTGCAGAGTCTTCCACGGAGTAAGTAATATTTTTATTTTCAATGAGTTTATATTAATTTATTCTCATTATTTTCTATTTTACCCTCTATATACACTGAAGTACAATTAATTTGGAGATAACTGACTGCTTTTTCTCTGAGCATCAATGTAAATGATCAATAAATAACCCAGACGGAGTTATCCAACATTACAGGTAATGAAGGGACAGAAATCAATAATTATTTAACACAACATTGCTAAATGAATGTTCTAAGCGCATTGGTATGTGGTAAAAATTGTCGAGGATGGATGAATGGCTCACTCTATCTCGGAAGTGGTGTAGACAGGGAGATTTTCAAGAGTCACGAGTATACTCGAGCAAGTCTATTACGGTAAATCCATCTTTATACGGAATAACTACAGTGGAGAACATCGTGAATGAGTCCGGTCATTGTCATCCAACTTGCATTGTAACAGCGAACAATGAAGCAATATGTTATTTGACAATTGAACGTTGTTGTACAAAAATGTATAACAGCCATCCAAAATCAATCCATTCCTTTTCGAGTACAAAATTGTGCATTAAGGGACACATTCCATGTTAGGACTAAAACTGAAAAAGCAAATACAAAATGGATGACTAGCAATCAGAACAATAAATTCAGACTTGAGCTAAATAAAGAGTTCAAGTAAGTTTTCTTTGATACTGTAAACTTCCCTCTCTCTTTGTTTAACATTAATGAGTAACAGCGCAGTTCTTCCTAAATTAAAATCTACATAAAAAAGTAAAATATAGAAATGTTTAATAGCGGAAGATTGGTATATTAAATAAAAATAATTTCTCGGAAAGATTTGGATAGCAAAAATTGAAATATATAACTCTGTTTAAGTGTTTAAACTTGCAGTAAACAGAATCTAAGTAAAAAATTATATGCATTCAAATGTTTTTCAGTAATCATCTGTTCATTGTCGAATAATTAAATTTATAAATATATTCCAGCATTTTTACCACGATTTTGTTTTATATTACAGATTACAACCCAATTTTTGTAGATATTTATAGGTAAAAAGGAATATCATAACAGTGATAAATTCAGATTTTGCTAACATGCAAAGGGCACTTAGGTTCCTAAAACTTTCTGTAGAAATTTGGAACGGAATTAAACAACATGTTTGAAATCATAAATTATTAGGAATGTATTATAAAAGACCACCCGGGATATAAGATATAAGTGACAAAAAAGTATACAACATTTACTATAGAGCAAAAGAGTATCAACTATTGGTAAAAGTACCGATTCGCAGCCCCCTTGAAAAAAAAAGTATCAATTACGTACAATCGTTGAAAGAAAGTTTACAATTATTGCTGAGTATCAAATGATTTTAAAGGATTTATATTTTAAGAGGACCCGGCACATAAATTTTCGCAAAAATTATCGATTTTCACTTTTTTATATTTTTTACAAGTTTAAGTACTTGTGCTTAAAATGATATATGATATGAGGGAATACGATAATTAGAAATACTTTTATTTATTTTTTAAATGAAGCTACTTCTTGACGCGCATCAAATGAGCTCTGCTAGAAGCACCTGTGTTTCTCCTCGTTTCTGATGAGTGCGAATCCATATGATATTCAAGTGTATAAATTGGAGTGTATTGGGCAACTCCAAAAGTGTATGGGTACGCGTCTTTTGGATTTTAATAGAGAAGCAGGGGAAAAAGTTAAGTGATAGAAAAAGCCTAAGTGATCGTAACCGAATCACCGACATTTTGAGATCAAAAATTCAAAAATATCATAGTATGGCTATTAAAAATAATATCAATGATTTACACAGCAGGAAAACTGCTATTTGAGATGTTTATTTTCATCTTCTGTCTTCAAACAAGAGCCCTCAATATGAACTGTGTTCTACAGGTATAAATGCCTGGAGCAAATTTCAAAAGACAGAAGCTGGAAGTAACGAAAGGTAATATGACCAAAAACACATACACACAAACTAAATACCAGCGGTTGGAAAACCTTTTGACCTCACGGAGCAGTACAATTATAACTTAAACCCCGTGGACCACTAATAGAATTTTATAATTTTTGCGTATTGTTTTGAATTGAATTATGTTTCAATGCAACTTAAAACATAGCTTAACGTGATGATATTCCCCATTTTTCTGTACGACTAGCGAAATTTTCTCATGGACCACCCCTTGGGTGACCTCTGCTGTATACCCTAATGAATTAAATGAAGCCAATTTATAGAGATCTAGGTGATTCTATGCTATTAAGAAAGTGTTTACAAGGAAATGAGTTAATAACACCATATGGCCACCATAGGATTCCAAGATCGATATTTGTAGAGTTAAAAACTCTAAAATTAAGGATAAATATGGCTATTTCGCAGTTCAATACGAGTCATGTAACCAAATTAATATTAAAACATTGTGATATTGAACCAAGTTATAACTGTGTGTCATGCTTCAAAAAACTAGATACACGTAGGATTCGTGTAGCCCAACGACATCATCTTGTGATCCCAAAAAAACCAAAATTGTTAAAAATAATGAAAGAAAGAAAACTAGAAGAGGTTTTTGTATGAGCTGAGAGTGAAAAAAATGCTTCATATGCTTCTGGGAAGTACTAAAAAAATTAAATGTTTAAAAATTATGTGTGGTTTTGCTTTAAAGCTTCTTTTCTCAAAATGTAATATTTTTCACTTTATGTACCTTTTTCTCAAAAACCACTTATTATATAATTCGCAAATGTTCAGTGATTATATTTTAACATGCTTACACATTTTAATGGAGGGAATTAGATACATCTTGTGAGCCTTTTAAGATAAGGCTTTTTTTTAAACTAAATTTTTGGGAGAAAAATGGACATTTTTTTTAGAAATTCATAATTACTTTAAATTTTAATAAAGTACAAAACCTTTCGTTAAAGTGTTATAAATAGTACTGTAAAAGTTGTATTTATGAGAAGTGTGTGTAAGTAGTTTCCGAGAAAAACTCACGTAATCTAACATGGGCTCCTTTGGACGTAGCGAACCCCCTTAACAAATTATTTGAGCTAACTACATTTTAAGTAATTACTGTATATAATTATTAAAACAATTTTCAAAAAAATTACTAAGGAATGAAAACTTTTTAAAATATTAACAACAATTTTTTTGTTTAAATCTTTGGAAAAATAAAATAATTTCCAACATTCCTGAAAAAAAATTCTATGAAAAATATCTAGAGGCTTTTGGAAACAAAAAAAAATATGTATCCCACATATATTTATTTATGTTTATTTAGTATCATCTTTGTTGATACAGAATAAATTTGAAAAGAAGCACCCCAAGCTTGCAGCTCCGGGGTTGAAGTATTCCAGATATTACTTTCTTATACAAAATCCCAAAATATATCGTATATGAGATTAATAGAAATGGTTTTATATTTGCATTTTTCCCTGCATCAATTTGCATATGAAGCGATTTTCGAATAAAATCTCGGCCTTCACAAATAAAAGTGTAGCCTCTTCAAATTCCAAACGAATATTTCGAATATCTGTAAAAAAGAAAAAAAATGAGGTTTCAGTATAAATTTTCTATTTCTGTGGGATGCAAGATATTTCCTAGTTTTTCTTTTTTACTCTGTCATTTTTCGTGCAGTAACAAGATTTTGTGAAGAATAACAGCAATTGCAGTGTATTAAAGTGTTATTGAGAATGTGCAATCGAAAATACATATAAAGCTGGTTAAATCTCTTAGAGATAATATCTCGGACTTCAGTAATCAAGTTTTTTTCTTCCTTTTTATCATATTACACAAGTAACTGGAATTGTTTCTTATCCAAAAAATTGAGTTTCTAATTCAGCTGCAGTTTAAAGTACCCGAACACGTTCGGAGCACTTTAAAAAAATTAAATATTTTATCACTATAAATGCTTTTTTTGGGAATCAATACCAATAAATACTAATATTTAACTATGGTATTTTAAAACAATTTAAATTTTACAAAAACTACAGTTATAAGTGAAATTTTTGCAATAGTTTTTTAAAACTTCAAATTAATTAGAGAAAAAAGTAATAAATTTATATCAATAAAAATATTGCTAAACCAAATTAGATGCATTTATCTAGAGAATGTACTAAAACTTTAAAGCAGTGCTTCTCAAACTGTGGGGCGCGACCCCTGGGAGGCACAATAACCTTACGAGAGGAGAGCGAGCATATCGAAAATAAAATATTTAAAAAATAATTAATTTAATGGAATGAATTAAAGCAAAATTCTTTCAGACATAATAAAAAATGCCCTTTTACTCTGATATAATTTATAAGCGCGCGCGCGCGCGATATTAAGTTATCAAAAATAAAACTTCAATACCTAATTAGATATCTTTGATCCTATAACCAAATAAAAAACTTTTAATGGATTTTCTGTAATCCCATGATGAGAGATTTTTTTATTACCCTTTCTTTTTAAACCTAAAATACTACTCTTTTAGGGAAAAAACAGATCCCAGATCCAGAATCGAAAAAATTTAGGAATATAAAAAATTCCTCACTGTCATTTTTTAAATACTGTACATTATAGCTGTAATCTGTTTGACCTTCTAAGTTATTGGTACAGTTAGTTATGATCCCTCTCTTATGTGTTTGTTTCTCATTTAGGGAAGTTGTAAGTAATGTATTTCTCTGTTGCGCTTTTTTCCATACAAAAGAGTTTTATGATATTTGGAAAACCACGCAGAGCACATTTTGTAGGATTACTTCGCCAAGACTTATTTTTATGAGTATTCTCAAACATATAATGCATAACGAAAAACGTTTTACACAATTTTTTAGCAGTAACATACATATTATCATAATGAATACACTTTTTACCCGGAAGTGGTTCCGTGGGACACACAGATTACGAAATCGTTAATTCTGGCAAAACTGTTTATTTGTTACCAAAGAAAAATTGTGAAAAGTCCTTGAAAGTAGGTAAGTAAACTTTCTCTTAATTAAATTATTCACTGGAATCACGATTTGTATCGTGTACAATAAAATAATTATATATAAAAAAGAATTGTTGTTACTCAATAACCCCGCTTGACCGTATCGAGTGCCCCGGGTTGAAAGATGTTGAAGTCTTTTCGCTTTAAATATTAAAAATAATACAGTTATTCTTCATCGGAATTTTATACTATTGTTCATTATTTAACATCAATTATAAATGCTAATTCTGCGAGGCTTAAAATTACAATTCGTTTAAAACTAATTTTAATTTGAGCAACCATTTAAAAAAAAATTATTTTACATTTTTGTAAACATTGTCGAGGACATTTTTGTAAACATTTACTCTCCTTCTAATTCAGCTATTATATCAAGAATGTTTTATTTTCTTATAAATGAACTCGTGCAAAGAGCGGGCACTTCAGCCGGTATACTTTTAATGTATCAGTGCTGCACAGAGTATTTTATAACTAATTAATTAATATTAAACTAAGAACAAGTTTAATAAGTATTAAAGACTTCCATGGGCTTGTCTTGCAAAGCAAAGTTTTTATAAGAAATGCTTATGATTAAAAATTGACCCTCTGAGTTCTTTTTCTATATTTAGCAGATATCTATATTTTGTCTTCTAAGCAGCCACCGTATTATGCAATATGTTCAATTTAAAAATTAGAGAAAGGAAATATAACACATAATAATTATTCTATTATTTTATTTATTTATTTATTTTTGCTTAAAAGTAGTATACATAATTTAATACTTATGGTATTAATTTACATGGTTTATAATTAAGATCGCCTATTGTAGTTTTAGCGTCAAAGTGCATTATTATTGCATTCAGTACATTATTAATGTATTGGTGGGGGCGCGAAAAAAATTGTGATTAAAAAGGGGGCGCCAGTATTGAAAGTTTGAGAAATTATAATTTAAAATTTTAGAGCTGAATTATGTGACATTTTTATGAGACCATTATTCAAATAAAATGCAATAACTCCAAAAATATTCATACAATAAGAGATTTTTTAGTACTTTCTCTAGAAAATAATATAAAATTAGGTTCAAAACATTATATATATATATATGTGTAATATATATAATATATAAAAGTTACACTTATAACATTTTGAGGCTCGCCATGACAGATTTTAAACAATTCAAAGGCTTACTTCTGGTATGTAGATTAAAGGCTCACTTCCGAATTACCTATTGAAACAAAATTGATTGTAACGTGGCCTCTATGTAACGTAGAAAAGAAACAAAGTATGTTTTGTAAATCAGAAGATCCCTCTATTCAAGAAAATACAAAACAAAAATTTCTGTTTTGACTGAATTAGGTCCTTTTCAACGTATTGGGATACCTTAAGAAGAAATTTTTGTACATAGAATTTAAAACGAGAGATGGCTAACAATTTAAGAAACTTTTTCATTTAGGAAATGCCTGTATAGGTGCATAGAAACATAGATTTCAGATATTTAATATACAAATATAGGGTGTTTTCTTAGAGTTATAGAACTTTAAATTGCAATAAAACAATGATGTATTATTCGATTGACATGAACTTTTTTTTTATTCAAAAGATAATCTTGTGGCATTACATTTTAAATATGACCAAGGCAAATCAAGGCGTAGATTCGTTGAATGGTCCCAAAACGAGATGGCCGTTGTTCCCGATTTTCATAAGCGAATTTTGTTTAGCGATGAAGCGCACTTCTGGTTGAATGGCTACGTCAACAAACAATAATGCAGCATTTGAAGTGAAGCTAATCCACAAGTGTATGTCGAAATACCGTTACCTCCAGAAAAACTGACTGTTTGGTGCTCTTTACGGGCTGGTGGAATCATTGTTCCGTACTTCTTCAAAACCGATGAAGGCCACAACGTTGCAGTCAATGGTGATCGGTATAGAGCCATGATTACTAACTTTTTCATTCCTGAATTGAACAATCATGATGTCCCGGAGCTGTGGTTCCAACAAGACGGCGCAACATGTCACACAGCTCGTGCCACAATCGATTTATTGAAAGACACGTTTGGTGACCGCCTAATTTCACGACCTGTGAATTGGCCTCCAAGATCTTGTGATTTAACACCACTAGACTATTTCCTGTGGGGCTATGTAAAGTCATTGGTCTATGCGGATAAGCCACAAACGCTTGACCATTTGGAAGACAACATTCGCCGTGTTATTGCCGATATACGGCCACAAATGTTGGAAAAAGTCATCGAAAATTGGACGTCCAGATTGGACTACATTCGAGCCAGCCGTGGCAGTCATATGCCAGAAATCATATTTAAAATGTAATGCCACAAGATTATCTTTCGAATAAAAAAAATTCATGTCAATCGAATAATACATCGTTGTTTTGTTGCAATTTAAAGCTCTATACCTCTAAAAAACACCCTATACTATGGTAGGAGGTACAGTAAAGCTCTGTATGCAGATTTGAATAAATTAAAATTTAACTTTTTTTCAAATTGGAAACGGATTCTGAATAGGAAAAAGGAATAAAAAGAAAGTAAACAAATAATATAAATTACTTTTGTCGTAGCTCTTTTTTATCCATACCTTTGTTTGAATTTTCTAATTTTTCCGTCAAGAAGGAGTAATAGGTGGAGCTCGCATGTATACACCTGGAACAGTTGATTATTTTTCATAATTTAGTTAAACATTTTATTTTTTCAAATGTTCATTTAACTGAAAACGTTTTGTTGAAAATTAACTATTAGAATTAGGAAAAAGTAAACATAATAAAACATTCATACCATTTCATCCTGCAAAGCATTTATTTATATTTGTCCGAAGCTAAAGAATAATTCAATTTTCACTTGATTACGATAATTAGCAAAGTTCAAATTACAAGTTGTACGGTGACCCCTACTTCGGGAATTCGAAACCATCAAACAGGATTCAACAGTCCTATAAGGATTACATTTCAGCGCAGTTGTTAAATGTGCTACAGGGTGTAGATCCATGGGACTGAGATTGAGTGAGAGAGAGTTCGTCAAAGTATAAAGCAACACGTTTGATTTTGGCAACGAACTTCGTCATTTTGGGCTTTGGTCAAGGGCTGAGGACGACACTTGATCTGCCCTTCTCCAAACTTCCATATCACATCAACAGGAGGACGTTTCAGCTTCAACAAATTTAACGTCCATCGTTGCCCGTGACCTTGCCCACTTAGCTACCACGGTCACTCTGTGGAGTTGAATATTGGTAATTCCAATCATCTGCTTCGGACACCAACTCCAACTAAACATAATCTAAATGCAAAAGAGTTCCATTTTTGAAATATTGTTATGTAAATCGGACCTAATTTCTAGAACAATCCATATATGATTGTGAATTCACCAAAAATGACGCCTATTTGGCTCTATCACCAAGATTTCACGTAGCTTCCATTGATTCGCCATTGCAATGTAAGGAATGGCTTTGCTTGCGAATATCAAACTTTTAACATAAAATAAGTGTAACATAGAGTAATATAAACATGTTACACATTCGGATATAAATTTCCTCTATTTTAAACAGTATAATTACACAAAATTCGTAATAACATGAAGTTTATGAAGGCAAATTAATGACTTTATTCTTGTTTCTGTACCTTTGCATCGCTATACTGAGTTGCTCGTCGAATGATAACAGATATGAATCAAATGGGCATAGGATAAAAAAACTGATTTTTCTTAACCCCAATAATTGGCTTTTAGAAACAACCAGAACTTCTGTGTACCCCAAAGAATTAGATTTTATTTTATACATTGTAAATTATATTTTATTGCATTTTAAAAGGAAAAAAAAGGGACTTTTTTTACAGCAGATTTTGTGCCCTTCTATATTTTTAGCAGTCCCAAAGCAAACGCTCTTCCTTTTCTCTGTTTTCTATAAAACGTTTCATCAGGTGTAAAAAATAAATTGAATCCATTTTTAAAATTCAGAAGGCCAGAGACTAGAGGGACGGGTTTTGATAGTATATCCGAAGAGACATAAAAAAAATCTTGTGATCCCATACAAAACGGTTTTGGTTAAAAAAAAACATGGAAAATATTTTCTTTTGGCATTTTTTTAAATATTTTTTTTATATTGAGAAGATGAAAAACATTGAATAAGTTATTTTGCTTCTGGGAGTAAAAAAACTTATCTTCTAGATGTATTGAGAAAAGTTTGGGGATTTTTTAAAATGTTATTTCAGAGATTTCTTTTTCTTTCGATGCACTGTTTTGATTATCTTTTTCGACTCATTTAAAAAAATAAAAGGGATCGGGATTTTTTCAACAAATTATTTTCTTTTTTTTTTTTTTGGTAATCAATCTTTTGATCTCAAAGGGTAACTTTTATTTTCTATCAATGAATATTTAAATTATTAGCTACCAGCAGTTCCCCGCCTACTTGCTGAGTATTTCATTTGGTCGTATGAATATGTCCTGCTTATATATACAGACCCCGATTTACCTAAAACCTATTTCACGAATTTCGCAATTTAATGAACTTTTCTCTTTTTTTTAATTAAAATGAAGACAAAACCCGGTATTTAACAAATAATAAACCCAAAATTAACGAACTATTTTAACACCTGAAACTTTTTTTACTAGCTTGCATTGGAAAAAAATTGATTTTTTCCCCAAACGACATATCCTTGAGGATTAGAACTTGGCACCTTCTGCGCCTTAAGCACGTAACTTAACGCTGGACTAAAAGGATCACCTTAGTCCAGAGGTTGTTACTGGCTTATATAAATGATACCGCTACATCCTTTTTGTCTGAGACAGAAATACTTTTCTTGACAGCAATATATTTCAATGGGAAAGGTGCAGACCATTATTAGAGTCACAAGTGTAAACTCAAGTGTGATTTTTGAATAGGAATACTTTTCTAATCTTATTCTATTCCGCAATGCAAGGGATATTTTAAGATCGTAATCATTACGTTACATTTCATGACGGACTGCCTATTTGGGCAACTGAAGTTGAGGGAATTTTTGATTTGGTGTGAGCCAATGAATAACAATTCTGATGCAGAAATTGAAAATGAAACTCTTATCACAACTGCTCTGTGAGGAGGTGGCAAACCTTTATAGATGAACGTACCATTTTTTTTTTCAAAAGAAAGGTTAAATGAGGTATAGACATGTCGTTAAATAATTTTGGATAAAAATTGGGAAAATAATAAAACTACATACTAAAACTTACCACTTTATATACTACGGAAAAATGCATTTTGTGCACTGTATAATAATAATGTTTGACTTTTACGTGTAATTCAAGTTAAAGTAACATTAGTATGACTTCTGGTGTAGCAAATTATAGATGACAAATAACTTACATTAACATTGTAAGATGTTACTTTTAGCTGAATGCACGCTGAATTGCAGTCATCTGCTAAACGGTTTCTAAGCCAGTCTTTAATGTAATTCATCTCTGAAAATAATGACTCGCAGGCAGAGATAGATGAAAATATGTAGTTAAAATAACATGAGCCAGCTTCAAACAGTTAAATGTGTCTGGACTAGCCACGTTAAATAACAGTTAAAATCATAAATATAACACAAATAAACTTTAAAATACAGTTGTGTTAACGAAATTGACTATGCTATGCGTAGACAAACTTTGCATGATTAACAATTGCCGTCCAAGAAGTAACTAAGTCAAGACAATAACAAAGGAGTGTGCTCCCCGCCGATCACTCGTGTTTGTTCGTAATACTTTCATGGTGAACTTTGTTATTTTCAACTCAAATACATGCTGTTTTGATCGGTGGCGTGTGTGTCACATGCCATCCCTGGCCTAGTCTATTGCTTTGCATTGTTTAGAAACTGCCAAGCATATCACTTATGAGGCAGGATTTTCTTCTCTGCATCTACGTAAGAGAAGAAGTAAATGCTCGGAATCAGATTGTCAAATATCAGCCTTTCGTCCATTAACTGGGACGTTATAATTCTCTGACAATATTTTAAGCTGCTGAACAAAGGAGTGCGATTTCTAACTATTGGTGTTTTTGAGCAGTTGCTTATTGTAGAAATTCTAAAAAGTAATTGAAAAAAAATATTGTATTTCGCTTAGACCAGTGATACTCAACCTACAGCCCACGAACCCCATGCGCCCATCGAGCCTTTTTGAGAAATTTACTTAATTAAGGACATTGTATTAAAAATTGGGCGGGAAATTCTTTGTCAAGAAATCACATAGATCAATTTTGAATTGATATTAATTTTTTATTTGGAACGGTTACGGTTAGTCATAACAGACAACAGTGGAGTAGAGATCATTTTATGGGTAGAACTAATTTTTAACTCTCTCGTATCTTGCAAGCGAAAAATATTCCAAGAAAATATATTGTTTCGAGACGATTGGGAGGTTGACTATTTTGTAGTGAAAAACAAACATGGATCCGTAATTGTTTGATTTGTCACGAAGGTGCCGTATTTAAAATATATCAATTAACATGAATCATTCAATTACACTTTTCGTCGAAGTCTTTCGAGAGGTGATAAGTAGGGTTTTCTTGAATAGTTTCTGCAACAGCAACACAGTTTTTTATCACTGGTCATATCACAGCGGTAACAAAGACATCCTATGAAGTTTGTTATATTATTCGTAATTATATGAAACTATTTACTGATGCAGAAATTGTGGAAGAGTGTTATTTAAATGTTTCTAATTTAGTTTTAGTGACAAAAATAAAAAAAAATTATTTTTTTTATAATTAAAAAAGCATTATAGAAGTTACAATATTTTGATCAATTTTCCACATTTTAAATTACCAATGTTATCTTGATTTTAAAGCATGTGCCCCCCCCCTTTATCCTCATGTTGCGGCCCGCGTGAAATAGCTGACATTTGGATGCGGCCCAGGAAAAAAAAAGTTTAGTACCCCTGTTTAGCCCTTTATATAACGAAAAAAATGTTAGGCCCCGAGAATTCGTTAAATCGGTGTTCGATTTTATATGCAAGTTATTCATATCTAAGTCCTAGCATCAAGCATTCGCTTTTATTGAAAATCATTCTTATAGCTCAATTTTTGACTTAAAGAAGACAAAACTCCTAAATAATAAGATTTAATAATACTTAAATGTGATGTAGAAATATATATATTTTACGTTCCTATAGCACCCTTCCCTAAAGTTTCTGCAAAACACATTTTTTAATGGGTCTCTATTTAAAATAAACATAATTGCTAAGTTTCAAGTCTGATTCTAATGGTTCAGAAACGGAAAATTTTAAAGGATATTTGCGTAATAGTGATACATCAGTTTATGTACAGCTGTTCATTACATTTGCAAGTTATAATATTGATTAAAAATTAAGATTGTAGCAGTGAACAGAATTGATATAGCACTAAACACAATTTTATTCACCAATTCAGAAACCTTTTTAAAAGTCCAATACTAATGCACAATATATACAAGGTGCTATCGAATTTGACCGAAAATTCTCTGGGGATATAGAAAGCAGTATGGGGACGATTAATTTCCATAGAACACTCGACCATGGTTCAAAATTTCGTCCTCGAGTAGCTGAACAGTGCGACGTTAATATTAAATCAATAAATCAGCCAGTGTGTTGATTGTCCCAGACGTATATATACATCTTTCCGAAGTACTATCTTTTCTGTGAACTACTATCCGTAAAATTATTCCGAAGGTTTTGGAAAACAATAAAATGACCTTGACAGTGTTTGCAAAGGATTTACTTATTTCAGAGGATTTGATTATTTATTATTTTCTACCATCCCCCCCCCCTTCGATACACCACATACACATACGGCCTAAACGGTGGCATTGGGGAACGAATCGCGTAATTTTTAATCGGTATTCAAATGATTAGTTATAAACCGTACAAACTATCAAGATAAGTGTTAATTTTGGCATATAATTTTATATAGGACAAATTCATGGGGTTGCTGGTAATTACTAAAAACTTGCCCTTAACTTAGTATTGTTAAATTAATTATAAAATAGATTGTGAAGCACTGATACATTTATAAGAGTATTATAATATAAATGAGTATTTTGTTTTTATTAAGTCAGAATGAATGTGTGTGTGCTTGTTTACTTTCAGTAAGTTAATAATTTTTTAAAAATAATCCTTTGTTTTCGTCTTTTCATAGGCTCGCTCTTAGAGTTATCAAGCCTCCTAGGGGGACGCGCGGCCCACAGTTTGAAACACTGACGTAATACAGGAAAACGTTTTATTTCATTTTTTTTTTGGAAATATTACAGAGTTCGCAAAAATATAAGCACATTAAAACTGACGTGAATGTACCGAACAAATTGAAACGAAAATATTAATAACAGAACCGAAAACAGCTGTCGCGCTTCTTCAAATGTTTTGTCTTTGTTGTTTATTTACATCTGACTCTGAAAGTTCTCATACGCGCAAATACTTGCAGTCATATATTTATCATTTTCTTAGGCTTTATTTTTTCTTTCATCTCAATTTATCTGCCTAAAGCCGTTGTTTGTCGTGTTTTAAATAAGACAGAATATCATAAACGCTTATACAAGTTAAATTCTTGACAAGAGAACTTGAAAGTTTTGGTTTCTTAAGGCCGTATCACACGTACATGTTTCAAGCAATTTTTCGTCCTTTTCGTGCAATTTTTAATCAGTTGCCATAGTAACGGCTTTAGAAAAACTTTTTGCTGGTGAGCTCAAAAAGTTGTTCCAAATAAAATTTGCTTGAAATTCCAGCAAATGGGGTTCTTCGGCGCCCTACATCATAAACAAGATGGCGGCTTCGGTTTCGTCTTACACATCAGATATGTCGTATAATATTTTAACAGCGTATACTATTTAAAACAGTATGGTGCTCCATTTCTGTTTACACTTATCAACAATAGCGCAAGCGAAATGAAAGAAATAATTTTGAGGTTCGTTTTCGGAAGCAGAAAAATCGGCGACTCATTTTTTCAATGTGGAGATAGAGCGCGGCTGACGTCACAGCATGTCGTTTTGTTTACGGCAACCCTTCCCCCTCAGATTAGGCCAAAAATTGGACGAAAAAATTTCAACGAAAATGTACGTGTGATACGGACTTTAAAGTGTGTTTGAGAAAGTTTATTTCCATTCGTTATGTTTTAAAAATGCATTCCGAAAAGAATTTTTTTTTCATAGCTTAAAAATGTTTTCTTCCTATTTATTTTTTATCTGTTTTACCTTATAATACATTAATAGACAATTGCAATTGGTTTATAATTTATGCCAGCGTTTTTCAATAAAGGTCTTCGTGGATTAAAGGTAAAATAAGCTTTTAAGTTGACAAGAAAATAATTGTAATATTTAGTCATACTGATAAACATACATTTGATAAAATAATTTAATAGTTACTGTAAAATTATTTTATATCATAGAAAAATCTAGAAATTCCAGGTCAAAATATACTTTACTTTAATTTTCTGAAACTTACAGTTCAGAAAAAAAGTTTTGAATGTATAAAAATCTCGATGAAATTTTATGAATTTACTATCAAAACCATGCCCATGATTATACATTTCATTTATATTTTAATCCTATTAAGAAGTATTTAACTAATGGGATTAATTTATGAATTAATTTAAATTACTTATTTTACTCTAAAGATTTCTTATTCTATTTTAGATGTGATACACCGAAGAAAGATTTGGAAGACAGTCCCGAATGTGGAAGTAATAAAGGACCGGATATTATTCCGTTATCCATGGATCCAGAGGGCAAGTTCGAAACTTTTCCATGTTCTTAAGTCAGCGCTTCTCGAACTGTGGAGAAACCTCCATCGGAATCTCCTGGGATCGACGAGGGGGGCGCGAGCCTATTGAAAAGTCCAAAACAAAAGATTATTTAAAAAACATTTTTACTGAAAGTAAGCTAACAAAATACATTCTGACATAATAAAAAATAAAATACATATTTACAATAATTCATTACTCTTATAAATGTATCAGTGCTACACAATATATTTTATAATTAACAATACTAAGTTGTGGACAGGTTTATTACTTACCAGACCCCACACATGGGCTTATCATATATATAACTAAAAAAAATTAACACTCATCTTGAAAATTTCTACGGTTTATAAACTGCCCTTAACTGCCAAATAAAAGTTACGCGGTTCGCTTCCCAATGTCAACCGTTTTCCACGTAGGCGAGCTTAAGTGATGTATTGGGGGGGGGATAAAGAAGCAAATAATCTGAAATAAGTAAATCCTTCGCAAACAGTATATATATATATGTATATATATATCAATGTCCTTTTATTCCATTCCAAAGCCTTCGGAATAATTAAATAAATAGCATTGCCTAGAAAAGATCGTACTTCAAAAAGACGTATATATACGTGTCCGAGGAAATAAACGCTTTGGCTTAGAGAGACGTTTATTTACGACAGGGGCGCTTAGGAGGTTGAAGTCCAATCGTAGTTTTAGCGTCAAAGAAGAGTATTACTGAATTCCATCCATTGTTATGGTATGAGGGGGTACGATTAAAAGTAGGGTTTAATATAGAGTAACGAATATTGCAACTTTGAGAAGCACTGTTTTAAGTATTCAACAAGTGTTAATTCTAATATTTTGTATGTTTAATTTCAATAATTCTATAGACAGTGAAAATCTTTTACCATGAAAGTAAGGAGACTGGAATATGTTTAGTGTTAAAAGAATATCGTGCCAAAGGATATAGTAAATAAAAAAAAACATTTTACAAATTTATGTTTTTAAGACTGCGTTATACATACAGTCGAACCTCAAAACAACGAACATCTATATTGCGAATTTTTCTATATAACGAACTTTTTCCTGGAATTAAGAACATTTCACGAATTTCTTCGTAAAATAACCTCTATATAGCGAAGTACATTTTCTATATAACGAACTTTTTCTTTTGTGATTCAATTTTTTCTCCCTGTTTTTATAACATTTCTGAACATCTCAAGTTATTATCTCTTTAACACATTTTATGGTGGTCATAAATCTTGAACTGGTTTTATTAAATCCTAACTCACCCAGAGCAATAGTGTTCTGGACCTTTTATCCAAGAAGTGCAACCTTTCACCCCCATTGTCCAGTTCATTAGAAACATTTATGATATCCCCCTTTCCCACTCAATGGAGTTGTCCCATGTCCCGGTTATAAAATAATGTATGTTTAATGTTATTTGTGTGCTTTAAATTAGAAATTGTTCTTAAACTTCATTAATTGTATTACAAAATCATTTTCTTACCATTGGAAATACACTTTGCCATTTTTTGTTTGTTTTCCTAGCAGTTCTCCTTTCAATCCTTTTTTTAGTAAGATTTATAAAATAAACATCTTAAAAAAGGTGTGAATATTTACTGTTTTTATATATAGTGTTTATGAATTAAAAATGCTTTTACGTGATTTTAATAGATGAACGTCTATGTAACGAATTTTCCAATTAACGAACTTTTTTCCGAGATTTTAGTGACTTTATTATATAGACATCCAATTGTCAACAAATTGTTTCATGTCTTCCGTTTTGTTATTCATTTCAACATTGGAATGCACGTCTAAATAATATTTTCATGATACTCCTCATTTTGGATGACGTGGGAACACTTCATTTCATTTTCGTCGTCATAATCTGCATCATAGATATTTTTTTACCTAAAAATGTCTTTTTCTGCCATAATTGGGGCTCTAGCCACATTATCATCTACACCGACGATACAATTCACAATCAAGTGTTTTCGTATTTTATTAATTCTCTGATAGGAAATCTTTTCGTGTTAAGCGATTTTTGTTCCATGTTGAGAGGAAAATGTGCATAAATATACATTTTATTTTCTCAGGACCACATAGAATTATTTTATGTCAACCGATATTTCGTCTTCAGCGTTTTTGCGTTAAACATATTTCACTCTACTATGTATAAATTCTAGCCCTATAAGGGGTGTGACCCAATGTAATAAAGGGACACGCGGGGAAGGGGTTCTTAATTAAGTCCACTAGTTAATTAAACACGTTTATTAGACAAAACAAACATTTACATACATAACTAGAGAACTAACAGTTACAATAGAATTGAAAGGGGTCGGAGCGCATGCTCATACGTCCTTACAGTTCCGAAGCTTGGCCATTACTGAAGATTGTTCTAGCCGCTAGAGGGCGCGATAGTCTTTCTACTGTTCATATGAGAAGAGTTTAAACTACGGGGGATTACAATCTCCCCCTATGGATCCGACGACGTCCCGGCGAGGAGACATAATTAGCTTTGCAGTAGAAGTAGCTCTTGTTGAGGGATGGATGGTTCTGTTGGAAACTGCTGTTGTAGCAGTCGACGGGCTTGGAACATGTTTATTTTGTGATGTGGATGTAACTTTTCGTGGTCGGCCTCTTTTCCGAAGTGGAGCTACCGGAGAAGTGTTTATGTCTTTAACAGGTGTTAAAGCAGAAGTATGGTAAGTAGCAATCGGTTCAGATGGATTGGCAAGACTTGCGATAACATAAGAAGTCGGTGACTTTTGGGTGAGAATTAGATATGGACCGTCACGCTTTAGCATGAACTTGGAAGTTTTCTTGTTCTTTGCATTACTGATGGGATGTAAAGTAACCCAAACTTTATCTCCAGGAGAATAATAGACTGGACGGCGATTTTTATCATATTGCTTTTTTCGATGATCTTGCTTTGTTTCTATTCTTTCTCGTATGTCTTCAGTAATAGTTGCAAATCGTTTTAAATAAGGTGTTATTTTGGCAACAAAATTGTCATTGTGAACGACGCTTTTGAAATCTTGCACCACATCGTCTACAGTACGTAGCTCTCTTCCGAATAGTAGGTAAGCAGGAGTGTGACCTGTAGTATCACAGACAGTTGTATTCATGGCAAAACGTATGACTGGGAGTTTGGAATACCAACTAGAATGATCGTCTCCAACAAGTATTGCAAGTCGGGGTTTAAGGTCTCTGTTTTTTCGCTCTACTGGATTAGATTGTGGTGAATAAACTGGCATTAAGTTTTGACTTATATTTAAAGTAAAGCAAATCTGTTGAAGAACAGCACTGACAAACTGCATTCCATTGTCACTGATAATTTGTCTTGGTATGCCATGACGCATGAAAACTTCTTCTATCAGAGTTGTTGCACATTGACGAGCACTGGCTTGAGAAAGGGCAAATAACTCAACCCACTTCGTGGCACAATCCTCGACAATGAATATCCATTGTTTACCTGTGTCAGTTTGAGGCAATGGCCCAAATAAATCAATAGCAATGACTTCAAATCTCTGTGAAGAGACTGGAGTTCTAAGCAAACCGGCAGGTTTTTGGTTTGTAGCCTTAAAACGAGCACATTCTGGACATTTCTTAATATAATCGGATATGTACTTTCTCATGCCTGTCCAATAATATCGTCTGGCGATTTTCTGGAATGTTCCCTCTTCTCCATAATGTCCAGCCATCGGATCATTATGATGTCTTTCCATTATCAATTCACGTTCAGCAGTTGGAATGACTAACTGAGCTTCTGCAGAATCAGCATCAGGAACATAACGATACAAAACACCTTGATTCATCAAAAATCCACGTTCAGTCCAGTTTGCATATTCTTCAGTTTTTAGAGGGGATTCAAAACTGTCGATGATTTTCTTTAAATTATCATCTTTAAGCTGCGCCTCACGCATGTCCTTACAACTTCGTGTAGGCATATCAGCTATCGTGATATTATTTTCTTCGCAAAAGGATTCTTCTTCTTGAGTAACTGGGCGAGATAACATGTCTGCAACGACATTTGCTTTACCAGGAATATACTGTATTTTCAAGGTGAAAGACTGGATTTCAAGTGCCCATCTTGCAAGTCGTCCGGTTGGAGATTGGAGGTTTAGAAGCCATTTCAGAGGTTGGTGGTCGGATGCCACGGTTATTTCTGTTCCTTCAATATAACCACGAAATTTCTTCAAAGCCCATACCACAGCAAGGGCCTCCCTCTCTGTGGTGGAATAATTGCGTTCTGCTGGGGTTAGCAGTCGACTAGCGTATTCTATAGGATGTTCATCAGATCCTTCTCCTTGAAGTAAAACTGCTCCAAGGGCATAATTGCTAGCATCTGTTCGAATAATATATGGCTTAGTACCATCTGCTTGCTTTAACACAGGAGGTGCTGTAAGACTGTTTTTAAGGGTTTGAAATGCATTTTGTTGGTCAAATCCCCACTGCCACTTAACTTTCTTCTTTGTAAGATAACTTAGTGGACGTGAAATCTTCGCAAAATCTTGAATATATCTTCGAAACCACGAACAAGTTTGCAGAAAAGATTGTAGTTCTTTGACGTTTTTAGGGGGTGGAATATCCAGTATAGACGCAACTTTTTCTGGATCAACTTCTATTCCTTTTTGCGTAATCCAAAATCCAAGATATTTAACTCGAGAAGAGGCAAAATGGCATTTTTCTCTATTTGCTTTAAGTTTGAAATGGAAGAGTCTTTCAAAAATAGTTTTAAGATCAAACATGTGTTTTTCAAAAGTTTCTGACAAAACAATTATATCATCTAGATAAGGTAGTGCTAGAATGTCTTCCAGACCATTACAAAAACGGTTCATCAGTCTTTGAAACGTAGCAGGTGCGTTGCGCAAACCATATGGCATTCGTAAGAAACGGTAAGTGCCAAAAGGACATACAAATGCTGTCTTGTCTTGATCTTCAACATGCACTTTAACTTGATGGTATCCTGCTCGCAGATCAAGTGTAGACATGAAAGGAGTGAGTTTTGCTTGATGTAACAAGTCATCCATTCTAGGAAGAGGATAGGTATCTGCGACTGTAATTTCATTCAATTTCCTGTAATCAATACAGAGGCGAAATGTTCCATTTGGTTTTGGTATAAGTACCACTGGGGAAGCATACGGGGATTCACATTCTTCAATTATGCCTTCTGAGAGAAGTCTATCGATTTCTTGTTTTAATATTTCCTTCTTGGAAGGATTCATCCTATAAGGTGGCACTGCAACTGGAAGATGGTTTCTTGTATTTATACGATGTTCAATAAATGGTGTAGGCTCTCCCCCTGGTTGAAAGCATTCTTCATACTTTTCCAATAGTGAATTTATTTCTTCCCGTTGTGGAAGTGAAAGGTGATAAGCCTTCATTTATCCGAAGTTGACAAAGATGTGGTTCAGGGTCAACAGTGAGCAGAGCATTGATATTAGGAGGCGCTTTCACAAAATTATATTTTCTGTGAGACGTTTCAGTGAAGTACCATTGTTTTCTTTGGAGATCTAAGACGATCCCTGCAGCTGTTAAAAAGTCTATGCCTAGAAGGGTTCTGTTACCTCTAGCATTTTTCAAAATTAAAAGTTCCGTGGGAATGACTTTTCCTTGAATACTAATGTCTACAGAAGTTGTCAGTATTTCTGTGGTTTGAGTACGACCGTCAGCAAGAGTCATCTGCATGGTTTTCTCTTCAAAATTCAATCATTTTTGTTTAAGTAAATGGTATAATTTTTCTCCAGCCACTGAATGTGTAGCACCAGTATCAGCACAAATTGCTGCTTCTGTATTACAAATGGAAATTTGGATTATATAATGGGATTACTTTCACTAGAAAAACTATAAAAGTTTGATTGATTCAGACTTGATGACAAGGCATTATCTTTTTGTCGAACTGGGTTGCAAGTGTGGCATCTTGATCGAATGATTCCAGGAGCACCACATCCATAGCAAGATACAGGAGTTCTGTCTTCTTTTGTATCAACGATTTTCTTTTCAGGTATTCTGTCTTTGGAAATGGGATTCCGCCTACTGTTACTGGGAATCCCGGTTTCCCTCCTACTTTGACTGGGGAAACCAGACAGAGAATGTTCATACGGCAACTTAGGATTTAGTGTGTAGTTACTTCTCCAGGGACTGGAATTCATTTCTTTTTGTTTCCAGCTAAAGTTTTTATTGTTTTTATTTCTCATGTTTTTAACTTCTTCATACGAATCTAGCTTATCCACTAGTTGTAGAGGATTGTTCCAATTACACCACTGGTCCAAAAAGTGATCTTTGTGATCTTGAGGGGTTTTCTTTTTTATTTGGTCCGCCACAATCAAATCTTTCAATTCTTCAAGCGTCGTAACTTTTGATTCTTTCAGCCACCCATCAAAATATGTTTGCAAGTCAAAGTAGAAGTCACGCCAGGTTTTCACAGGATCTTTAGTGTGTCGAGAAAACATCTGCCGAAATTTTTCTGCACTTAATTTAAAGCGTTTTAGAAGAATTTGTTTGATTTTATAGTAGTCTTGAGCATCGGCAAAAGATTCTTTAGTGATTAAATTTGAAACTTCAGTTGGTAAAAGACCAACAAGGTATACCACCCACTGTTGAATTGGTACTTTTAAAAATGTTAATTGCCTTTCGAAGAGGTCTAGAAAAATTGTTACATCAGTTGTCTTTGGATCAAAAATCGGTAATAGCTTATGGAGTTCTAACTTTGGCATATTGGAGTCTGCAGTTGTAGAATTACATTGGAGTTTTTGCAATTCAAATTGTCTTTGGTTTTCTTTTTCTCTTTCAGCCCGCAATTCGAGCTCTTTTCTATCACAAATAATGCGATTTAAGCATTCACACGTAAATTCTGCATCATATCCTTCACTTTTTAAGATTGCGTCTTTTATGTCAAGAGTTTTAAAATTGTCTTGTATTGATATGTCTAGCGTTTCCGCCAATTCAAGGAGATCCTGCCTGTGACCTTTTGCTAAATAGGCCATCGTGAAATGTCACTTCAAATTAATTACAAATTTATATTCTTTGAACTTTAAATTAAATTTAACAAAATGTTATTAATGAAATAATAATACAGTATTATATATATATATACCACATAAAAGTAATATCTCAATTTCTTACAATATGCAATTTGAAAAAAAAATTTTCATGAATCACAAAAATGAAAAATAAAACTATTTTCGTTGTTTTCAAGCTCAATACACAATCAAAGTAAAATTACTATCAAACTTTTAGTTAAAAAAAATCATCAAAATGATCTGAAAACACATTTGAAATACATCATACCACAAGTAAAAAGAATCATATACGTTCTCATAAATAAAAGTTCTACTTAGCCGAAACAAAATTTCCTATTAGTATTCAAAAAGAAAAGTTATTAGAACTCAGAGTTATAAATAACCTTGAACTGTCTATTTCTCCTTGTTTAAATTTATTCTCGCTTACGCAGCATAAAATATCTCATCAGTTTCATAAATGAATCATAGCTTAAAAATTAATACTAGCAATAAGAGAAAACGGAGATATATATATTTTTTCTTTTAAACCACTAAATATATTATTCAACTGAGACAAATCTTTCAACATATAATGCACATTTTACACTTAAAATTATACACATAAATGAATATATTTTTTTTTTTTTTGAAAATAGCATATAACAATACAAAAATTTTTCCAGCTTAAATGCTTTCAAACAAGAATTGTAATCATTCAGAGAAAATAATATACATAAATACATATATATTTGGTTTTGTGTTCTCACTTAAGCTTTTAAGTAAACAACGTTATACTTATTAGTTTAAACAATACAGGAAGTATATTTTAAAAACACATTGAATATAATTTAACTGTATATTATGCTGTTTAGCAAATTACACAATTACATTTCTTGAAATAAGAAAAAAGATTTCTTAATTTAATTCCAACAGGACGTTCTAAATTTAAATCAGTAAAGAATGTTCTCTATGTCAGAACAAGGAAGTCAATTTTTAAGAAATTAAAACTTACACAATTCTTTAGGATATTAAATCCAATTTGCATTTGGGCATGCAATGGTTAATTTAGTATTATAAGGTATAATACTTAAAAGAAAATTCAAAGTAAAAACTTTACTTGTTCTTCAGGTGAAGATAAATCCAAAGATTTGTTACTTGCTCATTCTACGGGTGAGAACTAAGTATCAAAACCATATAACAGGAGAATAACAACATTCGAGCTGTTAACCTGAAAATTAATACCGAGCAACGGCCAAGCCTCTTTAACTATGAAAACACGTTGGGCGTCAAATTATAAGGGGTGTGACCGAATGTAATAAAGGGACACGCGGGGAAGGGGTTCTTAATTAAGTCCACTAGTTAATTAAACACGTTTATTAGACAAAACAAACATTTACATACATAACTAGAGAACTAACAGTTACAATAGAATTGAAAGGGGTCGGAGCGCATGCTCGTACGTCCTTACAGTTCCGAAGCTTGGCCATTACTGAAGATTGTTCTAGCCGCTAGAGGGCGCGATTGTCTTTCTACTGTTCATATGAGAAGAGTTTAAACTACGGGGGGGGTTACAGCCCTGATTTATCGAAACCCTATTTATTGAATTTCCCAATTTAAGGATTTTTTTCCTTTCCCCCTAATTAAAATGAAGGCAAAAAAGCCCCGTTTAACGATTAATGAACCCCGAATTAACAAGTTATTTCAAACGTGAAAATTTGTTTTTATTAGTTTTGATTAGAAAAAATGGATTTCTTTTCATTAAAGCAGATCTTTTTCTATCCGGAAAAGAAAAAGATTTTTCTTGTGGAAGCAAATTTCGACAAGAAAGGGTGCATCCCATTATAGGCATTAATGGGCGCAGATGAATGATGATTAACCTATTGCATGTGTGTGTGAGTTTTGAACAGGACAGGAAATTCCATTCTTATTCCCACCTACTCTCAATGTGCAGGGGATATTTTCTTGAGAAAATTAAGATTATAGTTATATAAGCGATTTTGCAGAAAACTTTTAGGTGCCGAAGTTGAGGATATACTTGATTGGTCAAAGCAAATTAATAGTGGTTTTGATGTAGATATTAATAATAAAACTTCGAACACAACACTCTTGCATTGTTCGAAAACTGTACAAGCATACAGCAGGATGTGAATGACGCAGCAATTTTTCCTCTGCACGAAGTCGAACGAAAAAACACTTTCGCGCGAATCAGGAATACAAAATATTTTCAAACATCTATTAATCAGCATTTTTAAATTTCCATTTAATTAGTGCATAGTAAGGTTTTAATTGTACTTTTAGCTGCAGAAAAAGTGTAGATGTGTTTGTGTTGTTGCTTATTATAGAACTTACAAAAGGTATGTGCCAAATATATATATTTGTACTTTTTGGATCCCTAATATTACTGGTATGCGTAAGTTTTTGCGGATTTTTTTGGTAAAGAAAGCACGTATAGTTTTCAGGGGAAATAATTTTTTTATTCAAAATACTGGCTATCGGCTTCTACACATTTCACTGATCTTTCAAGTAATTTATGAATACCGTGCCAGAAAAACTGTTTGTCTTTTGCGATAAACCATTCTTCGAGCCATTTTCCAACTTCGAAATTGCTGAAGTGCTGCTCTGCAAGCGCGTGCCCCATTGATCGAAAAGGGGATAGTCAGATGACGAAAAGTCCACGGAGAATGGCGTTTGCGGAAGAATGTCCCATCCAAGCGATTTCAAGGTGTCTTTCACTTGTTTTGCTGTGCAAAACGATGCATTGTCGTGTAACAAAATCACTTTGCCATGTCTTCAGGCCCATTCTGGTCATCTTTCGATCAATGCGTTGTCTCATAGGACTTCAAGAGTTCATTATATACAATACCGCTTTGGTCCCACCAGACACAAAGCATGGTTTTCTTGTCGAAGCGTTTTGGTCTTGGTGTTGAAGAACCAGCTTCGCCCGGTGATAGCCACGATTTTTTCCACTTTGAATTTTCAAAATAAATTCTATTTTTCGTCACCCATCACAATTCGATACAAAAAGGATTTTCTTTCATGGTGTCGAAGTAGCATTTCACAAGTGACTTAGCGATTTTCCGTATGACGTTCATTCAAATCGTGTGGGACTCATTTACCCAATTTATTGATCTTCTACGTTGCTCGTAAACGTCTGCTGATTGTTTCTTGTGGCACATTTAAAGCTTTTGACAATTGATGTTGAGTTTGAGTTAGCGTCATCATCCAATAACTCTTGTAATTGCTCGTTTTTACACTTCTGTGTCCTACCACAGCTCTTTTACATTGAAATCACTACTTTTAAATTGTCGAAACCATGTCTAACATGTTCTAATGTCAGCGTGTTCACCATGTTTCTACCAGTAAACAATCACTTTCAACTGCCTTCTTTTGATTTAATAAGAAAAGCAATGCGTGCAGCAACTGTTCTTTTTCAGGCACAAAATTCGGCATGATCACTGAACGATAAAAGAAAGATGTTAGCTTTTGGTGGTGTCAACTTGTATGTGTTTGTAGTTTAATGTCAGAAGAACAAAAGGACGTATGCGTCGAATTAATACATTACATACTTTTCGCTACCACTATCTCTTAGTTAAACCGGAAAATACTTTTGCATACACCTGGTAATAACCACGAATTAATGAATAAAATGTCCGCTCCTGAAAGATTCGTTAAAATTGGCGTCCAATTTCATATACACTGTGTTCTAGGATACATAGTACAATTTTTAAGGCGAAGAAGAGACTCATAAATACTCAAATTTACAAATTAGTAAACATCCGGTGTTGGCTGCTTCTCTCTGTTGGTACTTTTCGCTGCTGCTCGTGTACTTGCTTCTGCTAATCCATAAATCAAGGTGCATTTCTGCCAGCTAAGTGTTCGTAAAATGATCCCATGCTCCTCTGCGGGCATGAGAGCTCAAATGATTCGGGTAATAAAGGTTTGTTTCCTCCAATGCTCTTGTGAACAGCGCTGAATTAAGACATTTCTGCAACTCTGAATTCTTGTGATGCCCCCAACTTTTCTTAATATTGGTCCCCAAACTCCTGAGACATCCTATGTAAATAATTCCATTAGTAGGAGAAAATAATAATAAAAAGTTAACTAATTGGAGTAGAGTTTGAAGACAAACATTTCTACGATAACATCTGCTGACTGTGGAAAGTAATATGGGATAAGTAATCATCTATATGTATATATACTTTTTCCCTCAATTGTAAATATAATATCATAATGTTGGTCCTTCTACTGTGAAGTTCAAAACGAAATTGTCAAACAAAATCCAATAAGCGATGGAAAAGGATCAGATTTCATCTTTCAGTTCGTAAATGTCACGTGCAGTATTTTATGACCCATTTCATCAAGGAGTTACCGAGAAACGTGTCCAAGGACTTACTTAGATCGACAACTTATAAAGCGGAAAAGGAAATGAGAGAGAAATGTTTTATTGTCAGATCCTTTTCTACAAAATACTTCCGAAAGTAGATTTTTTTTCCCGCCGAGTTCAAGGAAACCATGATTAAGTCATTGATTTTCGAGTCATTTCTCAAAAAAGTCGTTCTCATTTATGAATAGTCTCTTTTGGCTTTGGTTATTTTATTTGCAATGAACCAAGGTTTTTTCTCTGGTTTTTAAATTGAAAACTTCGTGTTTAAAAATGATAACTGCTAATCGTCAATGGAATACTTGGCATTAAGAAATGTGTATGGAACTTTTATATAAAACTAAATTACAGAATGAGAACAAGTGATGGAACCGATTTTGAAAAATCATATTATCAGAAGCTACTTTACATATCACAATAAGTGGTACATGAATGTAAAGAGAAATACAGGTTAAATGTATCCAAAAGTAAAGGCTTATTATTACGGGATGCCCTATCAGAATGTAACAAACTGTTCATCCGTGGATTGGAAATTCCTCCGAGATTTCTTGGATCTAGTCCAAACGTCTCATGTGCGCGCATTATTCGGCAATCGTTGACGATAAACTTTTTACACTGACTTCATTAGTAAAGATATGGACACGATTGTAAAAGGTGCAGTGTGTACTTTGGTTAACGGGATTTAACCACTCGTCAACAGCGACGTGTTCGAACAGAATGGAATGTCAATCCTCCGACATAAAAAAATTTATCCACCAATGGGACATAACTTTAAAGGAGACGGGAGCTTTGGTATCTCAAGAGCTGACAAGTATCCTTAAGTTTTTGTGAAACAAGCCCCTGTTGATCGTGTGCGTGTTTCAATTTGTAGGGGAATCCTGATAAATCTATTAGTTAAGACAGTAACAAAATTCCTTCCATTCGGTTTGAACATGTCGCTGCACACGCGTGGCTGATTTAAAGTTTCGTTAAACCCTTTTATCCCACTGTCCTATTTAGAAGATAGCTGGAAAATATCATGGGGTAATCTTTATTTGTATGTTACAAATATTTTGACTACTGGAACATGCAGGGATAAGTATTAGCTTCTTCCAGCGTGAGTTAGTGTATCTCACCCCTTAATCCTCTTCCCCTGAATATCTTGCTTATTTTTCGCATATGTGGGCGCAATTTGTGTAATCTTTTTGGTGTAGTAGAATTCGTTTTCATTTTACTTTGGGCCCTTGGTTGGGCATTTATTTATGTGGTAGTACTTTTTCGTTATGATACCGGTGGTTAATTAGAGTGATATTGTTCTTATGTAAGTTTTAGCAAATTATTTTTCAACTGTCCTCTAAGTAGGACAGTGGAACGATCCGCATGAAATTGACGCACTCTTTCTCTCTTTATAACGAAGAGTAAAATAAAATTAGCTTCTAATGTTTCATTCCTGCTCCTTTACGCCAGAGCAAAGTTTTTGAAGTTAGAGGAAGCATTAGAATTATTAAATAAGAATAAATTAAAAGGAGAGCGATGTTGAAATTGTACTGTGTTACCATTAGATTCCAATGAATTAACTGACGAAGATGAAGGGAATAAGAATGAATTAAGTACTGGTGAGATTATTATAAAAGATGTTCCTGGGTGTTTGGAGGTTACAACTGGAGATAGATTTCTGCCTGAACAACCCACAAGCACTAGTTGTTCGACAACGAATAGCAGAAAATAAGCTAAAAGACATCGAACATTTTGGATAAAGAATAAATCACCGTATTATACAAAATGGGAAACATTATGAATCACCTGCAAGTTTTGAGAGAAGATGACAACTGCATTGAAAGATAAAACTCCAACGCAGCTTTTTGAGCAGTTTTATTCCGGTGAAGTTTAAGATCTCATTGTAAACGAAACTATGCGATATGCAGCAGATATAAAAAACGAACACGATTTCTTGACCACTGCAATCGAAATACGTGTTTTTATAGAAGTTTTACTTCACACTGGTTATCATTCACATACCTGTGAGCGTGATTTACTGGTCAGATGCTGAAGATCTTTGCATTACCCTGGTGAAAAATGATATGTCACAAAATTACTTCCAAAAGTTGCAATCTATTTACACTTTGTGGACAATGGAATTTTAAGTCAGCATGCCAAGGATCTATCCTTCAAAGTAAAGCCTTTATTTGTCATACTTTTGTTTTCTAACAGGGGCTGTGCGTGTTGGTATTTAACCTTTGCAGACGTCGTACATTCCCCAGGAGCTGGTATTACTTTTTAGCACGGCATTATATAGGCGATACCAACTACCGCATGTAATTGTTTGTCATACTTAATAGTCATTTTATGAAATTTGGAGGTGAGTATGGGGAGGACACAAAAATAAATTTAGCGCTAAGATGCCGAATTTGATAAATTCTAAAAACTGACATATGGGTGGTTTTGATTCGGGCGACTGGTTGAAGGGACTTAGTTTCATTAGAATTCGTAGGAAGAAAGTGGTATTGGCCACATTTTATGCGTTAACTGGATATGTCTACAGTCAACACCTGGATAATGCATAAAACTCTGAACACAAAGAGGAAGCCCTAAACTTGAAGGAGTTCGAAAGGGCTGTAAGAACAATCTAGCCCCCAAATGTAATAGCAAGACCTGGGATCTCGACTGTACTTTCTTACGCAAAAGAAGACATCCATAAAGAAAGTATTGGTCATTTTTTACCTAAGCAAGGAAATCAACGTCGTTGTAAAAGAGAGGGCTGCAAATGAAAACGAAAAACATATTGGCGCAAATGTGACAAAATGCTTTTTCAGACTTTCTTTGGACCTTTCCACCAAAATTAGGGTGAAATTTAACTCAAAAATGAAATATTTTGTAAAACAAAAAATATTACTCAAATAAAGTAAAATTTTGTACTCGGAAATAGCTTTTCATCATTGAAGAGAACATGTAAGAGCAAATTTTTTCCAGTGTACTATTTCGAGGACGCGTCAGATTTCTTATATAAATTTTTCAAATTTTATTATATTTAGTTTGTTTAGGTTTAACTTACTTTATGAAATATATTTCTACCCAAATTTGTGCAAAATAAATTGGAATAAAACGGGTTAACCAAAGTACACACTGTGGCGTAATCTTTACGAAGAAAATCTGTGTAAAACGTTTATCGTTTGCTATTGCCGAGTAATGCACGTACGTGCGGCCGATCAGACTAGACCCAGAAAATGTCGGTGAGGTTTCCAAGCCATGGATGCACATTTTGTTGCATTCTTATGCGTAGTTCCGTGATAATAAGCCACTACTTTTGGATACTTCAAACCGGGACACCCTGTATACCAAGTTTTTTTTCTGTTACAAATGTTCGATGTGTACCCCTCTTGTTACTCGGCATGCATCCAATCTGTAATCCTGCTCGTTCCAAGCGTTTTGTAGCATCACTTTATCAATTATTAGTAATGCAGCACAAATGCTTAATTATCTTCTGTTATTTACTGTGCAATTGCAATTGATACGGCTTGAAATTTAAGTTTTTCCGTAAAATGTTCCATGTTGTTTTATGGGGCATTCCAAGTTTAAACAGGCGGCAAATACTTGTATACTTCCTCGCCATCTCCACTGCTTCTTCTGACACGCTGACCGGCCACTGCTTTTCTCTTTAAGCAACCTATTTCCTTAAAATGATGATACCTTCGCAGAATGTTCCTGTTGTTTGGTTCTTCTTTTCCACAGCGACTTGTAAATGCACGATACACCTAAATAACTAAAAAAAACATGCATACTCTAATACGCAAAAATGCTTTTCTGTCATTGTCGCCATTTTTCGATTTTAATCACAAAGATCTTAAATATGTTGTGGATCGTTGATGGAAATAAAAACTTGGTATATTTCTCTTTACATTCATGTATGATTTATTGTAATATATACTGTAGTTTCGAGAAAATGATTTTTTAAAATCAGGTCCCTGTATTAAAGGTAGAATTTTAAATCAAGTGCATTATGTTTACCTATGTGCTTTTTATTGTTGATTAATATTTAATTTTCTAAAAAAAATTCTGCTAAATGCAAAAGTTGGTGACCGCAAAGCTCATGAAATTATTAGCTGGAAACACATGATTGAATATTTAATGTGTCTTTGACGTCAGATGAATTACAAAAATAACTAGCTGGATACCACGTGATTTTAGCTATCATGTGACTATGAAATCACTGAACTTAAGCCCATTAAGAAGCCCACAGTCACCTCGAGGAAATAATGAAACAAATTAGTAACACAATCGTCAGCTTAAGTTTTGAGTCCATTTTTATTTATTTTTATCAAATGTTTCTGTTCTCAAGTTCATTTTATATTCATGGTATTTTGTTTTAAGGAACAGTTTTAAAAAATTGGCAGGTTGTACAGTCATTTATTTTCGTGTATTATGCCGTATGACTGACAAGTTTTTCCAAGTTTCGAATTGCCAAACATAATATCTTTGCAATTGGTCTGATTTCTGTACCTGTCAATCTATTATGGCATCAGCGATTTTTTGTCCTCGAGCTTCTTGCCTTTTAATTTTGATTTTAAGGCCTTAAATCGTGCCCGCATCCTTTTCTCAACAGGACCAACACATTCTAGTTTATCAATATTGACGGTTTAGATTCTAAAAGTGCTTTGTATGCTTTAGAGCTCAACTGTATCGTAAATTCTGTAACGCCTGTGAGCGATGGAGGATACGAGAAAAGTGCACCTTCCACTTCCACTCCCTTCCAAAGTAATTCATCGCTATGTACATCGCCATTAAAATTACATGATTACTTCCTCGATAATATTTCAGCATCATCAACTTTCCCAGTGTCCACCCTAACTCCCGTAACAACACTATTTCGAGAAGTATGGCCCCCTTTTTTGTCAGGTACCAGCGATAGCCACAAGTGCATTTGGGTCTCCATTATGAAATGGTATTGTTTCGGCAGCCGCTAATGTCATAGACACTTTGGTTACTTTCCCTGTCGCGTTATTTAATGCATGCATGAACTCGTAAAACCAATTTGGTGGAGGTGACAAATTCAGAACTCCGCAAAATATTTTCACAACTGCTTATTTATACACCTCATAGCATACGAAAGCCTAGTGTTCACTTCATACAATTTTGAATTTTTTTTTATTAACTACTGTTTTAGTAAATCTGGTATCAAAAATTTTTTGTATAAGACCGCAAAAGTCACAACATAGCCAACAATATTGTAGCCAAACCCTAGATTTGGCGACCAAAATTTATATGAATACCTTGTTCTGTATACATTTCATTTATATACTTTATGTTGTTTCAAAGCACAAGAAAACAGTGGAATATCTATCATTTCCCAAAAACATCCAAATAAACCTAAAAAAAGAAAAATAGCCTGTATTAAACTCACCTAACCTAACTTTGCTTTTAAAGGTGAATTATTCATGTTGATATTGTCTGACTGTTATACAACATTTAATTAATCTAATCAAAAATAAGGGCTTTTAGAACCTTTTTTATCCAAACTTTTGTTTTTTAAGCGTTTTATTTTTAAACCGAGGCATATTTGTAAAATGTTTTTGAGGGAAAAAATGATTCCACACACAATAGCAAAAATTCGTTATACTAAAACGAGGTAAAAACAGCATATGTGTTACCAGAAAGTAAACTAACAGCTACAACTATTCACTTCACTTCTTTCCCGAATAAATTGATGATCAAAATAAATTCTTTTAATCAATTTAAAATGTTTGCTAAGGCTAAAAAGTAGCATGTGTCTTTTGTTTTGGCATTTGACAGGTGTAAACAACTTTTTTTTAAAATATTAAAAATACTTCTAATTCTGCTAGAACAAAAATTTAAATTGCATTAGACAAAAAAAAATGAGTGATGTTTTATATTTTCATCCAAATTGAAAAATCATTTTTTTCATAAATTTTCGTGAAGTGAACTTCTTAATCATTTTAATCCATAATATCGAGAAAGTAAAATATTAACACAAATTTTAACTTTATACAGAGAAATTAATTTTGCTGATCTCTAAAAAGAAAACAAATGAAACAATACAGTGTTGTAGATGTCATGCTTCTAAAGAACAAAAACATTCTTCCAGAGCGATGAAATTTATTGACAAAATCAGTCCTTAAAATACAAGACTGCAAAAAGTTCCAGGAGGATTTCCCACCTCCTTCAGCAATGAAATACAACTATCAGTATCTAAAAATATGGGCACGTGTAACGATAAACCTATCTTCAATCAATCTGTCCGAGAAAGACGAAGGCAAGTGAACATTTTAACAGCTGATTTAGAACCAACTCAATTTCAGGAAACGACCATTATTTATAGTCGACGCGGTCACCTTCCACTGCTTTCTCAAACAACACACTTACGTCATGGGGGCGAAAACTTGAAGAAATCGTCAGGTATTTCGAGAAAACGAAAGTCTCCCAAAATTAATGCCAACTTGTATGTGTCTTCAATATTGCGAACAATACAGTTTTTATCATGAAATGATAATATATTAAACATACTGATTTAAATTACTTAAACTATTTTAAGATAAAATTAAGTTCTCATGCCCCAAAATGTGTAGTAAAATAGTCCTTATAATTCATTCTCACAGCATGAATATAGGGTGTCCTATCATTATTTGGACAGACTTTAAGGGGTGGTAGAGCAGCAAAATTATCCAGGTTTACATAGCATGTCCTGCTCGCGGAAACATACTCCTTCGGAGCTAGTAGGCATTGTTCACAAGTGCATTGGAGGAAATAGACCTGCATTGCTGCAGTCATACTCCGTCTGAAGCGTCTTACGAACACAGAGCTGTCAATGATTTACAGAATAGCAGAAATAATATTTCACAAAAGATGCCCACAAAGAGATGTACCGAATAGTTGAAGATTGTTTGCTAATTTACATCACAATTTGTGTTAATCAGGATCATTATGACGTAACAGGCATAACGAGGACACGTCACAAGCGAATCGAACTCCCAAGACGGTCCTTTCAGACGGTAAAGAACACATTTCGTCTCATGCTTAGAACAAAATGTGTTGGATACCTCTTGAATGCATATCACCTTATAATGATTCCTATTTATACAAATTGGGATGCATCCGGCGGTCCGAGGCATCTTTCTGTGGATACAATCTTCCTGCTACCAATAAGGTGCCCATACGCTCACTTGGTGTTTGTAAAATGTTCCATACTTCTCTGCGATCGATGACAGTTCACGTGACAGTGGTAATGCATGTCTGTTTTCTAAAATTGCTTTTGTGAACGAGCGCCAAACGAAGACGTTTCTGAATCCTTTGGATGTGCCCTACCTTTCCTCACAGTTTTTTTCCAACGATCCTGGGACATTTGATATGGAGCCACGTTTCTGAAACAAAACATTTATTACTACCCATTATTTTTAGGACTTTCAGTCGCGATTAATAATGAACTTTAAAACTATTTCTATAATTTTCTCACTTTGAAAAATATTTATGTAAATAATAGTTTGGAATGTATTGAAGTTGAATTATTAAACTTTGGGTTTATGTTATTTATAGTATGTATGCATAGTAGTGCCATAAATTCTGATGCAACTATAAAGTAGTAAAAATGTTAAAACAAACACTTTGTGAAATAATCATTCTTTCAATAGGCTCGCGCCCCCTGGTAGAGTTATCACTCCCCACAGTTTGAGAAACACTGCACTACACCAAATCTTCACAGGAGATTCATTTTTTCTCCCCTTTAGCTTCCTCAACATTCCATATGTATAATCGATCCTTCTGGTGGTTGAAGGAATTTTAGCTTCAGAAAGTGTCTCACCGGTAAGCAGAATTTATCTGTGGCCTTCATGAGCAAGCTGCCGCAGAAAAGCTTTTGCTTTAATGCACGCTCAATCATGTGACGTCACATGATACTGATAACCGCGTGTTTTAGCTAAGCAGTTCAAAATCTGGCGGGATAAAAGCAATCATGTGTTTCGTAGTTGCCAATTTTTTATCTTTTCAGAAACTTTCTCATAAAATATACAAATTTGTCAGCGACGATAATGCACACAAAATGTATTTTTTAAAGTGCATGCTTGAGTTTGTTTTGATCATGTGACCGGCATGAATTGAACCTTGTACGAAAATATTCTTCGATAACACCTTGCTCTAAGCTCTACGTTTTTTATGCAGGGTTTCATCCCAAGATAGGCATTTGGATGAGACTGCTTTGTCAAGAGCTGTTCTCTTCTAGTACAGTCTGCAATGCTGTTGTCAGAAAATATTTTGATAGTTCAATAAATAAATGATTAAGCCTAATAAATCTCCAACAGGGGTTTTCTTTTTTAATGCAGTGACATAATATATTCTGCATGCTTCAGTACGATGCGTTAAAGTTTTAGATTAGAACTTCATGAGTGAAAGATTGCACTTTTTAAAAAAAGTTCAACAGATGAAATTTTAAATGCTCTGTTGCGCGTGAGTCACAGCAGAAAGATCTCAAATTTATGTATTGTAAGTAATGGTACCATAAGGTATCTGAAGTAAATTAAATTTATAAATAATTGAAATATTAGTTCCTTGCTGGAAAAGCAAGCGATTTAAATATAATTTTTAAACACACCAAGAAAAGATTTTAAAAAACTGACACAGAATAAAGTTTCTTAAAATTACAAACCTAAAACCAATTATAAGTCGTAATAGTTCGTAGCAAGAAAACAATCTTTTTTGTTATTTATTTTCAGTATTTTTCACGGGTCGAGTAGCAGACGATCCTTTGTTTGGACCGAAGGCAGATTCACCCTCAATTGAGTACGTCCACGAAAAGTACACCGACACCGTTTTATAGAAATTGCTCATAGCTCGACTTCTGTGAACAAGAATGACGTTGGTCATCTGTAAAACTGGTAAGTGAAGTCTTTTACCCTTTAAACCTTTGAGACGGAAGCACCAGTCTCAAACTACCTTGTCGGATCTTAGGCTGTTAAGCGCACTTTTCCCAATAGATCAGGGGGTGGGCTGCCCAATAGTCAAGGTATCGGATTATGGCAGGCATGTCATGAGTTCGAGTCCAGTACCACTAAAGACTCGCCGTGTACGGTAGCGATTCCACTCTAAATCTGTTGAGAGCTGAAACATCCTCCCGTTGGTGTGGTGTGGTGTGGTAAATAGGAGAGAGGGTGCCAGCTCAGTTGTCATCCACGTCACTTGACCATGGTTCCGTCGCCAAAAGCCCTCGTGTAGCTGAACAGTGTGACGTTAATATTCACTCACTCACCCGAATAGATCAGTGCTTCCCAAAGCGGTCTGTATAGACCCCCAGGGGTCTGTGACTGACCTGCAAGGGTTCCATGAGATGTAAGGGAGGGTCTGCAATAGTGGCTTTCATTAAAACAAAACGTGATTTATTTTTAAAAGAGAATTTAATCAAATGGAAACCAGATTTTACCAATTTATTTACCAAATTCAAAGAGGTTAATTTGTAGTAACAAAGTGACGGCATAATATTTATTAAGGGGGTCACTTCACGCAACATTTTCCCTATATCCGTAATGTTAAAAATGACCAAGTTTAAGGAACATTTTTTTAAAAATTGGCTGGTTGTACAGTCATGAATTTTTTTTTTGGGTGTATTCATTGTATTGTTTTTATTATTTTAATGGGAGCATTTTTCAAAATTTTGATTAGTTTTTTTTAAAAAAATTCATATGTGGAGTAACACGTCAAAATTTTTAAAACGATGAAAATTCTTGTTCATTTTAATCCATAAATATTTTTTGAATAATTTTTTTGACAAAATCTCTCATTAAAATATTTATTTGTATAGTGTTAACATATGTGCAAAGTTTCAAGGCTGTAAAATAATGTTCAAAAATGTTCCTTTTGTGTTGAAATTTACACTTTTGAGAAATAGTGATTTAAAGTAAAAACTTACTATTAACTAATGCATACCAGAACTATAACTTGGATTGCTAGTGTCATCTGCGAGATCATCTTCTTGCCTACATTTTAATTGTTTGTTTTTAATTCTAGCTTCTTTGGTTCATTGTAAAACTGACTATTCTGCTTTCTTAATACACGGATGATCTACTTTTTGCAATGCTCGACATTTGTAAAATTCAGGTGTTGAATGTTTAATACATCTAAAACTTTCAATTTGGTAATGAAGCCTTGATTATATAAGTATATAGCTTCATGTACTATAGTTTTTGAAGTTCCCAATTGCACAAATACAGTTTTTGAAATTATACACCAAAAACTATTTCCGCTTTCACTAATATTTTGAGTTTTATCAAGCAAGCATCCAGATAAATGTTCAAGATTAGTGACCTCTAAATACTTTGTTTATGCAATTCCTAATTACAATAGGCAAGTCGTTTTTATGCTTGTATGTGTAACCTTTCAGTATGGGCATATTATATCTACACCACAAGTCACATCCCATGGGGCATAAACCGTGTCGTAGATTCAAACCTGTGAACATTTTATCAAAAATTATAGCCCATATAGCTTGCCTTATGGCTGACAAATTTTCCCGAGTTGTTTTGAAAAGCCAAAACATAGTAACTTTGCAATTTGTTTATTTCAGCATCTGTCAAGCCATTACGGCATCCTAGAGATTTTTTGTCTTTAAGCTTTCTGTCTTTTAATTTTAATTTTAAGACCCTAAGTCATGTCCCCATCATTTTCTCAACATGGTCAACACATTCTAATTGTTCAATATTGACATATCTTTAAATTCAAAAACTGATTTGTATGCTTTAGAGTTCCCATATAGTCCAAATATTGTGTATATCGTAAATTGTGTAATGTCTGCGAGTGATGAGAGGTACAAAAAAAAAGTGCACCTCTTCAACTTCCATTCTCCTACTATTTTCAATGTATCATGCCGAACACTCATTGCTATGTATATCGCTGTTAAAATTACATTAACATTTCTGCGATAATATTTTAGCATCAACAACTTTCCCAGTGTCCAAACTAACTGCCGTAACAACACCATTTAGAAATATATAGCTTCTTTTTAGCCAGGTACCATTGATAGGCACTGGTACATTTGGTTATCCATTATTAAATATTGTTTCGGCAGCAGCTAAAGCCGTAGACACTTTGGTTACTTTCTCTGTCACATTATTAAATGTATGCATGGAATCATAAAACCACTATGGTGTAAGTGACAAATGCATAACTCCGCAAAATATTTTTGCAACTGCTTCTTTTTAAATAGACCTCATAGCATATGAAATTCGATTGTGTCCACTTCATATAATTTTGTACCTTTTTTGATTAACTACTGTTTTAGTAAACCTGGTATTAAAAAATATTTGAATAAGACCACAAAAGCCACAACATATTAACAATTTTGTAGCCAAACCCTAGATTTGGCGACCAAAATTTATGTGAATAACTTGGTTTTTACATCAATTTTATGTAATTAATGTTGTTTCAAAGCACAAAAGAACAGTACTATGTCAGGAATTTCACAGAGAAACATTCAAATGAATCTAAAAAAGAAATATACTCTTTATTAAACTTACCTAACTTAGATTTTAAAGCTGATTTATTTATGTTGAAATTGTCTGACTTAACATTTAAATCCATAAAAGTTTGGGGTTGAGTCCTAGGAGGACCCACTTTTGGTCGCCAAATTTTGAGCGATAAAGGTTACAGTATGGTAACCCTTCCATTTCATCCAAAAATTTGGATTTTCAAATCACCGAAAAAATGGCAAGCCTAAAAAAAGGGCAACGTTTTTCGCCTTTTCCGAAAAAGCATCTTTTTGACACCTGACTTCGCTTGAGAAAGGTTTGCTCTCCACCGGTTTTTGTTCAGAATGGCTTGTGAAAGGAAATTACTTGAAAGTGAGGCTACGACAGGTTTCTTTGTGCTCCTGGGCACAAAGGGGAAGAAAGAGACGTTAGAATGGTGTATGAAAGCTAATTTAATTGCTTCTCGTTATGAATGTCCGAGGTGTAAAAAAGAAATGCGTTTGCAAGAGTGAAAGGGAACGGTTGACGGCTACGAATGGCGTTGCCGCAGCCAGTCGAAAGATAATCCGCACGACGTCGTTCGGAGTGTGAGAAAGGGCACTTGGTTTAGCGAAAGCAAACTTGCTATAACTATTATCTTGCGTTTGACCAGATATTGGTTCGGCAAGAGCATGAATTCGTTCGTGGTGAATGACTTGAAAGTTAATAAGAATAGGTCACAAGTTGGTGGATGACAATTTTCATGAATTCCTTGCATCCATCGCAAGGGTGTATCCACCAACGGAACATGACGAAATGCAAGCGTAAGGTAAGTGCCTTTTAAAATTTTTTAAAATGATTGATTTCATGTATTTCTTCGATTTTATCTTTGCGAAACGCCCCTTTCGTCCTTTTTTAAAAATGTAAATCATGTTCTACACACTGGTTTTAGAATGCTTTTTTAAAATGAATTTCATTGCTTTCTCCGTTTTTATCTTTTTATAATGATTAATTTAATGTATTTATTCGATTTCAATTTAATGTATTTATTCGATTTCATCTTTGCGAAACGCTTATTTCGTCCTTTTTTTTAAATAAATCGTGTACTAGTTTTTAAGTGCTTTTTTAAAATGAATTTCATTGGTTTCTCCGTTTAAATCTCTTTCAAAATGATTAATTGCATTTTTTTCCTTTTTTTATCTTTGCAAAAGGCATATTTTTTCCTTTTTTTTTAATGTAAAACATTTACTACCAACGGTTTTCAATGGAAGTCATTCATGAATCACTGTGTTCATTTCATGATTTTTTAACTTTTCGTACCCTCCCCCCACTTTCAGAAACCAATCGTTGCTCTTCGCCCATTTCATCCCTCCTTCTCCCCCCCCGCTGACACATACGCTTCCCAAGAGCTTTCGTCATTGACGCCTTTTTGAAAACCTTCAATTTGGCGCTTTTTGGAGATAAATTTTTGGCGCCAAAAACACCAGTGGGTCCTCCTAGGATTTTACCAAGTTTGGAATTTTGTACATTTCTTTCCAAACTCTTTCGTTTTTTAAACATTTTATTACTTAACAGAGTTTAAAAAACGTTTTGTAAACGTTTTATTAATGTTTTTGATGGAAAACACTATTTATTGCACACGATAGCAGAAATCCGTTGCATTTAAGGAGGTAAAAAATAGGCTGTAAGTAAACAAACATCTACAACTATTCACTTCACTTCTTTCCTGGATAAGCTGCTGATCAAAATAAATTCTTTTAATCAATTTAAACCATTTGATAAGGCTGAAAAGTAGCATGTGTCTTTTGTTTTGATTTGAGAGGGCGTGGCAATCAGCGGTTTTGGGGTTTGACAAATGTAAACAACTTTTTTAAAAAAATATTAAAAACACTTCTAATTAAGCTAGAGCAAAAATTTAAACTGCATTAGAAAGAAAAAGAATGGTATCTTATGTTTCAATCAAAATTGAAAAATGGATTTTTTCATGGATTTTCGTGAAGTGACCCCTTAAAACAGAGACCATCATTTCAGTGTTTCTAGCCAGAATTAAGCTAAAGGAGTATAATATTGAATATCGCAAAAATTTTCCTAGCTTCTCAATTATCCCATACAATCTTCCAGGAAAAAAAGCGTTTATACTACATTCAACATTTAAATACCCTCTTTTGAATGTAGGCTTGTGAATGCTTTGACTAGGGTAATACCACATCGGGCAATGAATTCATATGGTTATATTGTAGAAAAAAAATATCGGATTACAAGAATTATAGGCCCTAACGATTATCTTAAAGTAAAGTTTAGAAACGGATGTAAACAATTTTGGTTGTAAAAAGATATACCTGTTATTTTTCCCAAATTATATAAATTTTTAATTGATTTTCCGAATTGAGAAGGAGGCGCATTTACTAATCTCCAAATCAAAAAAAAAAAGACTCGACACTGTTAACTAATGAGATACGAAGGTTTAAAACCAACAAGAATGATGTCAATTGTTGAAAATTTTTTAGTGAATCCACAGATTTCTCTATCCCACTAAAAGCAATTGTTTACTCCTCAGTTATTTTATGCATTAATTAAATCTCAATAATTAATTAACATGTGCTTCTTAAGTTTAAAACAAGTGATTCTCAAACTTTCAATATTTACTCCCCAATATTCAAACATAGTTTTTGTCGAGACCCCCTCTCTACACTAACAATGTATTGAATTCAATAATATTATACATTGACGCTAAAGCTTCAATACCGTTAAACCTCTTTAAGAGCCACTGGTGTCTCGCTCAGCCAGTGCATTAATTGCCTATGACGTTTATATACGTCTTTCAGAAGTATGTTAACTACTGTGTATGAAATTATTCCAAAGGCTTTGGAATGCAACAAAATGACCTCGACAATGTTTGCTAAGGATTTACTTCTTTCCATTGGGGGAGCTCATAGCGTAATTTTGAATCGGCATTTAAGGGATTAATTCTTAACCGTACAAATTATCAAGATAAGTTTTAACCCAATGTTATTTTACAATAACATTGGGTCCCTGGGAATTATTCAACTTGTTCTTAACTTAGTAGTGTTAAGTTAACTGCCAAATGTGGGCCTATATTTATAAGTGTATTATGCGTGTAATTTATTTTTTATTTATCAGAACTTTTGGGAAAAAGGATGAAGGTACATTTTGAGGAGGAGCGCGCACACCGTTGTCTAATATATATTTTAACATGCCACTGGTTTGGAGACTGACATTTGGGGAATCGTAAAAACTATTGTTATAAGCCATATCTGTTGGGATGCATTCCTCCCTCTACAGCTTTTTGGTCGGAACCCGAGCCTCACAATCCATTTGGATCTGGCTCATTTGATCCCTCTCTATCTGCTCTTCCAGTTATAATTTCATGTGGGTTCAAAAGGATATTTCTTTCATAGTTTTTAATTGTGTTAAACTTTTTAAATTGGTTTAAATTCACAATATCGTGGCACCTGTTCGAGTCTCGGACTTGAGATTTGAACCAGCTGTTCCACTTGTGGAGACTCATCCACTCATCTACTTCATTTCCAATGTGTAGGCACGGGGAGGGTTTCTGCACTAAAATATCGTGCTCCCATGAGGACTGGAAAAAGTTTCATCCTCCTAAGGAATTGAGCTTGGGACTTGATTCTTGGAGGTCCCCTTATTTTCGTATCGGCGCGAGCTTTATGTGAAATTGGTTCCCCCTACAGGGCTTCCCCAGCAAAAATTCAAATCCTCTGCCACCTTGGTCGACCGCACCGGCTGGATTTTATTTCTCCCCTATGAGCATTCTAGATGCATTTTTTCAGAACCATAGCTCCATTTCTTCACCCATATTTAACATTTTAAAATTAGTTTAAGGGTTTATAATTTTTTTAAAATCCCGCATACCTCCGACGATTTTTGGAGCTGAGGTAGCCCAGTGGTCAAGGTATCGGATCATGAGAGGCATGCCATGAATTCGAGCCCAGTACCACTAAAGACCCGGCGTGTAGGGCAGCGATGCTGCCCACACACTACTGCCCTATTAAGTCTGTCGAGAGATGAAACGTCCTACAATGGGTGTGGTGTGGTAGTTAGGAGAGGGGGTGCTATCTCAAGTGTCGTCCATGTAACGTAGTCCGTCGCCGAAAACCCTCGTGTAGCTGACCAATGTGACGTTAATACTCACTCACTCACCTAAGGATAATAAAACTCGGACCTCCTCGTTTCTCTGTTATGATTCGTGTGTAGAGAGTGGGTCTAGAAAGGGGTGTTATCAATAAAATTAGAATCCCGATGTTAGTCCTATGGGGTTCGATCTTTTGATGACGTCACGATATTAAGGAATGAGTGAGTGAATATATTAACGTCACACTGTTCAGTTACACGAAGGCTTTTGGTGACGGACCACGTAATTTTGTACTATGGTCAAGTGGATGACATCTGAACTCGCACCCCCTTCTCCTAACTACCACACCACACCAATGGGAGGACGTATGAACTCTCGACAGATTAGCGTGTATCGCTGCCCCTCACGGTGGGTCTTATTGGTACTGGGCTCGAACTCGTGACAAGGCAGACCCCGATCCTATATCTTGACCATTTGGCTACACCCGCGGCCATACGATATTACACAGATAGAAGGATAAAACTTTGTGATCATCTACTACTCTGTGTATCGTTGGGATGTACGTGACCATTTACGTCACAGTAGCTTCTCTACCCCGGGGGAGTTAGTTTCGTTTTCTTTCCCGAGCTAGCCCGGCCCCCATTTGCAACTACATTTTCCGGACCAATTCGAATTGATTCTTGTGTTCCCCACAACCTGGCCTTCGTTTTCTTTCCCGAGCTAGCCCGGCCCCCATTTGCAACTACATTTTCCGGACCAATTCGAATTGATTCTTGTGTTCCCCACAACCTGGCCAAGTTTCTAGTTGCTGGGTGCCCTGCTGATATTTTATTTGTTTTAAATATTTTAATTACTTTAAAATGACCATAACTTGGAGGCTCTTCAGACGGATGTCTTGGATGTCTCGGCGGAAACAATTGTTCCCGAGAAAATTAATATGAGCTTTCAAGTGTCACATTCGGTTCACCTCATCTCCAGGTACAGACTGTCGACCCCCTCCATGTTATTGATCATGTTGTCTCTGGTGGGGGTGTTTAAATTTATTTAAACCGTGATTATCTCGGGTTTGGCTTTTCCGATTGATTTAAGGTTGGTATAGTTCAAATCTGCTCTCGACCGCCTTTCGTCCTTGACCCAGCTTGCCCTGCTCTATATTTTTAGAAAGATTTTAATCTTGTTACGTCAAAGAAGTATAACTTACGTTCGTACATAAGTACACACACTCTTAAAAATAATCTTTTGTTTTCGACTGTTCAATATGCTCTTGCCCACCCCCTTTGTAGGGTTAACACGCTCCCTCAGGGGGCCGCTCCCCACAGTTTGAAAAACACTGCTTTAAGCACTACACTAATGTGAGAAATTTAAATCTTTCAAGGGAAGCAACTATGTACCAACTGTCAAAAAAACATGAAAATTGATAAGTTTACAAAATTTCAGTACTATGTAAGCGGGGTCTACACTAAACAGAAACACTTGTCAATGGATCTATTGACAAAAAATGTTTTGGAACCTCTGGTATAGATGATTCATTCTGTAGAACAAGTACGAAATGCTATTCACCAGTACATCTTCCGGCTGTGTGATATTTAGGCTGGATGCATATGTGACACGCCTGTCCCTACAATGTTTTTCGTTGATCAGTAAGATTTCGCAAAAGAGTTATTTAAGCCGCCTATTCCTAGAGAAAGCATCAATGCTCGTAAATGAACAGTTTGTGCTACATGGGTTCAATCTAAATATTCATCGAGCCGCCAGTCCAATCGTGATGTTGGAAGGGCCCTGAAAACTCCTAAGATGGCTTCTTTCAAAATGGGAGTGGAGCCGAGCCAAATCATACTTCAACTAGCTTTGAGCACAATTGAGGTGCTCAATATGCAAACGAAAGGCATTCACTAGACTTTTGATATGACAGTGTTTGTCAAACTGTGGGACGCGACCCCTAAGGGGGAAAAGTTGAAAACAAAAGATTTAAAATAATTATTAACTTACTGAAAGTAAACAAATACATTCTGACACAAAAAAAATCAAACACTTATTTACACTTATGAATGTATCAGTACTGCACAATCTACTTTATAATTAATTGAACAACATTAAGTTAAGGACAATTTTTATAATTACTAGTGACCCCATGGATTTGTCGTATATAAAATTATATACAACCATTAGCACTTATCTTGATAATTTGTACGGTTTAAAATTAATCCCTTAATTACAGTGTTTCTCAAACTTTCAATACTGGCGACCCAATTTCCAATCATAATTTTTGTCACGCCCCCCTGTACAACAATAATGTATTTACTGCAATAAAAATGCACTTTGACGCTTAAGCTACAATGCCATCTCAATTATAAACTGTATAAGTATTAAATTTTGTATATGTTACTTTAAAGTAATATATATATTTTAAGAAAATTACTTAATATATATATATATATATATATATATATATATATATATATATTACTTATTTATATATATTATTATGTTATTTTTTTTTCTAATTTTTAATTGGAACATATCGCAAAATGATATAGTTAATTAAAGATATATTTCCTTCAGCATCCTTTTCTCAAAGTACAAATGACATTAGAAAAATAGTCTAGTCTATGTTGCTCTCTATCATATCCATCACATTTGGCATTATCAGGTACGTTTGCGTGAGTCTGGGCAACCTATCGGACGTCTGCGCAAAACATGTAAAAATGCTTTTCCTCGTACAATTCCAGTCAGTTTTGGTCGATTCGATACTTCTACAGCTACCGAATCTAGTTTGAATGTACATTTTTTAATTTGCACGTTAATTGTAATTCACGGTAATTACGTATTTCCGGCAGTAGATTAAAACAAAATCATACATACATTTTTAAGTCGTAAGCGAGCATTCGACGATAATAAATGATCAACAAGTACACAGACGTGCATGGTTCCGAAAATTAAATCAAGGAAATATTCTCAAAAATACTTAAATTTTGATTTTACCACTACTGAAGTAAATGATGGGAGAAAAGCCCCAGCTCGTTATGTGTTAAAACTTACAAATCTGAAGAACAACATATGAAAGTTGATTTTAAAACCATGTAAAATCATTTAGCCATGTTGGCAAAGAATTTTAAAAAGTATTTTCTGGATGAGGACAACTTGGTAGCGAGTTACGAGTGGATTAGGGGTCTATTTCAAGATACTCCAGAAGGGCTCTAAACTTCAGAAGAAGAAATTCTCATAATTTCACATTCAGTGGAAAATTAAAAAGCAATTTTGAAATAAATCGCTTTTTGAATTTTGGGTAGAGATGGATGGTGAATTTTCTGCACAGAAAACAAAAGCACTTCGTATACTATTACCATTTTCAACATCCTACCTATGTTAAACCGGATTTTCTGCGGTGGCTGCTTTGAAGACAAAATATAGATATCAGCTAAATATAGAAAAATAACTCAGAGTATCAATATCTGATATTAAACCTTCCTTTGAAAAACTTTGCTCTACAAGACAAGCCCATGGAAGTCACTAATAATTATTAAACTTGTTCCTAATTTAGTATTAAGAAACTATTTATAAAATACCTTCTTCAGTAATCATACATTAAACGTTTACTGGCTGAAACACCGCCTCTTCGCACGAGTTCATTTTTTAAAAAAAATATAACATTATTCTTGATATAATAGCTGAACTGTAAGGAGAGTAAACTGCGTGCACGACATTGTATACAAAAATGTAAAATTATTTTTTTAAAATAAGCGCTATAGTTGCAAATAACTGTTTAAAAGAACTGTAATTTTAAACCTCACAGAATTAGCATTTAGAATTAATGTTTAATAATGAAAAAGAATATAAAATTCCTATGAAGAAGAATTGTGTTACTTTTTGATATTTAAAGCGAGAAGACTTCAAAATGTTTTAACCCGGGAACAGGCGCGCACTCGATACTAACGCTAATGGTAGGGCGGGGGGACTCAGTCACTCCAATAATTTCTTTATAATTATTTTTACTCTACACGATACAAACTGGAGTTCCAGTGAATAATTTAATTAAGTGAAATTATACTTAACGGCTTTCAAGGACTATTCAATTTTTCTTTGATGATTTGAGGAAAAATTCAATAAAACTGAACTAAAATGATTAAAAAGTACAAGACCTTAATAAAGGACGCAAATCAAATATACTTTTCACTAATATTACAGGAATGTTATTTGCTGGCAAAGCTGTCATATTTTGTTCAAGTAATTGTAGTTTTAATGAACGTTCATGATCGAGTGAGTGAATATTAACATCGCACTGTTCAGCTACACGAGGGCTTTTAGAGACGGATCTCGTAATTTTGAACCATGGTTGACGAGGACGATACTTGTGCTGGCCTCTTTTAACTACCACTCCAAGAGGACGTTCGTGCTCTCAACAGATTTAACATGCACTTCCCCCATACACGATGAGTCTTTAGTGGTACTGGGCTCGAACTTGTGACACCTTTGGTGATCAATAAATAGCAAGTTGAACTTTTTCTATCTTGAGTCTTTTTGACAAGGCGAACTGAACCTTGTGGTACACTTATGCCTTCATATTTCAGTTGATGGAGTTCTTTAGGAAGCATTTGAAAATTTTCCTTTCGTTTCATGTTCATCGTGTTTTTCAATCATGAATAATATGCATTTTTCTGCTTGATCTGTTTCATTTTCCTTCTATAGAGATCACAGATGCCCTCCGCGCCACCGCTCCCGGTTTAAAAGTGCATTCAGAAAAAATACGGATGTTCTAAAAAGGATTATGACGTTTTTCACTATGCTTTTTATGTTTGGGATTACTCATGAAAATAAATCTTAGCCAAACAATCCTTCAAATCATTCAATTATTTTCCAAATATCGTAAAACTCTTCATTATTTACAATTTCCCAAAGCGAAAAAAATACATACAAGATGGGACGGAACTAATGTAGAAACCATACCAGTAAGTTTGAAGGTCAATCAAATGATCAGCAAATGTATTATGCTGCTGGCTGAAAAGAGAATCATGTCTTCCTTTTCTTTCTACAACTAATGTACAGTATTTCAATAATAATTACAGTGATGAAATGTTTATCTTCTTAGAATTTTTCTCAGGGTCTGGGTTTCGTTTTTTCTTTTAACCAGTAATATTTTATGTTAAAAAACGCCAGATGATAAACAAATTATATCAGTGTTGCTGTGTATTTTTTTAAAAATGAAAAAAAAAGTATTTTGTTTCACTTTTTTCGGGTTATTTTTTTTTAAAATTTTTTTCAATTTTCGATATGCTCGCGCACCCCTCGTAGGGTTATCGCGCCCTCCCAGAGGGTGCCCCACACTTTGAGAAACACTGCCTTAATTACCCTAAAATTTCATTTTTACCGAAAAAATTTTTTTTGCATGTTTTGGTGGCCCATATCATTGAGATGCTTGCTACGAAATTTCAGATCTGTTAGAAAATTAGTTTTTAAGATATTTGAAGTTTTATGAGCTATGGTTTTGGTTTCGGTTTCCTTTTAAAGCATTTTTTCACACTTCAGTTGAATTAATTAAAAACATTTTTGAGCTTTTAGTTTGAAATGGTTATTAATTCCAATTTTCATTACTAAAATCATTTCTGCTTGATTATGTTTTGAGTATTTTGAGTTCTCATAATTAATTAATAAAGATTAATTTCATGGCCAATTTTTGCTTTAAAAATGGTTTATATAACTTAAAAGCTTTATCATTAATTTTTCCTGTAGAGAAAATGCCATGAAAAATGCGTTCTGGTTTTCTATGAGAAACAATATTTCAAAGAGATGGAATACTACTGAAAATGATGTATCTAAAAATCAGTCTTCAGCTGATTCTACAATTAGACTTCCGAATACAAGTATTCTGAATTCAAATGCTGCAGACATAACTGAATATTTCCTTGCTGTACCAAACTACATTATACTAAACATATTGTAGTACTCTATTTTAGTATTTTAAAGTCGTACGAAAAGAGCTAAAACTTCCTAAACTGGCCCAATTTAAAACTGAAAAAAATCAAATTTCATGAGTAAACCTGACTATTTTTAGCTGAAGTTAGTATCATTATTATTTTGTACATGAATGCTTCGTGTTTCAAAACTTTTGTGAAATATTAGGTTAAGATAAAACTGAATAAACTGACGTCTTAACAAATGCTATCAATATTATGCAAAAATATATTTTGAATTAAAAATATAATTTTCAGTCATATTTAATAAAAATAGTGTTTCAATGTAGAACATACATTGGAAAATAACATATTAAAAATTAGAGTTTTACGGGCATTATAAGTTTTTGTTTTATGACTTTACAAACTTTAAATGCGTTTTTCTCACTTTTAATTTTGAAGGTATAAGTATTTTCTAATCCCTAAGGCTTTTTCCTGTTCAAGATAGAGCCTTGAATTTTTTTGTATATACTCCCAAATGTATGTTCTATAAAAGTTAGTAGGATTTAGGGCTGAAAACTCTAGTCATTTTTCTAAAAAATGCTAAAGTTGGTATTTTAAAATTTTCGTGTTTTTTTCAGGTTTTTGTAGAAAAATAATTATTAAAAATCAACAAGGGAATAGGAGATTTTCAAATCCATACTAAATATTGTTTGTAATAATCTAAGAATCATAAATAACTTAAAATTACTAAAACATTTTAAAAATTGAGTATTTTATAAGAGTTTGAAAAAACTTGAAAAATTCCTAATTTTTTAAAATTGTAAAATAATGGCTGGTCAAACTGACTTTTTGCTTACAGAATCAGCTTAATAATATAATCTAAATATAAAATTATTTTTACTGTAACTGTCTCCAAAAATTTTTTTTTGAAAAAGGGTACCGTGTAGCCTTAAATGCCGATTCAAAATTGCGTGATTCGTTCCCCAATGCCTTCGTTTAGCACATAAGTAAGCGTATGGGGTGCATTGAAGGTGGGTAGAAAAAGAATAACCAAATCCTCTGAAATAAGGAAAACCTTCGCAAATACTGTCAAGGTCATTTTATTGCTTTCCAAAGCCTTCGGAATAATTTTATGGATAACAGTTCACACAGAAGTTCGTACTTTGGAAAGGCGTATGTATACTTCTTGGGAAAATCGACACACTGGCTGAGCGAGACGTCAGGGAACTAAAGAGGTTCAAGTCGTATAGTCAGTTTAGCGTCAAAGTATAGTATTATAGAATTTAATACATTGTTATTGTATAGAGGGGGCGCGATGCAAATGATGATTGAATATTGGGTCGCAAACATTGAAAGTTTGAGAAGCACTGTGCTCTGATGAATTTCCTGGGCATCCATCTGACTGTACCGTCAATCAGGTGGCATAAGAAACAACAACCTTTAACAGCAAGATCTTTTGAAATCGTCGCATGTAGACTTTTGGCAATATATAGTATTAACTAAAAATTTTGCATACGTTAAATAAATTTTCAAATGCACCTCTCATCTGGTATAGTGGTTAGTAACGCTGACTGCTGTGTCGTTGTGCCTAGGTTCGAATTTAGGAAAAGACAGAGATATAGTATAGATATATGTATAGTGCCTTTGCGGCATTGGGGTATTCAAAGTATAGCCATAAAGCAGCAAGTCCTCTCGTGAGTTTGGGGAGAAAGGAAAGTGAGGACTCGGATCACCCCTAGAGTGATGTTCCTCAAAAATAGAGTGGAATGGAGCCAAATCTAACTGTCACCATTATGTGGCTAACGATCGGCGTACATGTAGTCTTTTCTCCTCCACCAATTTCGTGTGTCTTGACCTGATGTTACTGTCGATCAGGTGGCATAAGTAACAACACAATAGCAACAAATTTCCAAATGCAATATCATACATTGATAGCTTACCTGAAAGCAGAGGAGACGAAATTAATTTTCTATTAGATAAATCACTCATTTATAAATGCGAGTTCAAATCACGTCTGGGTGATTTGATTACCACTAGCATCATGCTACGTAGACTTCTCCTGTAATTTCATTCATATGTCGCACCCAAGGGACGCCTACTCTTTTGGCTGTACTACAAATACTTCCCATTGAAATACCATCATAATAGGGATTGCGTTACTCGCGGATGCTATAAATTTTATCATAAAAGTAATTTTACCTTATTAAGCATACAGTTTTAAATTATTTTAAAATAAAATTATTTAAACTCCACTTCCTCAAACTGCGTAATATTATTGATGTTTATGCGTGGGCATAGTTTTAATGCCCAATTCTTTTTTGCAGCAAGTTCAGAAAAGTCTCCGCTCACTTTGGACCAAGCACCGGAGAGTACAATGTTCCCTTTCCTTCCGCCCGACACCTTTCTTAGTTTCACCTAGCAACACTAAAAGCTGACACAAAAAATGGATGTTCGTTCTGGATCCATATCGTGTAAGTACAATTATATTAACTGAGTTCCAATCCCCTGGCAAGATCTAAAACAAATTACGTATACTATTTAATAAGTGAAATTTAAGTGAGAAACCTTCAAAAACTTTTGCTATCATCGCCGAACCTAGACAAAAAGGTTGCATTCTTAAGAGATCAGAAGGAACTAAAACGTACGGTTAATGGATTATTTCCTTATCTTCAACTAATTTTTGACAAGAATTTTTGTTGCTTACATGTTTGTTATGACGTTATCATTGACCTATTTCGTCAAATCAAAAAGCGTCGCCAATTGCAGAAGACATTTCTTTAAACAGGCATTTTAAAACACAACTTTGCTTTGCGCATACTTGAAAATAGACTTTTTTCGACCATTCTGCTCGTGTTCAAAGCAATAGTGTTTTCTACGCATGTATGTAAAGGATAAAAAATATTTATAATTTGTAGTATTCATCTCTTATTTTTTTATGAGAAATGATTAAATTTTGAGATCTATATACACTGGTGTGCAAAAATTAAGGACGAAGTCGTAAATTTGCATATCAGCTGAACGAAGAGGCAGAGCGGACATAAAGACCAATCAGGAGATTAAGTAAGGTGATGTACGGTAGCACATGCGCAGATATGCAGGTAGACGTAATGGGGGAGTGTCTGAGTAGTATAAAACATGTTGTCGGTGTAAGATCAGTATTTCTGGCAAAGAGATGGCACGCCGTATAGCAGTTAAAATCACACCGAGTTGCTGCCTCAGCAAGAAATGGCGAATAATCAATCTGTTAGACGACATCTGGATGCTTTTACTCGAGGTCGAATCATTGGGAAGTTGGAGGAAGGCCGCAGTGTGACAAGTGTGGCTGCAGAGTTCGGAATTGCTGACAGCATCGTTTTACGACTTTGGAGACAATTTCAAACTACAGGAACAGCTATCCGGTGGTTCAGTAGTGGTCGTCCACGAGGAACCACACCCGTAGATGACCGGTACATTGTCTTACAGGCCAGAAGAAACAGGCGGCAGACAGCGGGAGAAATCGCTAGACACACGACACAGGCGACTGGACGACCGATATCGCGTTCTACCGTGGCCAGAAGACTGCACGGTGGTGGTCTGTTTGCACGACGCCCTGTACGGTGTGTACCTTTAACGCCTGACCATCAGAGAAGGCGTTCTCTGTGGTGCCGGGAACACCGGAATTGGAGAGACAACGAATGGGGACGAGTACTCTTTACAGATGAGAGCAGATTCAGTTTGAGTAGCGATTCTCATCGCATACTCATCTGGAGAGAGCGGGGAAGCCGCAATCATCCCTCGAACATCATTGAAAGGGACAGGTATGGAGGTCGCGGTGTTCTCGTTTGGGGAGGCATCATGCTTGGTAGTCGTACAGACCTTCACATCTTGGACGCAGGTTCAGTCAACGGGACCCGTTATTGTAACGAGATTCTTCTTCCATGTGCGTCTTTTTAGAGGCGCTATGGGTCTGCAGTTCCTTTTCATGGACGACAATGCACCATGTCATCGCACAGTAGCTGCCGAACAGTTCTTAGAGAGTGAGGATATTGAACGTATGGATTGGCCGGCGCGATCTCCGGATCTCAATCCCATCGAGAATGTATGGGATTTTCTAGGAAGACGCTTGGCAGCTCGTACCTTACCACCAGTAATGATTCAGGAGCTTCGATTGGCGCTGCAAGACGAATGGGAAGCAATGCCTCAACAACTCATTGACACCCTCATTCTCAGCATGGGCAGACGCTGTGAAACCTGCCTAGCAGTCAGGGGAGATCATATCCCCTACTAAAGACCAGATGTTTCTTGCTGGACACCCATCACAGGGATGTTTCGTCATTCAGTCGCAATGCTACTTTTTCAATAAAGCTTCTTTTTATCCCTCTGATTTCTCTTTTAGTAAGTGTTGCTTACATTACACATGTCCTTACGTATTGGGGATCTTACGGTATTAAATGTGTTGATTTGGAAAGCTTTTGTACAAAGATATTGAAAAAACCGTCTCGTCCTTAATTTTTGCACACCAGTGTAGTATGGAAGCAAAAGCAGTGGAATATTTCCAAGTATGCGGTCTAATACGAAAGTATATGAACCGGGGGGCTTAGAACAATGACAGTGAAATTGTAGAACTCCACGATAGCATTTGAATTTATGTATGGAAATCTACATACAACATCAGCCAGTTGTATTTAATCCAATTGTATGTACACTCTTTAGCAAAAACGTCGAAGCACCATGAAATATTTGTACACAGATAATATAAAAGCCAAAAAGTCCATTCACAATTCCAGCTTCAAATCCTTAGTTGGTGGAACTGGTGATGTATTCTTGTCTCAGTTCCTAGTGCCATCCACCAGGCGAGGCGAACCTTTAGAGATTTTCTAAAGAAATGTTTAATAAGGTGCCGTCAAATATTTTTTACTAGTGATTTTATTGGGGAAATAATAAAACTAAACTATTTATTACAAAAAAATACCTTTTGTATAGCATAGTTGTAAATGTTTTAGTTACACATGTCATTCAATTTAAAGTAATATTAGTGTGACTTCCGTTGTTGCAGATTGGATGACACAAATGACTTATATTACGATTGTAAGATGTGTCTTTTAGTCGATTGCATGCTAAATTGGAGTCATTCTAAGCAATAATTTTTTTGTAGCAGTTTACCTTTTTGACAAGAGAATTTGCGATTTGTTTCAAAATGTCGTTTTACAGACCATGTTGTGCATACCACTGTTCCAGAACATAAAACACACTCAGCTTTCTCGCCTTTACCATATTTCTAAATTCACAAAGCTTGAAATTCACTCTTACAGTTATTATATTGCACTTTTTCTTCTTTTGCTAAAATAGCCATGCTAAATAACAGTTAAAAATCCGAAATATAACACAAATTAGCTTTAAAATACATTTGTGTCAACGAAATTGGCTATATTGTGCGTAGGCAAATTTTGGTTCATGAGCAACTGTAGTCCATGACGTAACTAAGGCAAGACAATAACAAACGAGTGTGTTCCCAGCCGTTCCGGGACTGATCTCTCGCTTTTGTTCGTAGTGCTTCATAGTGAACTTCGTTATTTTGAAATAAAATGCAAAAAATTCTGATCGCAGTCGTGTCCATAATATTGTGTCATGTGTCATTGATGGCACGCCTGCCACCGGTCCTATACATTCATCACCTACCCCTGTCCTATACATTCATCAGCCTTTTCTCCAGATCTGTGATATTCAGTGGTTCCCGAATTTGGCACCCTACCATGTCCCAGATATGTTCGATTGGGGAGGAAAAGATCGGTTGATCTAACTGTCCAAGGAAAAATATTAATTACCCGAAGCCAGTCCATAGGTACGCAAATGGTATAAGGTATGACATTACCTTGTTGAACCCCGGACGACGCGTCGCGAAGGGTAATGTTACCGGCTGCAGGATGGTATCAACATACTCGTATCGTTGAAGATGCATGGTGGATGACCTGCTGTCGTAGGAGATAACCCCAGTGTGATGGAGTATCGTGCTATGGCTGTGTACATTTGTAAAACTAAGAATGATTGAGGCCGCTAGCCCCGGTGACAATGGTCATTTGCTTCTACAGTAAAGTGAGATAAATCGCTTACCATATGCTATGCCAGTCTGATAGCAAACATGACGATCGGTTGCGAGACCACTCAAAGACAAACGTTCTGAAGGCCGTTGGGGGTGGAACACTGCCTCATCGAAACGCCATGAAAAGGTTCCACGGTATTAGAACATTGAATATTAGAGAATGGTACCACTGGAGCTGTGTGTCAAACAATCATCCAATCTTTCCTCGCATTCCAGAGCCTTCATTTCGTCGGTGAGTTCCTTCTAGCAACCATTGCTCATTGGCACAGCTGTGGTTTGGACCTGCTACACCACTCAGTTTCAGGCACTCCGATAATGCGAAGACGTTAAAAAACATTCGGTTGCATATAAGGTCTTCGAAAACGCCGTAGTGGTTTTTCTCTAGGGATTCGCAACGATGATAACGGAAAAAAGAAATGTTCCACCTCTAATACAGGTTTTATACTTTGCGAGTTGCTCAGCAGAAAGGCGGGCTAGGACGGCAATCAATACTCATTGGCCTTGAAATTGAGATAATTTGTATGCCCAATCAATATGTTTTTGCTAACGAAATTTCATCAAAATCGAACAACTCCTTTTTTCTTCGATTCTCTCTTTTTTCTAAATAATGTATATTCAATAATTTTTTGATGACTAAAATTACTGTTTACAAATTTTTGCACGAAACTTTTTTTAATGTAATCAAATTTAATCGGAGCTAAATGGAATAATTTTCAATGACATTTTTTTGTACTAAATTCGTGCTTAAACAATATGAGAGCTTATTTTTGAATCGCTGTTATAAGCTTACTTCTAAATGATAATTTGTTTTCCCCTTTTATTCAGACTACTTGTCTTTGCTTAGACTGGATTTTAACATTAAATGACTCAAATTTCTATAGATATTTAAATTCTAAAAAATGAATTTTGAAATGTATTTGAAATTGCAAATAAAGCAATTTTAAAATATTTATTTTAATGTATTTAGAATACGTTAGTACGTGAAGTGTATTTATATATATACAGGGTTTTGCCGAATTTGTCCGACAGACGAAGAGGAGCGATAGTATGCAGCAGGGGGATGATAAATCAACATAAAACCTGGAGCTGCAAACCACGTTTAATCGGTGAAAATTGCAATTTTGTAGCCGTTCGAGTAAATGATGCACCAGACGAGAACAGTGACTGAACATGGGGTATTCAACCTCTTTTTTCTGTCGGCCACATACGTAAGTCAGCTTTAACAAGCGGACATAGGATGGCTATTCCGCGCAAGCCGCAGCATGAGGATTGATGCAGGAGAGGGAGAGATGCTTTAAGACCAAGCTAACATAGAAAATTTTAAATGTGGACATATTAAAACTCTTGTGTTTCGCTCTTTTTTACTTACTTTTTTTTATTTTTGTTACTGAATTTTTCTAAAAATCACTCCTGTACAATTTCTGCATCAGTAAACGGTTTCATATGATTACCAATAATAAAACAAATTTAATAGGATGCCTTTGTTACCACTGTGACAATACCAATAAAAAATGCTTTTTTGCTGTTGTAAAGATTATTCAAGAAAGCCTATTCATCACCTCTTCGAGGAAAAGTGTCATTGAACATGATTCCTGTTTATTGCTATTTTTTAAATAAAACACGTTCATAATTTTTTTAAATACAACACACAATTACTGATTCATGCTCGTTTTTCGCTACTTAATAATCAACTTCCCAATCGTCTTGAAACAATATATTTTCGAATATTTTTCACTTGCAAGATATGAAAGATAGTTAAAAATTAGTTCCACTCATAAAAGTGTCTCTTCCCTACTGATTTCTGTTATAACTAATCAGAAAAAAATCAATTAGCACCAATTCGTAATTAAATTCGATTCAGATCGATTAAATCAATCTACAGTAAAAATCCAAATTTATATATTTGATTTCTTAACAAATAATTTCCCACCCAATTTTTACAAAGGAATTAATTTTTCAGCGAAATGGGCCACTTAAAAAGGCCCAGTGGGCAGCAGGTTGAGTATCGCTGGACTTGGAACGCCATGGTAGTTAAGGAAACCTGCCCGTATGCAAATTTTTCTCTCGTCTAGGAAGAATAAAAGTGGCGAGCAATTTTTTATAGGTGAACCTTGCATAAAGCGCAGATATTAAAATGCAACTTTTTAAAAATTCTGCATTACACGAACATGGAATACACAGATATGCATTTCATGTATGCCCGAGTCAATTGCTATGGATACCTCACCGTTTTTATCCTCCCAAGACAAGTGGGAAATTTGCATAACGACAGGTTTCTTTAATTCTACCACGGTATTGTAAATCTACGCCAGTGTTTCTCAAACTGTGGGCCACGATACCCTAACGAGGGTGACGCGAGCATATCAAAAATAAAAGATTTAAAAACAATTAATTTACTGGAATGAATTAAAACAAAATACTTTCAGACATAAAAAAATGCACTTTTACTCTGATATAATTTATAGGCACGCGATATTAAGCCATCAAAAGTAAAAACTTCTTCAAATAATAATTAGCTATCTTTGTTCCTATAACCAAATAAAAATACTTTTATTTGATTGGCTGTAATCCCATGATGAGAGGTTTTTTATTACGTTTTCTTTTTAAACCTAAACACTACTCTTTTAGAGAAAAAACAAATCCCACATCGAGAATCGAAAAAATTTAGGAACATAAAAAAAGTTCATCACTGTCATTTTTGAAATACTGCACATTATATAGTTGTAATCTGTTTTTGCTGATAATCTGTTTGTCCTTCTAAGTTATTAGTACAGTTAGTTCTGGCACCTCTCTTATGTGTTTGTTTTTCATTTAGGGAAGTTGTAAGTAATGTATTTCTCTGTTGCGCTTTTTTCCATGCAAAAGAGTTTTATGATATTTGGAAAACCATTAAGAGAGCACTTTGAAGGACTTATTTTTATGAGTATTCTCAAGCATATAAAGCATAATGAAAAACGCTTTACACATTTGGTTTTAGCAGTAACATACGTATTATCATAATGAATACACTTTTAACCCGGAAGTCGTCGCGCGGGACACACAGATCACGAAATTGTTAATTCTGGCAAAACTGTTTATTTGTTACCAATCAAAAATTTAAAAGTTCTTAAAAGTAGGTAAGTTTAATTTCTCTTAAATTATTCACTGGAATCACGATTGGTATCATGTACAATTCAATAATTATAAGAAAAAGGATTGGGATGACTCAATCACCCCGCGTGACCATTAACGCAAGTATCGGATGTGTGTCTGCCCCCGGGATAAATCATTTTGAAATCTTCTCGCTTTAAATATTAAAAATAACACTATAAAAAATTCCGATGAAGAATAATATTCTTTTTCATTGTTTAACATTAATTCTAAATGCTAATTCTGTGAGGCTTAATATATCCAACTACGTTCGGAACCAGGATTTTCAAAAGATGGATAGATTTCTTGATATTTATTGTCCTTTAGATTAGAATATATGCATAAAACTCTTTTAAGGACATTTTGACAAAAAAAAAGTTTATTTAAATACAATATTTTGGCAAAAAATTAATAGAATAATTTTTTTTCCAAATGTTCTCCTTTTGTGAAAATTGCTTCTATTAAAATATTTTGCCTGTATATAGCTCAGACCTCTGTACAGAAGCTCAATTAGAGCTTTTGAAATATATAACAAAAAAGTCGGGTTATCGATGTTTTACGACAACAGAGGGGAGCAATTTTAAGAAAAAAACGCGAATAATTATTTCAATTGGTGGTAATGTGAATTTTTCAAAAAATATAGTTGAGCCTCTGTAGAAGAGGTCTGAACTATATATAGGCAAAATATTATTATATTAGAACCATTTTTCACAAAAGGAGACAATTTGGAAAAAAGATTATTCTAAGTTAATTCTTTTCCAAAATATTATATTTAAATAATGTTTTTTGTCAAAATGTCCTTAAAACAATTTTATGCATGTATTCTAATCTAAGTGACACTAAATATCATGAAAATTATCAATGTATGCGCTTTTTTTAAAATCACGGTTCCGAACGTAGTCGGATACCTTAAAATTACAGTTCACTTAAAACTAATTATAAAATGCATTCAAGTAAAAATATCATTTTACATTTTCGTAAACATTGTCGCGCTCTCCTGACGATTCAGCTATTTTCAAGAATGTTTTAGTTTTTTAAAAAAGGAACTGGTTCGAAGAGCGGGTACTTCAGTCAGTATAATTTTAACGTATCAGTGCTACACAAAGTATTTTATAAGTAATATATTAATAGTAAATTAACAGCAAGTTTAATGAGTATTAGCGACTTCCATAGACCTGTCTTGCAGAGGAAAATTCTTCAAAGGAAGGTTTACGATTAGAAATTGACACTGACTACATTTTCTATATTTAGCTGAGATCTATATTTTGTCTTGAAAGCAGCCACCACATTTTGCAATCTGTTCTAATTTAAAAATTCGGGAAAGAAAAATAAAGTATACATTACTTAAAAGTTACACACATATATAAAATTTAATATATTTATCTTATTAATTTGTACGCGGTTTATAATTAAGATCGTTTTGTAGCTTTAGCGTCAAAGTGCATTATTATTGCATTCAATACATTATTAATGTATAAGGGAGGTGCGATAAAAGTTGTGATTGAAAAGTGGGTCGCCAGTATTGAAAGTTTGAGAAGCACTGATCTACGCTTTTGTTTAATCACCCCTCTTGTCAGGTGCATCCTTTACCCGAATGACTTATAATCGCGATTTATTATAATCAACTACTAAACGTGGTTTATGTCTAATTACCCGCCCCCGTGTCATGCAAGTTTTTGACCGCGTTTGGTGTGGCAACTTCATGATCTTATTTCAAACTCCTCTACATTTTCTTACTTTCTTCCAAGTGTTTATCTGAAACTTCCTTTCAATAACCCCACGCAGTTATTTAAGAGGTAGCGAGTAACGGATTTAAAAATAATATTCTCTGAATCCTTGTTATTAAAGAAATTTATCCCTTCTTTCCTCGTTCCGTCGAGATGCGGCAGAGGGTCGAAAAACGGGCTTTGCTGTCATGGAGATATGACATTTTCTCTTCGTTTTCCTATGCAAGCGAAATATCAACCGGGAGAGTGGTTTCCCACTCAACCCTCCCCCAGCGTTGTTGCGCTGCACTCAATGTGGACGCCTATCTTTTTTTATATGTAACTTCAACAAATCGGTTCAACTTATGATGAGTGGATAATAGAGCTTTCTCTAAGGTTCCACGAAAATGTATAGCCATTACTGTTACCATGGTTTGTGACCCCAGATTCTATTTGCCATTCCCATGCTGTCTACTATCAACATTTTGAGTTTGTCAGTCGAATTCTGAAACACCCTGCATGAACGCACATAAATTTTTTATAAGTCAGTGTAATGATTTAGAAACTTTAATTAGAGTTTAGATTTTACTTTTAGGTTGAAAGCAGCACGACGAAAGAGTTGGTTGAAAGTTTTGTACAGTTCTTAGCTGGATAATGCGATATAATATATTTTATTGCTTTAAAATTGAAAGGTAATAAAATGTAATTCATTTCTAGATAATGAAATACTAACATTTGCTTAGAGTTATGTATTTTATGAGCCTTAAAATCTACTCATCTTTTTATCCAATGCATCAAAGTTGTTTTTTCACGAAAGTTCTTCACCGTGTGAATCGAATCTTCCTTCATAGCATCAAGTGACCTCGACATATTAGTGGTTATGGTTAGGAACTCCTAGTCAGTGTTGCCACTGCAGAACACAGTGTAAAGATGTACATTAAATTTGTCGAGGCTCGAAGTCCTTCCGTTGGAGTGATGTGATTAGGAGACGGCGAAGCTCAGGTGTCGTTTTCATCACTGGAACGAGTGTGAAAATACTAGAAAAAAAATTTGCATTCTTTATTACGACTATATTCATCATGATTTTGGGATGCAATAAAATAAAGGCTTTACTTATATACATTTTTACCTCCTTGCAAAAATGTTATATTATTCCTTCATCGACTGTTTTAATTATAAAGAGAATTAATTTCTAGTCTATGTAAGTAATTATACAAGAAACCGTTTTTTTTTTCATTTTTTTTTTAATTCTCAAAAAACTATAAAATAATATCTAATTTTTGTTTTATTTTGTAAAAATGAAGTAACTTTTTTTTCCTTACAGATTACATGAGGAGATGCTGTGTCTATGCAATCACAGTGAAGAATAAATTAAAGTGTGTTTAAAACTACACAAAATGTGTTTATTTTTCAGCGAGAGATCGTTACATTCCTTAGCCTTTCTCTTAAATTTGAGTTACAAGGGACACCCTTTCATTTGACTTAATTTTTTTAAAATATTTCAGATGCATTTACAATAATAATTTATAATTTTTTCTATTGAAGCAAAAAAAAAAATTTTAAGTCCTCACATTTTCATATTATTTTACCTTTAAACTGGTGAAATTTGTATCAATGAACATTTATGAAATACTTTGTTTTTAATTAAAAAGTGAAACCAGAAAAGTGTTCTGAATGCTTTGGAGAGTTTAACGATGCATATAACGGATAAAATTAGAAATTGCACTGTAATATCTATTAAAATTAATTTTGACTAATAACAAATTTGTCTTCAGCTTCAGTATACAGGGTGTCTGAAAAGTACGAATACACATTATTCAAACTAAGTTGTGACTTAATTTGGAAATGGGAATTTGTAATCCTGATCAGGAAAGGAAACAAAATTACTGTATTGTCATCGGTCCTTGACAAGAGAGCAAAATTTTGAATTAATAAGACCTTTTAAAGTGGGTAAAGATTTGAATTCAAAGATTCCGTTACATATAAGTGAGTAATGAAAGCATTTTAAAAACAACCTACTCTAAAAGAAAAACTTAAAGTTCCACGTTTAAGTTTCTGTGTACTGAAATGTTAAGTTATTTTTTCCTCCAACAAACTGCTTTTTGGTAGCTAATCTTCTACAACCACGACGAGTCCTCTTGGATTAGAGCAAATTCAATGGCAATTTTTTTTGACAGTTCAATCAATTTATTCAGTCGTCAAAAATTAGATAGCGGGAGCTACCTTTGAAATTGTTCTTACATTTGGGGACGCTGAGCGTCTGCCAAATTGATACTCAATGGATATTTTACATGACACGTGATAATATGACTGGGTGGCGTAGCTGGTTGGTCACTGGTCTTCTGCACCCAAGTTTGTGGGCTTAACCCCGGTCCAAGTCGGTGAATTTTCATGATGCAGAAAATTGACAGTGGTCATGTCCTTATGATTATGCGTCATGAAAAAAATTCCTTGGAGTGCCCTTCTGGCTTGGGTGGTCCTTGGCTAAATTAAATTCCCAAGTTCAATTTTGCATCGTCAGAGCTCAGGTGTCTCCTTCTAAGAGGGCGTCAAAATCAATCACGGTATCTCCTATAGGGTGCCGAAATAAAAATTGATGCCAGTTTCTGGGAAAGGAACAAGGTCTGCAAAGGTCAAATACCAATACGCAGCCCCATTAGAGAAAAAAAATATGAAACGCGTGTATTCGATTTTCGCATTCAGAAAATCGATTGATTTCAGCTGTGATCGGATCCACAAGCTTGAGGCGAGGTGGGTACTCTACCTGTAAGCCAACGAACCAACTTGAAATGTAAATTTAATGGCGCAGCGTCCACATTGCAAGAACAAACTTGAGTTATAGATTTAAATTGGATAAACCATGCTACAACAAACGTGTAGGGTAAATTTCGGACTACTGATCAACGAAGTCCACCTACAAGATCCTAAGTTTAAGACATAAGATATTTACGACGACGGTAGAAAGTATAATGTCAAAAACAAAAATCTGGTTGCATGATCAGATGACGTTACTGGAATAGACTTTATGTGTTGTGCATGACTAATACATAGAGATCGTGCAATAATACATTGTGAACAGAACTTTGTTATTTTCTTTATGGAACACACAATAAAAACGGAATATTTAATTATTTATAATTAAATGTTAAATATGTATTCATACTTTTTTCGATCATCCCGTTTATAAAATTTGTTATTTACACCAGATGTTGCCAAAGTGGTGGTCCGCGAGAAAATTTCACTGGTCCCCAGAAAAATGTGGACTCATCACGTTAAGTTATGTTTTAAGATGCATATTGATTGTGTTCTTAGATCAGTTTTTTTATTAAATGTATTTAACACTAAAATATCCTATTAGTGGTCCGCGGGATTTAAATTAAGAATTTACTGGTCCGTGAGGTGAAAAAAGTTTGGTGACCACTACCGTATCAGAATTGCTCAAAGTTAAGATAATTTGGCAGAATATGTAGGTGTAAGGCTTCTTGACTTCGGATGAGAACGAAATCACTTTGTTCATTGAAGAAAACATGCTAGGGGCTTTTAATGAAAAAGAAATTTGTGATAAAGTTATGTGAGTGGGTCAAAACAAGAGAATAACACATAAGAGAGCTCAGATGTTTGTTTTTCTAATCCTAATGGTGCTTTGAGAAATGCATAGCTAACATCTCTTACCAAGTATAGGACACACATTCTTCTTATTGCGCCTCCTGTTGTTGCTAAATTCGCTCGGATTCAAGACTATTGACTGCCTTCATCTCACAGTTTTGACTAAGGAAGACATACATGTATTGTGTTTCTGAAAGCAAATATAGCGCAATATTATTCTAAAAAGAAATATTCTGCTTTTACTTACGGTTACAATACATTTAATTACGACGACCAGTAACTATTGAAAACAAATTACATGTTAAAAATTCCAATCTTACAAAGTATGGCCGCATATACCGATATCATTGATTTAGTCAACGACGTGTTGATTGTTTTATTATATCAATGTGATTCTTTAGATGAAATAAAATATTTAATTTAAGCGTATAGCAACGTTGCTGTCGTTCCACCCAAGTTCTTATTTTCACCTTAACGAGTGCCTCGTACAGTGATTCTCAACCACTGGGCCGTGGCACTTTTGTATGCTGCCAAGTTCTCGAAGTGGGTCATCATAATTTTTTTTAATTATTTATTTAAATTACTTATAACTCTGAGAAAAAATAAAATCCAGTACTAAGTCATTCGGCCATTTGTGGTATATTTAACATACTTTCGATTAAAAAAATTATTGGGTTTGTAATTCTTTTATGATAATGGATACATCTGTATTAATTTTAAATTATGAGAGAAAACTAAGTTCACTCTGTAGTAATCGAGATTTAATATTTAATTTCAAAACATTCGGAAATGTCAATTAATTAATTTTGAATTGAGATTAGAGATGACTGTCTCATAATAGCCAAAAAATTTCAAAAAATATTGTTTAAATCTTGTATATCTTATTTGCATGAGTTCGGGGATTTTCAGCATTAACAAATATACAAAAGGGGGAAAAAAGACTGATATTTTTAAATGCAGGTGACGAAATGAGAGTAACATCATTATTTTTCCGATCAAATATAAACGAAATGATCGAAAACCTTCAAGGTAAAATTTCACAATATTATACAAATGTATTCGTATAATTAATTTATAATTTTCAATAAACATTTTGTTTTTGTCGTACATAATTATTTAACATTGAAAATTTTTATCAAACTATTTTGCTTGGTGTATCACGGATACGTAAAATTCTTTGAAACTTATTTTACTATTAGTGTGCCGCCAAATTTTAAAATCGTATGAAGTGTACCGCAAAAAAGAAAAAAAAAGTTGAGAATCACTGGTTTAGTAATATGCAAATTACCTATGCAATTCAAAGATGTACTATGAGACATGAAACAATTTCCTCATTTTAACGGATCCTCTTAGTTATTGTACTTATATCTAATATGTAGGTTAACTGATTTATGCTCTTTAGCGAAACACATACATTGAACCGATAAGGAAAAAAAATAAAGGCTAAGGTGCATAGTTTACTAAAATATGCCACAAAAATGAATTAAAATTAATATTCATTTCTCTAATTGAAATGGAAACAATTTTTTTTTCTCAACACCCACTTCTAAGAAATCCGTCCAATCGCACTGCCAATCGAAACAATAACTCGATTTTTTAAAATTAAATCCTATTATAAGTCAATTCATAAAAAAATAATCCTGTGCAAAATTATGAATAAATTTCTTGTTACGTTTAAGTATTTCAACGCTTTGAGAATCAATAGCTGGCTTATCTCGGAATATTTATGTATCGTACATTATATTTTATTTTATATAAAAAAGCGTTTTGGCACCTCAAAATTATTTTTTTTTCTAAAAGAGATTTGTTATTCTAAATGTTTCTTTGCTAATTGTTATTGCGTAATAAGCACACATTTTTATACATTAACGTTCTTGAAACATTATAAATAACATTACGTATATAAAAAAGGCACATTCAATAAATCACATTAATTCAACTGTAGTAAGCTGAAAATTCGTGTTTTTTAAAAGTAGAATTTTGATACGTACCATTGAAGTTACATCATACAGTATTATTCCATTTTTCGAAATATTCTTAAAGAAAAAAATGACTCTAAACATGCAAATTTATTAATTATATTTAAACATGCAAATATGAAATATGGCACTCAATTCTTTTAAAAGGGGTCTCGGGACTTAATTTCGTCTCGAGAGCTGAAAATAAACTATTTCCAAATATATGTAATTCTTTTAAATTAAAGTAAAATAATTCGATTATTCTATACAGTATTTATAAAGGAATTCTGTTTAAAAAAAGAGCTAAATCTTTAGATTATAATCATAAGCATATGAAAATAAGAAACATTTCTTTAATTAATATTAATTAAATTTTACGTTGCACATGCTATTTTCTAAAATAGTAGTCTCTTTAATGTATAAAATCTTACGGAAATATAAAATGTATCATACTTTATAAACTATACCTGATTTTAGTATTATATATCTTTTGTACTTCAAAATATTTAAAAAATATTGAAATTTTTTAAAAAATTAAAAGTATTTATCTTATTTTTAAAAATTTACAATTTATTATTTTATTGATGTAAAATTAGCAACAGAATATATTTAATTTTAGAAATCAACTTGTTTCTAGTAATTAGAGATACCATTTCAGAAAATAACATGGTCAACATAAAAAACTGAACACTTGTTACAAAAATAGCTTATTTTCAAATGCTTATATTTTTTAAAATTATAGTTATATTTTAAACATTTAAAAAATTTTGAAATTATTTAATTTTAACCTCAAAGAATTTCATCTAATCGAAAATTATTTATATTTTCAGACCTTTAGACAAAATTAACTCCCCTGAGACCCCTTGCCTTTTTTTAAAGCCAATACTTGTAAATTTCCTTGTGAAATTACGTGCCAAATTATAAATTTTAAATCTATAAATGTTATTTCTATTCTTTTTAGGTAGTTGCTTGTTGTATTGCTTTCAGAAATGTTAATGTGAATGCTGTTTGTACATATATTGTCTGTTGAAAGTGTTGAATGATGTAAAGCTACGCACAAAGTGGTGAAAATAATATTTTGAATAATTATTTTAATAAAGTTTGTATTCCACCTTGAAATTTGCATCCTGCTTTCTTTCAATTTTCAGTATTCCGTGTTTGTCAATGGTGGTTATCATTTTCCAGGGTGCGGTCAACTTTTAATTTTTTCAAGTTGTTGCAATTCATCCAGTGGCGTAAGAGAAGTGAGCTAAGAAACAAGTCTACAATAAAATTGAAACACTCAAATCATCACGGAGAAGGGGAGGGGGAAGGTATTGATAAAAAGAATAGAAGAGTTTTTGAAATAGAAAGATGTGGCTATTTTTTTTTAAAATAAATTTGCTCGGAAAACGCTTCATGCTCCACATAGCATAACATGAGGAGAGACGTAAGTGGTAACATCATTATAAAATTTAAAACAAAATTGAAAATACATTTAAGAGACAAATGTAAAATAAAAGGAAGAGAGGAAATGCACAAATATAAAGAAAATAATACCAATGTAAATCTTAACCTACGAAACTAAATACCACTCACACAATAAAATTTAAAAATCCATTCAGTTAACAAATTTTCTTAAGACATCAAGACTTTCAGTACAATTGACTAACGAAGACAAAACAGATAGCTAGAAAATACCTAAATGTTTCAAATTATTTTTAAAATTTTCTGTTTTAAATAACCAGCAAAAAATTTGTACTATACTAGGTGAAAGGTAAAAATAAATTTAAGCAAAAAATGAATATTTGCAAATGGAAAAATAGAAATAAGACTTGACAAAAGGGCACTAGATTATACCCGGGCTGAAAAAGTTTTTTTTTTTAAAATTTTCTGTTTTACGAAAAGATTGTTACGATATATATATATTTTTTTGCTATTTTTAACATACAATGAAATGTACTTACGTCCTTTTATAACAATAACGTTGTTACAACAATGCAGCTGACTATTGAGTTTGGCTGGATATTTTTAATGTTGGTTACAACAATGCAGCTGACTATTGAGCTGGTGTTTGCATATTTTTAATGGTTTTGCGATATTCGACCCATATTTTTAACTATTTGCGATATTCGACCCAATTGTGAATCTAACCCATTCTCGAATCCCCTGAACACACACAAAAAATTTCATAAAAATTGGTCCATCCGTTTAGGAGGAGTTTGGTCACATACACACGCACAGAAGATTTTTATATATAAGAATTACTTGTTTTTATGAAATATTTTGTAGTATTTAAATTGTTAATCTTTCACATGCATGCTTATAAACTTTATAGTATTTGCAAGTAGTTTGAGTTTGGCACCATAAGTGAAATCACTGTCAATATAAATGAGCCCTCAACCCTGTAAAAAAGGCGGATTAGTTCGAAACGATAAACAACTATATAAACTGTTGGAGAGATAAGCACAGTCATTTCGTTGTCTGCTGCTATCATCTGGCACAGATGAGACAGCACATAGCAGCTGATGATCAATATTTCCACAAAGAATAAAAATAGGGGGAAGAAACGTAGTATCTTCTGGTTACAGTTTACCTTTTTCTTAAAAAGTGAACAAACATAAAAGACTCAGTAAGCATAGAACTTCGAGGTCACATTTAGAGATCACTCCACTAAGTCCCCGTTGCTTACATAGGCGCGAAAATTGCCGGCAATATGCCGGCTCGAATCAGTACTCGTACCATTCCACAAATTTTGGAACATGCATTAAACGGCGACTAATTATGCCAAACAAAAAGACATAACAAATTAAAAAAACAATTACATCATTATTATTGCTACTATACTCAAACGTGATCAGGGACAGTTTCTACTATTGGCTGTATATCGCAGCATTTGGCAGTTTCTTTATTTGAAGAAATTGGTCAATATTATACAATACAAGCACCCCAAATTTGTCCCTTAATCATACGTTACACAAAAATATCAATGATTTTTGATGATAAAACACTTATTTTTGAAAAAATAATTCTTTGAAAGTACCTTTTTTTAGTGAATTCTTCATGAATATAGATTATTGAAAACAACAATGTCAAATTATTCATTTAAGGGTAAACAGAGAGTTGAAAAAGGTTATATTAAAATTCTGATTCCATTGCTTTTAGAAAGTAAACATCCTACAGGAAATGTCTATAGGTAAAGTCATATTTGGTTTCATGATCCTAATTTCCCATAAATATCATAGAACTGATTTAAGTACACTTCTTTGGTCAATATCTGTAACTAACTCAATGCGACAAATTTATTTAGGTCTTAAATTTATTAGCAGGATAATATCAATATATATGAGCATTTAGACTTTAATACTTATGTAAAAATATCCAGAGTATTATTATGCTTAATACATTTCAGCTGGGGCTGCACAGATTTCTTCAACACATAATGTTGATATTTCAATAACAAGTGTAAAGTCTTTATATATGAAATTTATCAAAATTATTGAATTTTACATTTTAATTATGCAAATACCGATGTATGCATATTTGTTATCCATAGTAAAAAAAAGGTACATCTGTGTGAGAAAAATTTATATCAAGTCAAATTCTGGAAAGCAGATGTGTTAAGAAATCCTCACATAATAAATAGATACACAAATACGTAATAATAATATTTTTTTTCTAAAATAACTATGTATTTAAAAATGACTTTATTTTGATCATGTACAAGAAAACAGGAATTTAATATTCAATATATGCACACAATTTTATATTCTATAATACACACATTTTAATGCCTTAATTTTTTACCACAGTCAGAATGTAATTCTCGATAAATTATATCTTTTTACTAAAATAGTACTGCGAATGCATACTTTCAAAATGATACATGATTCTTTAATATATAATTTTACAAATTGTAGTTTTCATTTCTAATGTTTGAAAGTGGTATAAATTATATATATATATATACTTGTTTTAATATTAATCTATAATAATTTAATATGTTATTTATATGTTTTTAGACATTTATGATTACATATCAGATTTTTGTATTCTTATTTTAGATAATTAAATACAGAAATATCTCTTTTAACTACTCTGAAGATGTGTAAAACAAATAAAATTTAAGCTAACTAAATATATTTTATCTTTTTATGGATCTTCTCTACATAATTTAATTTAAAATAAACAAACATTTCCATTCCTGTAGATATCTATCCAAAGTTCGATTGGATTGTTCGGCCACTTATCGTGCCAAATTTTTTCTTGCCAAATCGTAGGGTTTCTACTCCAAATCACAACACACAAAAACGCGCCAAACTGGCGATTTTTCAAAATTTATTGTACCGATTCGATCTGCTTAGAAGTTTCTTATGTGAACACAAAAATAGTAAAAATGGAGTTCGGGTTTTGGTGGCAACGGTTTCTAAATGGTTGGTATTGAAAACAATTGTCATTCTTATCCATGTTTACAAAACACTCGAATTTTTACCGGGATATTAAAAAAATATTTTTTTCCGACAATCGACATCTTTTATTATAATCGAGCAACAACGTATAGTAAAATACGAAATTAATATATTTTGAATAAATACGAAATTTTAGCGGGTATAATGTAATTGTGCAAGAGCATAAATAATAGTAAACAGATAAATGTTTGGCGGTAAAAAGATGAAAACATAATCACATGTCCTCTTCATGATAATCGCGCTAAAAATTTCTAGTTGTTTCCATGGTTAATTTTATAATCATGTGAATCTATCAACCAATCACCCGATTCTCATGTAAACGGGTCGAAAAAAAATACCGGTATTTCGAAATTGCCGGTATTTTGCAGGTTTCCATGTAAATAGGGCTTAAATTTCTGTTATTTGATCTCGAGCCATCTTTCTCTGAAAAAGACGAAACTGTGCATAAAATGGACAATTTTGGTGCAAACTTTTTGTTTCTGAAGTCATTGATATAAAAATGTATATGAATATAAGAAAATATTAATATAACAACATGCATGGATGGGACTCTTGAATAAGAATACCTAAAACTAATAGTACTTCAGAAACTTTCCAATTTATTCTAATTTCCAATTCTGGTGTCCCTGATACCCCATTTTCTTAAGGGTCTTATGGACGCTAAAACTTTCCAGGATGAAACTTCTCAAATGGGATGTTTGGAGAGAGGAGTATCAGATAAATATTGTCATTGTTACTTGATCTCTCAAAACAGCGAGTTCCAATGGGAATTGACCACAAGTTGCTTTAAACATTGTGTCTCTAAAACAAAAATAGTACGGTACATAAAGGATGTATATTCTTAACCCCTTAAGTGCTGCTGACGTGTATACACGTCCTGCTGAGCTGGCGCGATAGGTGCCCCGGAAGTGAATACTCCTCGTTGGAAAGGAGAATTTTTTGTATTGAGCTGCTCTGTTTAAAACTAGTCCCACGCCTTTGGAATACAATAACATGATACTGACAAAGTTAAAGAATTTACTTATTTTGGAGAAGCGGTAGGGAAAGAATTTGAAAGTGAACGATGAAATTTATAGCTAAGCAGTTTTTCATGTTTTTCTGTTTGAGTGTGCTCTTTTCTATTCTTAATTTGCCGTAATTTTTTGCTTACCGTAGAAGCTTTTAATTTTCTGTACGAATGCAATGAATGTGATGCTGGTTTATGTGTCCAATCATGTTTCATAATATATCACAGAATAGATAAGTTATATTTTATTTTTTTTATTATAACTCTAGAGGTTATAGATTAAATCTTTCATTTTAATTTTATTATTTGATCATTTTCTTTTCTTTCTTTTTTAAAATGAAAGTAAATTTTTATATGAAAAAAACACCTCTTCTTTTCCCCCAATAAACCGCTTAAAACTTTATCTACTGACGGCACTTATAAGTACCACTTAATTACACAGAATTACCATTTTTACGAAAGAACTGACGATACTTAGCAGAAATATTCTTTGAAACCCACTCTTCCAAGATATAGGGCAGCACGGGTTCTATGGTGAGTATTTTAGTGAGGAAGGTGAATAATTTTTTTGGCAGAAATTGCGTTTTCAGCGTATTGCGAAGATTGTCATTTTTGTTCCAAAAAAATAGTTAATGTCAAAAGGTCTTATTTTTTTCGTATGTTAATGAAGACCTCAGAAAACGATTTGACTATTTATTTTAAGTGAACAGTGTGTATAATTAATTTTACAGTTGAATATCTTTCATTAATTAATTAGTTATAAAGAATAAAATTTCCCAAAGTTGAGTATTTTGTTTATGTATATCTCTTAATTTTCGATGTAGTGATTAAAAAAATATTTCATGAAAAAAAATGCAGTAAATCATAATGCTGTAGATAAAGTTTAAACAAAGCGCGCCTGCGGGAAAAAAACGGTAGAACCGCGGAATGAATATCGTAACTTTTCCTAGACGGTTAAGACAGTTTATTAAACTGTGGGGCAATTCCACCTTGGGAGAGGAGTGATAACTCTACAAGGGGAGGCAAGCATATTGAAGAATCAAAAACAAAAATTCATAAAAAAAGTAAAGAAACAAAACTCCAACATAAAAAATAAAATACACATTTTCACTAATATAATACACTTCTACATGTATCCGTTGTGCACCATGTATTTTATAATCAATTTAACAAAACAAAGTTAAGAACAAATTTAATAATTATTAGTGACCCCGTGGGCTTTTCATATAAATAATTCTATCCAAAAATCAATAATCTTGATAATTTGTACGGTTTATAATTAATCCCTTAACTTCGTGATTCGCTCCTCAAAGCCACCCATTTTACTTGGGCGATCGTATGTGACGCATTGGGGGGAGGGGAAAGAAAAGATATAAATAAGCAAAAGGAAATCCTTCGTGAATATAGTTAAGGACTACTTATTGCACTCCAGATCTTCGAAAAAATTTTATGGTTAGCAGTGAATAGAAAAGATGGCACTTCTGAAAGACGTATATATACGTCCGGGGTAATTATCGCTTTGGTGGAGTGAGATGTTTTTATACGCTGATGGCACTTAAGAGGTTAAAGTGGTGATGTAGCTTTATTGTGAATACATTGTTATTGTAGGGAGGGGGTACGATGAAAAGGAGTCGCAAATTATTAAAGCACTGAGTTAAGGGGTTAAAATTTTGAAGATATATAGATAGAAATCTAGTTTGGCAAAGGGGGTGTTCCTAATTTTTTTTAACTGGACGCATTTTGGCAGGCATCACAATCCCCAAGTGTGAGTGCCATTTCATTGGTAGCAATATATAATAGCAAATCTTGGACGCTTGATTTTATTCATTTCAAGTTGTTCTCAGATGCTAAATATTGCCATGATTATAATTTTACCTAGAATACCAGAGCCGAATTGATACTCTAGGGATCTCTTTCATGCCCTATAATCATCTGACATGTGGGCCTATGATTTTCGCATCCAGGAAATCTATCAACTCGAGGCCGGATCGAACCTGCATCCTTACACTTTTGAAGTGGGCGCGCTACATCTAAGCCACCAACTTTCGAAAAGCTGAAATCTAGCATTATCTACCTTTTGCAATTTTTTGAGAAATTGACATCTTCATTGTTTATTTATTAAACAATATGTAATTTTTTCGTCAAATGTTTTTAATTAAAAACTGTCGTCATTATTAAATAATGATGATTTGAGCACTGTAGTAATTTTTTTTATTTATTCTTTCAATTCTAACTTATATATATATGAAAACTATATAACTAAGAACAGAATTGGAAATTAAAGTTAAGTTACGCTCTGGTAATTACAGAAAAATATGTATTTTCTTCTTAGCATTTTCTTCACAAAATCATCAGAGTAAATTTGCTTTGACCCTATTTCATTTTCAGCGTACTCTATTTTACGTTAATAACTATTGTTAGCTTTAAAAATGTAAACATTTCAATTGTGATATTTAAAAAAAAATTATCGAAACACTTTTTAGTCAGGTTTGAATCCGGCTATTTATATGAGAGAAAAATTTTTAAAAAAATGTTACATATATATATAAACACGTTTCCTTTCTCTCTAAGCTGTTGAAAGCGAAAAATTTGATTCGAATAGAACCTTTTTGTAAACATAGTGTTTATAATTTTTATAGAAAGTGTTTCATATGGTTTAAATGTACAAAAATATTTAACCTTATTAAATGAGGTTTTTTTTACTCATTCGGATACTAGTTTATTTTATTTTACTTAACGTAACATATTATAACAGCAATTACCTTCTCATAAATTTTAGTTCACAAATTTTTCTGTTTACCAAACAAATAATGTTGATGACTTTAAAATACTTCTATTGGATTCATGATTTCAGGTCATTCAATAAATTTCTCAGTTTAATAAATAAACTTAGAGATTTTGTGTAACAATTTTGTTGCTTTTAGTTCAGTAATTTGTTCTTTTACAAAAATAATTTAGCATTTTAGTCAGTCATTTGTGTGAACACTTATTTCTCTAAAGATTGTTGCTCGTTTAAAACATTTAACGGGTATATATCATCCACAGTGCTTAATTTCGAGATTCACTTAGAATTATACAATCTATATATAATCTATATCAAAAAAAGCCACTCTTACTTATATTTATCTCGATATCTCCAAAAATATTAGACCTACCGCCTTAACATGTGGTAGGCATGTTCATTTCATGAAGCAGAGATCCACTGAGAACAGATTATGGGAAAATCGACTCCCAAGGGGCACCAAGTTAAGGTGCGTACAAGATAAATATTCTCGTTTTGGAACTATTAGACCCCGCACAAATAAAATTTCGTAAACATTCTTTTAAGGACTTGAGTTTCTCTATTAACGAGTTTTGCGAAAATCGATCCGAAAGGGTTAAGGAGAATTATATAGATCAAAATTCTTATTTTTCATCAGTTAGACCAACATGTTTGAAATTTGGTAAGCATGTTACTTTCTTTGCATGGAGAACCGAAAATAACGAGTCTTAATGAAATCGATTCTCAGAGTTATTGAAAAAAAATTCCGTTTTTGAATTATTAGAATTAGACTTGCAATTTGACAAACACGTTTTTTGTAGTAGAGGTCCACTAAAAGTGGGTTTTACATAAATACATTTTTGGGAAAGAGGTCGCGGGAGCGTAAAATATAATTCTACTTTGATTTTAGAAATTCCTATGCCCTTTATAAATCATGATGGGAGAGTTAAAAAAATGGATTTTATATACAATCAAACACTAAACCCGAAATAGGTCGTGCGTGGCAGAGAGGCGAAATCCTACTCTGAGAAAACTGTTTGTTACGAACGACCTCTTTAATATCCTTTATGTGTGTGTGACAGTCTTCATAGAATCTAAAATGTATTTGTCGCATATCTCCCTCTTTTTTCGGAGAGGCAAATGTTTTTACAAATCGATTGTGAGATGCAACTATTTAATTGCATGTTAACTTAATTCCTTTATTGGTTCTAGAACTACCCGAGGCTGATTGGTAAGTATGCGGAGAAATGTTTTACTTTTCAACAACAAAAAGAAAAAACGTTTGTCGTCATCTTATATTTAAGAAAAACAAACAGTTGGACCCCCCAATTTAAAAAAAAATTATTGGATCAGGACCATTAGATATCGACTGAAAAAGAACTAAATTCTAAAAAGAATGAAACATCTGAGTGACTGCCTCCCTAGGAGGGCGTGATAAGGGGAGCCCCAGCATATTGAAAAGTCGAAAACAAAAAAACTATTTGTAACAGCTATTAATTGACTGGAAGCCAAAGTATTCTAACATACAATGAAAAATAAAATACAATACACATTTTCACCCATGGGCTTGTCATATATAAAATTGTATACAAAAATTATCTGAATAATTCGCACTGTTTAGAACTAATCCCTTAAACAGTGATGAAAAATTATGTCATTCGCTCTCCAGTTGACATAGGCACGCTGATGTGATGGAGGGGTGGAAGAAATAAGGAAACATATCCTCTGAAATATTTCGCAAACACTGTCAAAGTCCTTTTATTGCATTCCAAAGCCTTCGGAATAATTTCATGCATAGCAGTGTACAGAAACGACAATTCGTAAAGACGTATATATATGTCTAGGGCAATTAATGTTTCGTCTGTGTGAGACGTTCCTATGCAGCAGTGGCATTTTAGAGTCGTACGGTAGCTTTCCGGCGCCCCAGTAGAGTGTTAGGAATTGAATCCATTGCCATTGTAAGGATGCGATGAAAATTATGATTGAATAATGGATCGCAAATATTGAAAGTTTGAGAAGCACTGGAGTAACTTATTTAAGATATTTAATCCGAGGGCAGGGTACAGAGTCACTCCAGGCTCAGTATATCGTTAATTCTATATGTAAACTGTTTATTCGTTAGCAATGACCTTGTCAGTATACTCCTAGATGGCAGTCTTCATGGGAACTTAAATGTATTTGTCGCATATCTCCCACTTTTCTAGGGAGGGACAAACGTTTCCTTATAATTTTAAGGTACTTGGGGTGGCCGAGATACCCATGCAACCACATTTGCTGCAAAATAATTTCAATGAAAATGCCACATTTTCCCCCTGTGAACGAGTTACTGGTTTCGATTGCTGTGTTGTATGATTCGTTATGTCTTATAATTGCAAATGCACAGAATATAAAAAAAGAACTTGACCTCTGCGATCTCTATTGTGTCAAGTTAAAAAACTTCAGAAAAATAAATTTATCAAGGAAGAGTGGAAACTCATAAAGTAGTGGAAAATAATCATGCTAGTGAAAGTAAATTTGAGAAAAGCGATGAACGTTTTAGTCGAAAGGAAAATTTTATAATTTTACCTAAAGAACTCCATCCAAAAAGATATAAAACCACAAGACACATTGCGCCCTGTTAAAAATACACAATAAATTATAGCTTAAAAAAACTAAAAAACACGTTTTTATGGTTAATCCAACTAAAATTAATGTAAAAAAATAAATCTTAGTACAAAAGTAAAACGATTTACGAGAAAATTAATGTCATTGGGGTGGGGAATAAACACGTGGTGTGCTCTATATCAAATGTTATAATTCCTTACTAGTTCTATTCCAAAATGCTAAGTTAGTGTAAAAATTTAGTACAAAGCACCTCACTCTTTTACCACAACTGTATTCATTTTCTCATAAATCCTTTTATTCTTATATAGTAAAAAAAAATTTTACACTAGTTTTAGTTCTCTCTCTCTCGATTAACCATAAAAGCGTGTTTTTTTATTTTTTTAAACTGTAATTTATTTCTTGTTTTTAGTTTGATCTACAGTAAATTATTTTAGTTCTGTTAACTATTATTTATTCATATACTTCGTTTTAAATTTTTGGCCCGAGACTGAAAGAGTTTGCCCATCCCTGAGTCAGAACACATTTTTTTTCACGTGCACGAATCTTTCTCTTATATCCATTTTGAGAAAGACTGGACAATTGCTTATATTATAATAAGAAATTGCTGACTCGAAAAAAAACGTTTTCGCTTTTAGGCTTACTCTTAACATTTTAGTCGCCAACTCTGGAAATGGGATCTGGAATAAGTCACAAAATCTGGACATGGTATATAGAATGAGTCGCAAAGTCTAGAAATGGTATAATGGATTAGTCGCCAAATCTGGATTATCCTGTATCCTCAGGAAAATGGAACAAAGTTATGAAATTATTGTATTGGCATATGTCCTTAACAAGTGTGCAAAATTTCGAATTAAGCTGACCTTTTAAAGTGGGTAAAAATCGAGTTCATTCCATCACATACAAGTAAAACTTATAAAGGCCTGCTAAAAAAAAAGGAAAATTTCAACATCCTATCTAAGTACAATAAAACTCCAATTACTCGAACGAAATACGGCAGTTTTGGCTGCAAACATGTTTCTTGTAATATTCGTGAAAAGTGTATGATGTGTGCCCTTTATTAAAGTAACGCATAATTGAAACATTTTAGTTCTGTTTAAGGTATCCGACTACGTTCGGATTCTTGACTTTGCAAAAGCATATATACTTATGATAGGATAATATTTATGATATTTAATGTCACTTAGATTAGAAAATGTATATAAAATTGTTTTAAGAATATTATTACAATAAAAAATTATTTAAGTACAATATTTTGACAAAAAATGAACATAGAATGACCCATTTTCAAAATATTCTGCTTTTGTGAAAAATGCTTCTATTATAAAAATATTTTGCCTGCATATAAGCTCAGACGTCTCTACAGAGGCTCAACTAGAATTTTTGAAACATATAACTTAGAAGTAGGTTTATCCATGTTTTGCGACAACAGAGGGGCAAAATTTTAAGAAAAAAACGCCGATAATTATTTCAATGGGTGGTAACTCTGAAAATAATGTGAATTTTTCAAAAATCCTAGTTTAAACTCTCTGGAGAAGTCCTTACTTTATATAAGCGAAATATTTTAGAAGTATTTTTTATAAAAGGAGAACATTTTGAAAAATATTATTTTAAGTTAATTTTTTGCCAAAATATTGTATTTAAATACTTTTTTTTGTCAAAATATCCTTAAGGGAGACAGTTTTATACCTATATATTCTAATCTAAGTGACACTAAATATCATGAAAAGTATCCATTTATGCGCTCTTTTAAAATCACGGTTCCGGACGTAGTCGAATACCTTAATTGGATTTTCTCAAATTATCGAAGAAAAATTGGAAAAGTGCTTACAAGTAGTCAAATATACTTTCTCTTAATTAAATTTTCTGTAATTATGATTTTTTGCGTACAAAAAGCAATTGAAAAAACAAATAATACAAAAAAAATAATTAAGTCAATTCCTACTTAGGTTAACAAAAAAAATTATTTTAGTTACTTTTTATTAAATAGTTACAATTAATAAAAATATGTGTGTACATATGACAGAATCGCAATATTAAGTAACAAAGTAGAAAGTGATTTTCCTTGCCTTTTTCCATTTCCCTTTCTATATATGGCATTTGAATACTTTTTTGTTTGTTATTAAATATTCATTAATTAAGTTTAATTTTTCTAACAAAATAGTATTGTAAAAAAAGATCACATTTTCGGAAACTAGGCCACCCTAGGTTGGATTCGAACCCACGACCTATGGATTAGAAGTCCAACGCACTGTCCATTCCTCTGCAGGGACACAACGAACTATTTTCACTTCTATATATGCTGCTGGAATATTGTTTTTGTTACTATTTATTCATATTTCAATTTAATTAATGAGTTAATACTTGAAAAAACTGTATTAACATCAAGTATCATACACTTCAAGTTTAAAAAAATGCATTATGCATTTTAACTTCAATTAATGAATTAGAAGCATTTAATTAACGATTGAAAATTTGAATACGTACATACGTAGGTATTCAAATTTTCAATCGTTAATAAAATGCTTCATCCACACACACGTATGCATACAAACACACACACATACAAACACACACACATACAAACACACACACATACAAACACACACACATACAAACACACACACATACAAACACACACACATAAAAACACACACGCATATAAACACACACACACATACAAACACACACACATACAAACACACTCACACACATACAAACAAGCATACAAGCAAACAAACATACACATACATACACATATACGTATATAGGGGGAAATGGAACTAATAGTACGAACTGTGAAAAAAGGGATTGGGTGACGCAGTCACAACGCTCGACGTGAGTGAATATTAACGTCGCACTGTTCAGCTACACGAGGGCGTTTGGCAACGGCCACGTCAGGCTGGCACCCCCCTCTCTTAACTTCCACACCACATCAACGGGAGGACGTTTCAGCTCTCGACAGATTTAGCCTGCAACGCTGCCCTACACGGCGGGTCTTTAGTGGTACTGGGCTCGAACTCTTGAATCTACAAATAAAATATTCGTTGTTTTTTTACACCAACATGACATTTAAAAGAGTGAACGGAGTTTTTATTAACAATCCTAGTGAGCAAGGATACTTTTTTTAAAGAAAAAAAGAGTTTCAATTGCCAAATGGCCTTTTACAAAAATAATGCGAAGTTTCTTGAACTATTTTTAAAATCTTTCCAAGACTTTTTAAGGCATTTTTGTCTCTCATTCCGTGCTTTTACTTGTCTCTTTTTTACGATTTTTATTAATTCTCGACTTAAAGAATTCCACCCGTTTTTCTTTCCTTTGTCAAATACAAGAAATAAATGATTTTCAAGTACAAAAAACATTTTTTTTTCAAAGAAAATGTACCGCTCATCTTTGAGAAATGTCTTTTTAGTCTCATGAGACTGAGTTTTGAAATTGTGAGGATTTTTTCTTTAAAAAAAAATTCTTTCTAAGATTGTTTTTTTATTATTTACGTGCTCTCTTGAATTATATAATATTTTCGAAGGATTTTTTTTCTTCTAAATTTCACTTGAGCATCTGTCGTCTCGGGAGATAAACAATCAACAGCTGTTGGAATTTTTTGAATAAAACTATTCGAAAATATTTTTATGTCAAAAGTATATATTTTATTCTAGATGAAGATAAGCTTATATTTTTCATACACCTAGTTTTATGAGAACTTATTAAATAATTGGATAATATGCAAAAATTTTGATTTCTGTAATACGAGTCGAGTGTTTTCACTTTGTGACTAAAAATATTCATCTTTCGTTCTACAAAAATAAAATTTTCAGTTTCTCTTTTTTTTAAATATATAAATGAAATATTTTTGCATGCTATATATTTCTTTCTTAGTGATACAATTTTGATAAATATAGGGTTTCTGAGAAGTATGACTGTAGGCTTTCTAAATTTTACTTAAAAATAAAGATGTTTACTCACGATTTTTTATGTTTCGTAAGGAAAGGATTAAAGTTTGTTTAACGAGATGCAAACTGAATGTCACACCGTTCCTTTTTTTTAACCTTCACTTATCAAAATGGCTTTCCCGAAAGAGCAAACGCAAGTTGTTGCATCGAAATTAAATCTTCAGTACATGTACAGCGCAAATGGCGAACCACCACTTTAGAGTTCTATAACTCGGCTGACCAGATTTCTAAATATAACATCTTTGAACTTCTTATACTTGCAAAGTATTGTTTACTAATACTTAAATTTTGGCACTCAGGAAATGAAAAGCAATTGTTGATATTGCAATGCTTCGTTGAATGTGGTTGGAAATTCGATATACACTCGATGTGTGCGAACATTGAAATCGTGTTGTAAAGTTTTGTAAGAAGACTTTGATATTTACTTTATGGAACAAAACCAAACAGTAAGTGAATACCTTTATTTGTTGGTTTTTTCTGTAATTAATATTGAGAATGTAGTTATACTTTTCCGACCGCCGATATATTTCCTTCCATACATACAATGTCTAATAATATTTGTTGCTCTACAGCAGGGGTTCCCAAAGTGGTCCCTGTAAATCCTAGGCGTCCCCGATATTATTCGGGAGGGGGTGGAAAATTTTAAAAAATCTTTGGAGATCCCCCTGTACAACGTCAGGAAGTCTGTGCAAGGTTTAATATAAAATTTTATAAAAAATAATCCATTTTTATTTTTATGGAATTTTTAATAAATAACAACAATTAACTTGCATATTCTCAACTGGGTGTTTAACCCTTATGCACGTGGACTAACTCATTTTCCCAACACAGATGAATAATACAGGAGCACCTTATTGAAATATCCGCAAATGAGGGAGTTAAACCCATGCTTGAACAAGGATACTAAAAATTCTGGTTACAAAAATAGATCCCAATTTCATATCCTGCGTTATGGATTATTGTACAGAAATTGCCGACTATTGTAATTTTGTAGGATGTAAATTCAGAGTCGTTATTAGCCACACCACAAAAAAAAAGAAAATTGCCTAAAAATGAGTGCCTGTGGGGATTTGCGGTTACTATTCACAAAAACTGAGATGGACATAAATACACTCATAACATCTCATCCAGTTCATCCACAATTCATGTTTTTTTTATTTTATTTTAAACAACAGTTATAATTTCAATACATAATTCTTCAACAATGTTTTTTTTTTTGTTTTTGATTTGCAATTTTTATATTATGCATTTATGTAGCTTTTTTTTCTTGGCGGAAGTTCTGACTTAAAAGAATTGGGTCCATGGGTAGGTTTTGCTATAAAATGGGTCTGAGGACAAGATTTGACTATGAAAACGGATCTGTGGGTTAAAAAAGTTTATAAACCACTGCTCTACAGTGACTCACACAAAGATATAGTATTGGTCATGGTTACGTAATGGTCGAGCTCGTATTTGGCACTATTTCACTTGATTGAAGAGCGTTTATCAAAATCACACTCTGAAGGAAAGTGAGCACCCTTAGCTGAGTACCACGTAATTTTGAACCTATGGCAATTGACGAGGACGACATCCGAGCCCTTCTACTACAACAGTACACAAACGATAGGACATTGAGCGACGCTAGATTAAAAGTGCATCAGCCCATGCAGTGGCAATAGGGTTCGAACTGGAAGCACTCCCGTTGAGGTGGTAGGAAGTCGGTGGAGCTCATCGCATGACCAAGGTTCAAAGGGACGGTGTTGCTGTACAATGCAAACACTTACCTTCATTTGGAGCTATTGAACCCTTTATCTACCGCATTATGATTTACTGCAGTTTTTTTCATGCAATAATTCTTTTTGAATCACTGCATTGAAAAATAATAGATATACATAAACAAAATATTAAACTTTGAGAAATTTAATCCGTTAGAGTTAATTAATTAAAGATAGTCAACTGTAAAATTAATTAATTAAAGATAGTCAACTGTAAAATTAATTAGAGAAAGTCAACTGTAAAATTAATTAAAGATAGTCAACTGTAAAATTAATTAAAGATAGTCAACTGTAAAATTAATTAAAAATAGTCAACTGTAAAATTAATTAAAGATAGTCAACTGTAAAATTAATTATGTACAGTGTTCACTTAAAATAAATAGTCAAATCGTTTTCTAAAGTCTTTATTAACATACAAAAAAATACATTTACCTTTGGACATTAACTATTTTTTCGGAATAAAAATCACAACCTTCTCAATCCGCTGAAAATGCTATTCTGCTATTAAACTAATCGCCTTTCCCACTAAAATGCTCATCATAGAACCCGCGTGCTGCCCTATATCTTGGAAGAGTGGATTTAAAAGAATATTCCTGCTAAGTATTGTTAGAGTATATTTGTAAAAAGTTGGTGGTACTTATAAGTACCGTCGGTAGATAAAAGATTAACCAACCAGCTGCCACAGGCGTATATATCCGTCTTGCTCATCCGATGATTTAAGTGGGTCGGCCGCATATTTACGTCTTTCCGAAATACGATTCTTTTCTTTGTTCTGCTATATGTACAACTGATACGAAGTCTTCGGCTTGCAATAATGAGGCCTTGACAGTTTTTGAGAAAGATATACGTATTTTTTTAGAAAAAAACTTGCTAATTCGTGCCTTTTCTATTCTCCACAATACACTTCACACGCACACCTAGGTGGAAAACGAATGCACTGGGGAGCGAACCGTGTAACTTTTAATCGGCAGATATGGGTTAAATAAAAATTCGCATAAATACTTCAATCATTTCTTAAAGTTTCCCTTCTGCTTGCTTACGAAATTCCAAAATTCTCTTTCCAAGAACTGAATATTCAAAAATAATTATTTTATTGCTACACATCTCCGAAACAGCCTCTTGGGATCAATCATCCGTTCCCGCCTGCGTGACAAGTGCAACCCTGAGATGATGCATGATTTGGGAGCGTCCTCCAATGTTGCAGGTTTCTCGCAACTGATGAATCCTTACGACCCCATATTGCCCCCTCCACATACTCCCGCGAGGAATTTAAAGGCTTTCTTGGAGGAGTTATCTGTGTGTCAAACGGGATTTCTGTCATTATTTAGCGGTGCGCGAAGGAGGCACGGTTTAAAGTATTTAGGATGTGCTTATGCATACATTAAACAATATACATGCATACTTTCTGATATCGCCGTCTTTCACACGGATGAATTGAAAAATTAAACAATACTTATTGAAGAATAATGAAGTTGAATGAGTTAATTTTACGTGAATTAACAAAAAACAGTTTTTTGCATATTTCAGCTGAACAAAAAATAATATTTATTAAATTTTAAGTCTGTAGATCTAATAGCTGATGAAAAGGATTTTTTTATTAATAACGTCCCCGTAATCCCGCTGTGTGTCGGTTTTTGAAAACACCTTCCTAAGCCGTTCTCTGCTCAGCAAAAGTAACATCGTTACAAATTTTGCGTAATGAATGTTTAAAATAGTGTAAAAAATTTATATCTGGATGTGTAACGTTAGTATTACTTGCTGCTGAATTTATTGAGCTAAAATAGTAGTATTCACAAGCAATGCCGTTCCTAACATTATAATGGTGATTTAATGGAAATATAGTTAAATATTGGTGATAGAGCCAAGTTGGCATCATTTTTAGCGACCTGGTTGTCACCTTGGCGATTGATTGAAGGTGCAGAAGTTGATATACTGTAGCGCCATATTGTGGGTTGATTGATTGATTGAATATTAACGTCGCACTGTTCAGCTACACGAGGGCTTTTGGCGACGGACCCCGTAATTTTGAACCATGGTCAAGTGACGTGGACGACACCTGAGCTGGCACCCCCCTCTCCTGCCACATTGCGGGAAGCTGCAACAAAGAGTATAGTACAAAAGCCCTCTCCACAAAAAATACATCCAGACCAATTTTCATAGTAATTTCTTGAAAGGCGTTGGAGGGAAGAGAGAGGCACAAACCACCATCTATAGAGAGAGAGAGACAGAAATGCGTGTGTGTGTAATGATTCATTTAAATTTTCTTCCGAGGGATTTTAGTTCGCAGTGGTGTTGGGTCCTCAAAGATTTCGTACGATAATTTTTATTTCACCCACCTAACGATAGCTAATCACAACTTTATCTCTCAAAAAATTGAAAAGTTATCATTTTTAAATCAGGTTGATGCAATCTTGTATCACTTGAGCGTGTGAAACAATCCGAAAAGACTTAAATGGAAATATTGTGATCTTAATATTCCGGATGTCCATGACTATAAATAGACGCGATCTCGGGAGCGAAAAAGAACGATTTTGTCCTTAGCTTTGCTTTATGTGCGTGTTTATTGTCCGTGTCTCTCTTTTGTGTTTGTGATTACCAATTGATGTAATTTCAAAATAGCAGCTCTTGTTTCCTCATCAGTCCGACTGCAAAACTGAAAAAATTGATTTCACCCCAAAATGTCATATTAATAGTTAAAAAGGCCTTAAATCAAGCCAAATTACCATATTGATGATGCTGATGTCGGGTCCAAGACACACCAGGGGCCCAGATATTACATATATATGTATATCTTAGTGTGTGTTAAATTAATACAATTGCCTTAGCAAGTGTTCGTACACTTATGATTCCCTGTAAATTTTAATGTTTTCGAGTAATAAAAATTAATACGTCAGAATTTGTAATTTTTTTTATAATATTTGCAAATTGCAGTTATTGAAATAATCATTTTTCTAAAACATAATACAACTGCTGTTTTGAAAAACAAGTAATGTAAAAAAATTAAGTCAATTCCTAAATTTCTTTTCTTAGTTCAAAGAAAAATTTTATTTTAGCTACTTTTTATTAATTAGTTACAATTAATAAAAATATGTATATACATAGGACAGAATCACAACATTAAGTAGTAATTAATTTTTATTAATTATCATTAAAGTATGGTATTGTCATCCAAAAACAACCGTGTCCATAAAATTTCAGTTCAACTGAATACTTTAAAACGAGAGAAAAAACCTTTTCAAGTTTTGACACAAGTCGCCAAAAGGGTCGCTAAGTCGCCAACGTGGCGGTATTTGTAATTCTTTAATCAATTAATTTTTATTGATTATAATTAAGTTATTGTATTGTCATCCAAAATAATCATGTATATAAAATTTCAGCTCAATGGAGCGCTTTAAAATGTATTTTATGAACGACTGAAAATTCCACCAAGATAAATAAATAAATATATAAAGAGTGCGAGTTAAAAGTAGGAATTGAATTAATCAAAAAAAATCGCCACAGAAGTCTTTCTACACTTAAAAAAACTCTCAGTATAATTTTAACAATTGTATTTCTTAATTTAGTTCTCAGTAGGACATCGTTTGGCATCCACAACAACTTTTTAACGTCTTCGTATCGATTTCATCATTTTTATTTATTCAATTCCTACTATTAACTCACACTCTCTCTATATTTATTTATTAATTTGTTTGTTTATTTATTTATCTTGGTAGAATTTTCAATCGCAAATAAAATAGACTTGAAAGGGCTCAATTTAGCTGAAATTAAATATACATGATTATTTTGGATGACGATACAAGCCACAAGGTAAGCTTTGCCAATGCAAGCTGTATTTACTAATTATTTGACCTGAAATTTTTTGTAACTTTCCTAAGAATGTCTTAAACAAATTTATGAATCGATTTTACAATAACTTAATTAATGTTAGAGAAAAAAAATAATATGTAGATATGCAATGCTAAAATTAAACGAAAATCCCAAAATCTCCTACATTAAATTTTTTAAAAAAAAAAGTATTAAGTTTACAGCTCAAACTGGATGCTAATTTTGTTACATACTACATTTTGTTACATAAAACACAGGGAAAAAATCGAAGCGATTGATTAATATTAATGAAAGGAGAAGCATTTTGAATGCGAAAAAACAAACTTAGATAAACCAATGTAAAGTTTGTAATTCTAAAAAAAAATTATTATAAGCTTAAATAAACATAAAAAATAACTTTAAAATATTAGCTACATATTTTCGTAAAAATAATCGCCTTTTCAAATTATTTCAAATCGTATATTTTATAAATGATCCCTTTTTAGACAGTATTAATTGCATAAGAAAATTCAAGGAAGACGTTAAAATTTTTTTTTCTACAATTGCACAAACTTTAATGGTTTTTTTTTCTAGTCATAATATTGAAATATATTTTTATGGAAAACATATGATTAATAAGAACTGAAATAATAAAAATAATTTAAAAAAAAACGTTCATGAAAAAATTTCACATGCATACATTTCTAAAGAAATACAAATTATATTAATGTAGTATTAATGAAATATCCTGCTTTATTTTTAAAAGCTTTTTTTGGTTATTATTTCATTTTTTACAATAGCTTTTTTATCTCTCTCTCTCTTTTTTAATCTAAAAAAGGATGTTTGTTTATATTTTTCAATTGAAGTTTTTCCAATTTCTAATTTTCAGGCATTTAAAAATGATGTATCAATCGAAAGATAATAATGCAAAGAATTTAACTAAATAAAAATAAGGAACGATATTCGGATTATTTTTGGGGTGCCAAGTCCTTTTTTAAGAGAAATAAAATTTTCATAGAAAAAATAAGAAACCAAAATGAATTTACTTATTACAACATGGTAAGCTTGAATGGCATTTTGAGTTACATTACATTCATTTTTTACGTAAAGACATTTCATATTTTGACACTTTGTTTTGCACATACATTTGACGAATCCTTGGCCACTTCCACTGGACTAAGCAATTGCAACTGACCAGAGAGAAATTTCGTGATCAGGAATATTTTCAATTCTAAGCAAGTTCTAAGGGCATAAAGTGAATTGTGATCTCTCTAGCATGTAATTGTTTTAAAATTCCTTCAGAAGTTTCAAATCGGTAGAAACAATCCTCTGTCACACTCATTATAGCTGCCAATATATTGCGTGAATCGCCTCGCCCCTTGTCGACGTCAGGAATAGGAAATCGCACAATGTAGTTCCCAAAGAAGCAATTGGAATTTTTTTTTCCGAATTCATTTTCTTTTCTTTTTCTTTTTTGACTTGTATTTCCAGATTGATTTTACCATCAATAGTATTTTCGGTTCTGTAGCAAGGGGTGCACAAAATATCCATTTCATCGTCTCTACTCTCTAGCACGGTCACAGAAAAAAATTTTCTCGATACTTTTTGCGTGTAAGTGCATCACTCGTTTCTTTTAAACACACACAACAGGTATCAGAAACGGCAATATCTTCGCTAAGCATGTCTTCTTCACTATCGACTCTAATCCCCTCCACATTTTTTGAAAAAGGTTCTTTTTCTTGCATAATCCTCAGTATATAGGTCTTTCGGGTAGAATAAACGTTGTTGTTGTTGTAACTAATGCCACCTGTCTGACGTAGTCAGAATGAGGCCCACAAAATTCATCGTGGCAAGAGGCTTGAAGTACGCTTGGCGTTGGCCTTAGCATTGAGCACCATACAGGTGACAGTACAAATTATCTCGGCTAAATTCCCCGAAGGGACGATAGACGGCGACACCACCTATTTCCACCTGCACAAATTAGGCATGGAACTGAAGGGAGGGAAATATTCTCCTGTCCCCGGCACTCGTGATTAAGCCCACAAGACTGCGACCAAATGATTTAACGAGCACGTACTCCGTGTGTACTCGGAGGGTGTTTGATGGCATCGGGCATCGAACCCAGGCCTTCCGGTCTGGAGTCCCATGCTCTAACCACTAGGCTACCCACATGTACTGAATGCAATAATAATGCACTTTGACCCTAAAGCAACAATCTTTATTATAAACCGCACAAATTCATGAAATAAGTATTAAATTTTGTATACGTTACTTTTAAGCTAAAAAAATTAAGTAATAAGACAATTATATTGTTATTTTCCTTTCTCTAATTTTTAAATTGGAACATATTGCAAAATACGGTGACTGCTTAGAAGGCAAAATATAGATATCAGCCAAATATAGAAAAATAACTCAGAGGGTCAATTTCTAATCATAAGCATTCCTTTAAAAAACTTTGCTCTGTAAGACAAGCAAACGGAAGTCGCTAATACTTATTAAACTTGTTCTAAATTTAGTATTAATTAATTATTTATAAAATACTCTGTGCACCACTGATACATTAAAAGTATACCGGCTGAAGTACCCCTTCTTTGCACGAGTTCATTTATAAGAAAATAGAACATTATTGATATAATCGCTGAATTGTAAGGAGAGTAAAACCAAGTGCGCGACAATGTTTACAAAAATATAAAATGATTTTTTTAAATGATTGCTAAAATTATAATTAGTTTTAAGCGAACTGTAATTTTAAGCCTCACAGAATTAGCATTTAGAATTGATGTTGAATAATAAATAATAATATATAAAATTCCGATGAAGAATAATTGTATTATTTTTAATATTTAAAGCGAAAAGACTTCAACATGTTTTAACCCTGGAGCAGGCGCACACTTGATACTAATAGTGCAGCGGGGTTATTGAGTCACCCCAATCCTTTTTTAATAATTATTTTTATAGTACACAATAAAAATCGTAATTCCAGTGACTAATTTATTTATGAGAAAATATACTTACCTACTTAGAAGAACTTTTCAATTTTTGTTTGGTAACAAATAAACAGTTTTACCAGAATTAACGATTTCGTAATCTGTGTGTCCCGCGTGACCACTTCCGGGTAAAAAGTGTATTCATTATGATAATATATATGTTACTAATAAAAAAATTTGTAAAACGTTTTTCGTTGTGCTTTATATATTTTAGAATACTTTTAAATATTATTTTCCGTTGTTTTCCAAATATCATAAAACTCTTTTCATGGAAAAAAGCGCAAGAGAGAAATACATTACTTATACAACTTCCCTAACATAAACAAACACATAAGAGATGGGTCATAACTAACTGTACCAATAACTTAAAAGGTCAAACAGATTACAGCTATAATGTGTCGTATTTCAAAAATAATGACAGTGATGAATTTTTTATGTTCCTAAATTTTTTCGATTTTGGGTCCGGGATCTGTTTTTACTCTGAATGAGTAGTATGTTAGGATTAAAAAGGAAGAGTAATAAAAAAATCTCTCTTCATGGGATTACAGCAAATCAAATAAAAGTTTTTTTGTTTGATTATAGGATCAAAGATAGCTAATTAGGTATTGAAGACGTTTTTATTTTTGATGACGTAATATCACGCGCACGCGCTCCTATAAATTATATCAGAGTAAAAGTGCATTTTTATTATGTCTGAAAGCATTTTATTTTAATTCATTCAAGCAAATTAAATATGCTTAAATCTTTTATTTTCGATATGCTTGCGCCCCTCTCGTAAGGTTATCGTGCCCCCCAGGGGGAAGCGCCCACAGTTTGAGAAACACTGTAGTACAAAATAAAAATCGTAATTCCGGTGAATAATTTAATTAAGAGAAAATATACTCACCTACTTTCAAGGACACAGAAAATATTTCGGAAAAAAGTTATCACACTGTAAACTCAGTCAAAACAAGTACTTTAAGATTGTAAAAAGAACCTTTTTAACTCCCAAAAACGAGGGCGATATGTGACAAATATATTTTAGTTCACGTTAAGACTATCAAACAGGAGGATAGTGTCAGGGCCATTGGTAACAATTAAAGAGTTTTGCCAGAATTACCAATTTCGTGCACTCTATGCTCGGTGTGACTACTCATGGATTAAAAGTGTATTTATTACAATATGGATGCTCTAAAAAATTTTGTTTAGGATTTATATGTTGAGGAATACTCATAAAAATAAATCTTGGTCTAGTAATCCTTCAAAGTGCTCTCTGTGCTTTTCCAAAAATTATAAAAATATTTTACAAGGAAAAAGTGCAGCAGAATTAGTTTATTTACAACTTCCCTAAATGAAAAAACAAATACATAAGAGCAGGTACGTAACTAACCGTACAAGTATGCTCGAAGGTCAAACCACAGCAAATACATTCTGCTGCCTCCAGCTGATGGCAATAATATAACAGTGATGAATTTTTTATCTTCCTAATTTTTTTTTTGATTATGGGTTTGGGTTTTGTTATTTCTCTGAAAGAGTAGCATTTTCGTTTTGAAAAGAAAACGTAATAAAAAAATCTCTCATCATGGGATTACAGCAAATCGAATAAAATGTTTTTTTATTTGGTTATAGTATCAAAGATAGCTAATGAGGTTTTGATGTAGAAGCTTTTATTTTTGATGGCATAATATATCAGATGATATATATAAATTATATCAGTGTAAATGTGTATTTTTTAATTATGTTAGAAAGTATTTTGTTTTACTTTATTCCAGTAATTAAATTTTTTTAATCTTTTATTTTCGACAAGCTTGCGTCCCCTTGTAGGTTTATCGCGTCCCCCTCCCCAGGGAGGTGCATCCTACAGTTACAAAAACTGTCCTATATAGAAAGAAAAGTGAAAAATTGTAAGGAAAATTGCTTTCTGTTTCTTCACTTAATAGTGTGATTCTGTCATATGTATGTACATATTTATATTAATAGCAGTTACTTAATAAAAAATTACTGAAATAAAATTTTTCTTTGTTGATCTTACAAGGAGAGGGCACGACTAAGGAAATTCATTTGGTGTCGAGACTCGGTGTAATAGTAGTACTCTTTTAGGGTGTTCAACATTCAATGCAATTCCGTCGAATGGCCAGTCAATTCCGAGAAAAAGACATCGAAATTCATGCTTGGCTTTTACACAATAAAATTTCATTTTCCTCCAACGATTTCGTAGCTTGGTTGATATATCCTTTGCATACCATGCGCGAGGTCTGGCTTCGATTCATCGGTTTTTTTTAATTTCATTTAATTATTTTTAAAATTAAATAAACTTATTTATGAAATTTTTATTAAATATTAAATCATATTTTATGTAATTATTTTGTATTCTATAATATAAAAACAATTAAATGAATTTATTATTTAAATTATTTAGCATAAAATTTTTTTAAAAATTATTATTGATAAAAATAGTTAAAATAATTATTCATTAAAATTATTAATAATAAAAAGTATTATTAATTAAAATTATTAATAAATAAAATTATTTAAAATAATTTTTCATTAAAATTATTGAAAATAATTATTGATTAAAATTATTTAAAATAATTAATAATTAAAATTAATTAATAAGAATTATTATTAAAATTATTAATTTATTTTGAAAATTATTAATTTATTTTGAAAATTATTAATTTATTTTTAAAATTATTAATTTATTCTTAAAATCATTTATTTACTTTTAAAATTATTAATTTAATTTTAAAATTATTAATTTATTCTTAAAATCATTTATTTACTTTTAAAATTATTAATTTAATTTTAAAATTATTAATTTATTATTGAAAGGATTATTAATTTATTATTAATTTATTATTAAAATTATTATTATTTATTATAAAAATTATTAGTAATTTGTTATTAAATTATTATTAAAATTATTATTAATGTATTAGTAAATTTATTATTAATTTATTAATAAATTTATCATTAATTTATTAATAAATTTATTATTAATTTATTAATAAATTTATTATTAATTTATTAATAAATTTATTATTAATTTATTAATAAATTTATTATTAATTTATTAATAAATTTATTATTTATTATTGAATTAATTATTAGTTTTTTTAAAAAATTATTTAAATAAATTTTTAAATTATTTAAATTTATTAAATGACGTATTAAATGTTTTGTAAAATTATAATATAATTAAATTAATAATATATAAAATATTTTTATTATATTTATTATAAAATAATTTATTTAATAATACAATATACTTTATAGATTATTTTATATTATATATAATATTTTATTTATAGTATATTTTATTTCACATTATAAAACTATTTGAAACTAATTTTTATGTATAAATCATTTAATGTTTATTATAAACATTATTAATTAATATAAAAATGTATTTACATATAAAATTTAATATAAATATTTATATAGTTACAGTATTTTTTATACTTTAAAAAATACAAAAAATAATTACATAAAATATCATTTAATATCTAATAAATCTTTTATAAATAAGTTTATTTAATTTTAAAAATAATTAAATGAAATTGAAAAAATAAAAATTGACCGATAAATGGAACCCAGACTTCGAGCAAATTAATTACTTTAATTTCTGACTCCTTGAATTCGGCTACAGTTAGAGGTCCAACCTTTTTGGACTTATTCCTACATTTGTAGTTGAATCTGAAAATATAAGACAAAATATTAATAACTTTGAAATAATTATTAGAAAGTTCTAAAAGTTCGTCAATGATGCTAGAGGAATCGCTATTCAGCAAAACAGTCTCTTCACTTCTGTCAGCTTCAGGCAATTTTTTTCTTTCTTGAACTACAGTCTCTTTCTCATGTTCGGTGAGGTGGTCTAACTCAGGAAACACTTGCTGAAAGTTTTTAGGAAATTCAGAATCGGACAAAAATTCTGCACCTAGAATTTGATACCAGACAGTCAGCGCTCATTCCACGAGAGAGAGGAAGTCTGCTGGGTTTTCCTTACCAGCACAATGGTACCATGAGTGGGGATCTGTTAGGCTGATTATTTCGTTGATTTGGTTAGCAACAAATTGTTTCCCTCGGGTTTTGTTACCCTTTACCCAAAACAGAACTATTTTGGAATTAGTACAGTGATATTGTAAACAGGATCTTTTAAGATTTACGATCTTTTTCACCTTAGATGCCAGACGAGCAGCGACTAGAGCTCCAAGTAATTCTAGTCTGGGCAGGGTTACACAGTTTAATGGTGCTACACGGCTTTTTGAAGTCACAAGTTTAACAGAAATTCCATTTCTTGACTTTGTTCTCAAATATATGTCTGCGTCATATGCCTTTTTGCTGGCGTCGCAAAAGCTATGCAACTCAACATCATCTTCTAGCAAAGTAGAATCTATAACTAGTCGAGGTATTTTTAGATTTCGTAAGTGGGGTAGCTCCTCGCACCATTTTATCCACTCATTTTCAATATGTGTTGGCAAAGGGAGTCCCATTGAATTTCTTCTTTCCAGAGACCTTGAAGGAGGCATTTCATTTTAACGGTGAAAGGAGAAATTAACCCTAATGGGTCAAAGATCTTTCCAACTGCTTGCAGTATGAAGCATTTCGTATTTTTATCTAAGGAAAAAAAATCCAATAGACTTTTAGTATCTGTAGTCAAGTAATCTTCATTAGTGTTCCATGATAGTCCTAGGACCTTTGTTCCATTTTCTCCTAAACTTACAGTTTCATGTACAGGATGTACATTAAAATTTTCTTTCTTCCATTGCTCCATTAAATTAGCATCATTAATAATCCATTTTCTGATATCCATTCCAGCAGCTTCCATAAGATTTTTTGCTCTTCGTGAAGATTGAAGAGCTTCTTCAAATTCGTTACCACCGGAAATAAGATCGTCAACGTAGAAATTTCTATCTAAAAGTTCTACAGTGTGAGGGAATTCATGTTTATATTTCTCAATATGATGCCTAATCGTGGCTGCCAGAAGAAATGGACTTGAACTAACACCAAAATTTACTCGATTAAAACGGTATACCTGTAGTTTAGGCTTTTTATGAACACACGGTTCGTCATCACTCCAGAGAAATCGAACGGGATCTTTGTGTTCGTTAGCAAGACAAATTTGTAAGAAAGCTTGTTTAATATCAGAACAAAAGGCTATTGCATTCAATTTAAAATTAATTATGTCTAAGAGATTGGGATTTAAATTAATTCCTTCACACAAACAATCATTTAATGAGAGTTCATTATTCTGATGACTTCCAGCGTCAAATACAATTCTTGTTTTTGATGTTAAGCGACCGTCTTTTCTTACAGCCTGATGAGGTAAACAACATACAGGTCTTTTAAAATTGTTATCTGTAATTTCGGTTTTAACTTCTTCTATAATACCCTGTTCTGTGTAATCGCGAATGATTTCTCGGTATTGCTGATATAATATTCCGAATCACGACCAAATCTTCTCCATAAATTTTGGAAACGTTGTTTAATTAGGGGATAATTATCGGACAATTCATTATATGATTTTCTAAAGGGAAGTTGCACGATATAACGGCCTTTTTCGAATTCAACAGTTTCTTTAAAAATTTCTATAGCTTGATCCCTTTCATGTAGAACTGGATCATCTCGTATCCCCAAACCCTCTAAATCAAAAAATAATTTTAAAGTATCTTGAATAGAGTCATTGTTTACTAAAAAACACTGTCCTTGTTTATTAGTTTGTCTTTCATTAAGTTTACTACACGCAATCCACCCAAATTCGCTTTCTTTGAAAAACAACTCTTCATTTACTTTATACGTATTCTGTTTTTAAAAAATATATCAGCACTAATCAAAGCGTGACTTTCGTTTGCTTCATAAAACGATTTGTCAGCTAACGTTAAAAACTTCGGAATTTCCACACTGGAAGTATCTAAACTTGAGGAGGGTGTAAATTCAGTTATTTTGTCTGAAATCAAGAAATCTACTGGTTCAGCAAAGCTGCTATCTTCGTTTGAAATAATTGTTTTTAATTTCCATTTTAACTAACTAAAATTAGATGATCGCGGGTGCCGGCACCGATTAAACAGGATACTGGTGTCTTTATTTTTTCCTTTTTTATTCCTAAGCAATTACTCATTCTTTCTGTGAGTACACAAATATTGCTCGCGGAATCGAGTATAGCTCTTAATCTTATTTTTTGATTATTTGCTCTGCGAACATATATTTCTGCTGTTGAAAAGAGAACATTTTTTTTGATCGGGCCATGTGATATCACTCAACACTGATGCCGGATTATTCGGATTCGAATTCTTGTTAACTGTTTCGCAATATTCTTTTTCATTCCCGTTATCTGAAGGGTTTTTTATTTTAGATTTATTAGAATTTCGAGTACAAATCAAATAACTGTGTGAATCACCGCATTTGGATCGATATTTGGAAAGGCAATTAATTTGAATATGGTTAGATTTCAAACGCAAATTACCAAGTTTGTGTTTGCGAATGAACTTTAGTCTTTCGTCAATACTGAATTTTAAAAAAGTAGGACATTTATATATAGGATGTTGTGACACACTATACAATTTTTGTTTTTATTTTCGTTTACTATGAAAGCCTTTGGCTTAGAATTGTTGGCATACATTTTATTTGGGTTCACTTTAGCATTTCTATCAACAGACAAAGACAATAAAACGGATTCCCGTTGTTCTAAGAATTCAATAAATTTTTAAAATATAGGGACAGTTTTGGATTTATGTGATAATTCAAAATTTTTTCTCGATTCTCTATCAAGTTTCTCAACTAGAATATTAATAAGTAAAACATCGGATAATTTATTTTGCTCATATTTAAGTACTTTTAATGCTCGTAAATTTTTTTGAACGCAATCAATCATCTTTCTAATTTCTGTGGAATTTTCATTTTGTATTTTTTCAAGCTTCAAAATTTTTTGAATATGAATATTGATTATTAATCGTTCATTTTCGTATTTATGTTCTAAAAATTCATATAAGGAATCAAAATTATCAAAATTACTACATAAATAATTAACTTCATGAGTTAAACAAGATCTGAGGTAGTATAGCTTCTGAGATACACTCAGTAGTATGTTGTTTGTGATCAGATCGTCAAATTGGATTTTAAATGAACCAAATTCTTTCGTATTTTCCCGAGAACTCGGGTAAAACTAAAGGAAGTATTTTAGTTTTTATTTCGAAATTATTATTTGTTTTCATTACTGCCCCAGAACTTGATTTCTTAGAGGAATTAAGAATAGTTTTAATTCTTATACCTCTAATGACTCAAGGCGGACTTCAAAAAGATGGAGATCTTCGTCGATGGCAGTTAATTCTGCATCTTTCACATTCGGAATGGCGTAATAGTTGTTGCGAAGTTCCTCCACATTTTTTTGCAGTTGTATTACAGTTCTTAGCTTTACTTTTACTTCAACCGAATCGGTTTCTTCGTTGGCACTTTCAATGAATGTTTCAATTCTACTTATTTTACCTTTCAAGGTACTCTTTAATCTGTTTTGCATATCCATAGTCCATTGATCGCTCCTGGCACGAGCGGAACCAGAATGTTTATTTTTGGTTTGTTTTTGTTTCATCGACGGACCAGCCACGCTTATTTCTTTTTTACTTTTTTTTTATTTAACCACACAACATATATCACGCAACTTATATATGCTATTTACAAGCGCACCAAATTTTAAATATTTTTTTTATTGTGAGCTTCGAGTCTTAGAGTCCTATATTAATGCTCACGTCTGAGTATTAAAGAGAAATTTTCTCGTCTATCTTGTTCCACAGAAAGTTCTCATCTGTCGGCACAGCGCGGCAAGGAAGAATATTTGCATTTGTGCGCATGACGTTGGCGCGCACGCGCCAACAGTCCTTTTATTGTAATCCAAAACCTTCAGAATAATTTTTTGGATAGCAATGCTCAGAAAAGATTATTCTTCGGAGTGACATATATATACGTCCAGGACAATCAAATTTTTGGCTGAGCGTGACGTTTATATACGTCGGTGGCACTAAAGAGGTTAAAGTCGCTTTGTAACTCTTGTAGCATCCAGTTATAGTATTTTTTAATTCAATCCATAGAGTGATTGTAAGGAAGGGTGCGCGATCAAAATGATATTAAATATTGAATCACAAATTTTGAGACGCCCTGAATTATGGTGAGAGAGTAAAGTGACATTTTAACCAGGTACCTAATAATTCTGAGCCGTTGTCCGTGTGTATGAAAACAGTACCTTTGGTTTTCTAGAAATGTCACGAGTATTCGAACTGAATACTTGATGTTCAGAATTTAACAGCCGTTCAACAAGGACGATAATACTTTTAGAAATAAATTGCACATTCTTCGAAAACAGTTATTGATGAAACGCTTTATTTATTAGGCAAATCTCCATTAGACTAATTTCAAATTTTTCTATTTCAGGACCCTTAACAGATATCCGTGCACTTGAAAAAATCATTCTTCTTCAAAGCAATGTAACTTAGCAATAAAACAAAACAATAATTTGAAATTTTTACCACACAATAATCATATATATTTACATTATTTCTCAAACTTTAAGAGAATTTGAGAAAAAATTAAAATTTTTAAAGAAATAAAAATTGGACAATTTTTCAAAAATATCAAAATCATAACTGTACACCGCACCAGATTCTTAAGTACAAAACTGATCAAAATTTACAAAATTAAATTTTCTTGGTATGAAACTGATAACTTTTGAAGTTACACTAACTTTTAAGAAATTAAGAGCGAAAAAATATTTTTTTAAATACAATTATAACGAAAATTTTAAAATTTATGAAAAAAAATTATTCAAATTCAAATAAAATATTCTATTACTTTTTTTTAAAAAATGATGTATAAGTTATGAAGAGCCTTATTTTGAACACGTGTATAAAATTTCAAATTGATATAAATAGTTTCTGAGAAAACCTGCGTGAAAGGTAACCTTTTTTGCTTTGCGAAAAATGAAGTTAGAGATAAGAAATAGATAGGGATTTCGTTTGCATTTCACTACTATTTCTCAATAGCTTCCGAAGTTTTCACAGTATCAGCACAATTTTGGTACAAAAATATTCAGATATATTGAGGCTTTAATATATATTTTTTTTCTTTCAAAAAATTGAAAAATTTGCAAGAAGAGTTCTGTGAGCTCTTAATTATGGTGAGAGAGTAAAGTTACATTTTAACTAAGTATCTAATAATTCTGAGCTGTGGGCCGTGAGTAGGAAAATAGTGCCTTTTTGGTTTCCAGAAATGTCACGAGTATTATTTATGTTTCCAACTGAATACTTGATGTTCAGAATTTAAAAGCCGTTCAACGAGGACGATAATACCTTTAGAAATAAATTGTACATTTTTCGAAAACAGTTATTGATGAAACACTTTATTTGTTAGGCAAATCTCCATTAGACTAATTTCAAATTTTTCTATTTAATGTATTATGAATAGAAATAAAGCAACTGTCTCAAAAGGATTTCACTTTCCTTACACCAATGCTTCTCAAAGTTTCAATACTCGCGACCCAATATTCAAGCATCATTTTCATCGCGCCCCCCTCCGTACCATAGCAATGTATTGAATTCAATAATTGACACTACGATTTCAGCCTCTTAAGTGCCACCTGGCGTATATAAATGTCTCGCTTAGGTAAAGCGTTAATTTACCCGGACGTATATATATGTCACTCCAAAGTACGATCTTTCGGTGAACTACCATCCATACAATTATTCCGAAGGCATTGGAATGCAATAATAGGACCTTGACAATGTTTGTGAAGAATTTACTTGATTCAGATTATTTGCTTCTCTTTATTCCCTTCCGCACCCCCATACATCACATACGCACTCCTGCACGGAAAACGGTTGGCATTGAAAAGCGAATCGTGTAATTTTTAATCGGCAGTAAAGAGATTAATACTTAACCGTACAAAATTATCAAGATAAGTCTTAGTTTTTGTAGATTTAATGATAAAAATACATTGTGTAACACTGATACATTTATAAGTGTAAAATATCAGTATAAATGTGTATTTTATTTTTTATATTATGTCAGAATGTATATGTTTGTTTGTTTACTTTCAGTAAAATAATAACCTTTTTTTAAAATTATCTTTTGTTTTCGATTTTGGAATAGGCTCGTGCCACCCACGTAGAATTTTCACGCCCCACAGTTTGAGAAACGCTGCCTTAGATCATAGTAAAATTCATACTCTAGGTCAGCAATTTGAGAACGCGTGTCCTTTTAAAAGGATTCCACAACTAATGGGATCAAGAGATTAACTACCTCACAACACTAAAAGAAGGACACTGAGTCTCAACAAGTTTTAACATGCATCTGTTCTCCTCACATCACGAGTCTTCAGTGGCACCAAGACTCGAGCCCGCGACACTCCGACCATAATCACCAGGATATCCCACACGCCATGCAAGTTTTTGATCGCGTTTTGTGTGGCAAATTCACCCTTCATGATCTTATTTCAAACTCCTCTACCTTTTCTTACTTTCTTCCGAGTGGTTGTTTAAAATTTCTTTTCAATAACCACACGCATTTATTTAAGAGGTAACGAGTAACGGACTTAAAAATAATATTATCTTACTCCTTGTTATTAAAAAAAATTATCCCTTCTCTCCTCGTTCCGTCAAGAGGCGGCAGAACGGGCATGTTGCTGTTATGGAGTTGTGACGTCATTTTCTCTTCGTTTTCCTATGAAAGCGAAACAGAAACTAAATCAACTGGGAAAGTGGTTTCCCACTCAACCCTCCACCAGCGTTGTGACGCTGCACTCAATGTGGACTGCTATCTATTTTTTATCTAACTTCAACGAACTATTCTCTGTTCAACTTATTATGATGAATAGATAATAGAGCTTTCGAATTCCAATGAACCATGTTCAAGATCTTTATTTGTTAATTCCACATTCATTGAGAGTTAGGGGTTTTTTTAAATGAGAACGCGAAGTATATACACACACGCTCGTACAGAGCAAAATAATAGGAACACTCATTTAAAAATGCATCGTTTTTCAGCCGATTGAAGGGAATGAACGAGTTCAAGATCTTTATTTGTTAATTCCATTCATTGAGAGTTAGGGTTTTTTTTTTAGCGCGAAGTCCTGTGTTCCAACATGACAACGCCACTCTCTGGCCCTGCACGAGGATTGGGTTCGAATTCCAATGAACCTTGTTCAAGATCATTTGTTAATTCCACATTCATTGAGAGTCACGCGAAGTCTGTGCACGGTGAACATGAGATGGCCCTGCACGAGAATTGGGTTCCAATTCCAATGAACCATGTTCAAGATCTTTATTTGTCAATCCCCATTCATTGAGTGTTAGGGGTTTTTTAGCGAACGCGAAGTCTGTGCACGGTTTTCTACACGCTCACTCTCTGGCCCTGCACGAGGATTGGGTTCGAATTCCAATGAACCTTGTTCAAGATCTTTATTTGTTAATTCCACATTCATTGAGAGTTAGGGGCTTTTTTAGAGAACGCGAAGTTTGTGCACGGTTTCCTCTTCCACCCTCGCTCTCTGAACATGAGATGGCCCTGCACGAGGATTGGGTTCGAATTCCAATGAACCATGTTCAAGATCTTTATTTGTCAATCCCCATTCATTGAGTGTTAGGGGTTTTTTTAGCGAACGCGAAGTCTGTGCACGGTTTCCTTTTACACGCTCACTCTCTGGCCCTGCACGAGGATTGGGTTCGAATTCCAATGAACCTTGTTCAAGATCTTTATTTGTTAATTCCACATTCATTGAGAGCTAGGGGCTTTTTTTTAGAGAACGCGAAGTCTGTGCGCGGTTTCCTCTCCCACGATCACTCTCTGAACTTGAGATGGCCCTGCACGAGAATTGGGTTCGAATTCCAATGAACGATGTTCAAGATCTTTATTTGTCAATCCCCATTCATTGAGTGTTAGGGGTTTTTTAGCGAACGCGAAGTCTGTGCACGGTTTCCTTTTACACGCTCACTCTCTGGCCCTGCACGAGGATTGGGTTCGAATTCCAATGAACCTTGTTCAAGATATTTATTTGTTAATTCCACATTCATTGAGAGTTAAGGGCTTTTTTAGAGAACGCGAAGTCTGTGCGCGGTTTCATATCCCACGATCACTCTCTGAACTTGAGATGGCCCTGCACGAGAATTGGGTTCGAATTCCAATGAACCATGTTCAAGATCTTTATTTGTTAATTCCACATTCATTGAGAGCTAGGGGCTTTTTTTTAGAGAACGTGAAGTTTGTGCACGGTTTCCTCTTCCACCCTCGCTCTCTGAACATGAGATGGCCCTGCACGAGGATTGGGTTCGAATTCCAATGAACCATGTTCAAGATCTTTATTTGTCAATCCCCATTCATTGAGTGTTAGGGGTTTTTTTAGCGAACGCGAAGTCTGTGCACGGTTTCCTTTTACACGCTCACTCTCTGGCCCTGCACGAGGATTGGGTTCGAATTCCAATGAACCTTGTTCAAGATCTTTATTTGTTAATTCCACATTCATTGAGAGCTAGGGGCTTTTTTTTAGAGAACGTGAAGTTTGTGCACGGTTTCCTCTCCCACCCTCGCTCTCTGAACATGAGATGGCCCTGCACGAGGATTGGGTTCGAATTCCAATGAACCATGTTCAAGATCTTTATTTGTCAATCCCCATTCATTGAGTGTTAGGGGTTTTTTTAGCGAACGCGAAGTCTGTGCACGGTTTCCTTTTACACGCTCACTCTCTGGCCCTGCACGAGGATTGGGTTCGAATTCCAATGAACCTTGTTCAAGATCTTTATTTGTTAATTCCACATTCATTGAGAGTTAGGGGCTTTTTTAGAGAACGCGAAGTTTGTGCACGGTTTCCTCTCCCACGATCACTCTCTGAACTTGAGATGGCCCTGCACGAGGATTGGGTTCGAATTCCAATGAACCATGTTCAAGATCTTTATTTGTCAATCCCCATTCATTGAGTGTTAGGGGTTTTTTAGCGAACGCGAAGTCTGTGCACGGTTTCCTTTTACACGCTCACTCTCTGGCCCTGCACGAGGATTGGGTTCGAATTCCAATGAACCTTGTTCAAGATCTTTATTTGTTAATTCCACATTCATTGAGAGTTAGGGGCTTTTTTTAGAGAACGCGAAGTTTGTGCACGGTTTCCTCTTCCACCACTCGCTCTCTGAACATGAGATGGCCCTGCACGAGGATTGGGTTCGAATTCCAATGAACCATGTTCAAGATCTTTATTTGTCAATCCCCATTCATTGAGTGTTAGGGGTTTTTTTAGCGAACGCGAAGTCTGTGCACGGTTTCCTTTTACACGCTCACTCTCTGGCCCTGCACGAGGATTGGGTTCGAATTCCAATGAACCTTGTTCAAGATTTTTATTTGTTAATTCCAAATTCATTGAGAGTTAGGGGCTTTTTTAGAGAACGTGAAGTTTGTGCGCGGTTTCCTCTCCCACGATCACTCTCTGAACTTGAGATGGCCCTGCACGAGAATTGGGTTCGAATTCCAATGAACCATGTTCAAGATCTTTATTTGTCAATCCCCATTCATTGAGTGTTAGGGGTTTTTTAGCGAACGCGAAGTCTGTGCACGGTTTCCTTTTACACGCTCACTCTCTGGCCCTGCACGAGGATTGGGTTCGAATTCCAATGAACCTTGTTCAAGATCTTTATTTGTTAATTCCACATTCATTGAGAGCTAGGGGCTTTTTTTTTAGCGAACGCGAAGTCTGTGCGCGGTTTCCTCTTCCACGATCACTCTCTGAACTTGAGATGGCCCTGCACGAGAATTGGGTTCGAATTCCAATGAACCATGTTCAAGATCTTTATTTGTCAATCCCCATTCATTGAGTGTTAGGGGTTTTTTAGCGAACGCGAAGTCTGTGCACGGTTTCCTTTTACACGCTCACTCTCTGGCCCTGCACGAGGATTGGGTTCGAATTCCAATGAACCTTGTTCAAGATCTTTATTTGTTAATTCCACATTCATTGAGAGCTAGGGGCTTTTTTAGAGAACGTGAAGTTTGTGCACGGTTTCCTCTCCCACTCTCGCTCTCTGAACTTGAGATGGCCCTGCACGAGAATTGGGTTCGAATTCCAATGAACCATGTTCAAGATCTTTATTTGTCAATCCCCATTCATTGAGTGTTAGGGGTTTTTTAGCGAACGCGAAGTCTGTGCACGGTTTCCTTTTACACGCTCACTCTCTGGCCCTGCACGAGGATTGGGTTCGAATTCCAATGAACCTTGTTCAAGATCTTTATTTGTTAATTCCACATTCATTGAGAGTTAGGGGCTTTTTTTTTTTTTCCTCTTCCGACCCTCGCTCTCTGAACTTGAGATGGCCCTGCACGAGGATTGGGTTCGAATTCCAATGAACGATGTTCAAGATCTTTATTTGTCAATCCCCATTCATTGAGTGTTAGGGGTTTTTTAGCGAACGCGAAGTCTGTGCACGGTTTCCTTTTACACGCTCACTCTCTGGCCCTGCACGAGGATTGGGTTCGAATTCCAATGAACCTTGTTCAAGATCTTTATTTGTTAATTCCACATTCATTGAGAGCTAGGGGCTTTTTTTTTTTTTTTTTTTTAGAACGCCAAGTCTGTGCGCGGTTTCCTCTCCCACGATCACTCTCTGAACTTGAGATGGCCCTGCACGAGAATTGGGTTCGAATTCCAATGAACGATGTTCAAGATCTTTATTTGTCAATCCCCATTCATTGAGTGTTAGGGGTTTTTTTAGCGAACGCGAAGTCTGTGCACGGTTTCCTTTTACACGCTCACTCTCTGGCCCTGCACGAGGATTGGGTTCGAATTCCAATGAACCTTGTTCAAGATCTTTATTTGTTAATTCCACATTCATTGAGAGTTAGCTAGGGCTTTTTTTAGAGAACGCGAAGTCTGTGCGCGGTTTCCTCTCCCACGATCACTCTCTGAACTTGAGATGGCCCTGCACGAGAATTGGGTTCGAATTCCAATGAACCATGTTCAAGATCTTTATTTGTCAATCCCCATTCATTGAGTGTTAGGGGTTTTTTTAGCGAACGCGAAGTCTGTGCACGGTTTCCTTTTACACGCTCACTCTCTGGCCCTGCACGAGGATTGGGTTCGAATTCCAATGAACCTTGTTCAAGATCTTTATTTGTTAATTCCATTCATTGAGAGCTAGGGGCTTTTTTTTAGAGAACGTGAAGTTTGTGCACGGTTTCCTCTTCCACCCTCGCTCTCTGAACATGAGATGGCCCTGCACGAGGATTGGGTTCGAATTCCAATGAACCTTGTTCAAGATCTTTATTTGTTAATTCCACATTCATTGAGAGTTAGGGGCTTTTTTTTCTCTGGCCCTGCAGAAACGTGAAGTTTGTGCACGGTTTCCTCTTCCACCCTCGCTCTCTGAACATGAGATGGCCCTGCACGAGGATTGGGTTCGAATTCCAATGAACCATGTTCAAGATCTTTATTTGTCAATCCCCATTCATTGAGTGTTAGGGGTTTTTTAGCGAACGCGAAGTCTGTGCACGGTTTCCTTTTACACGCTCACTCTCTGGCCCTGCACGAGGATTGGGTTCGAATTCCAATGAACCTTGTTCAAGATCTTTATTTGTTAATTCCACATTCATTGAGAGCTAGGGGCTTTTTTTAGAGAACGCGAAGTTTGTGCACGGTTTCCTCTTCCACCCTCGCTCTCTGAACATGAGATGGCCCTGCACGAGGATTGGGTTCGAATTCCAATGAACCATGTTCAAGATCTTTATTTGTCAATCCCCATTCATTGAGTGTTAGGGGTTTTTTTAGCGAACGCGAAGTCTGTGCACGGTTTCCTTTTACACGCTCACTCTCTGGCCCTGCACGAGGATTGGGTTCGAATTCCAATGAACCTTGTTCAAGATCTTTATTTGTTAATTCCACATTCATTGAGAGCTAGGGGCTTTTTTAGAGAACGCGAAGTCTGTGCGCGGTTTCCTCTCCCACGATCACTCTCTGAACTTGAGATGGCCCTGCACGAGAATTGGGTTCGAATTCCAATGAACGATGTTCAAGATCTTTATTTGTCAATCCCCATTCATTGAGTGTTAGGGGTTTTTTTAGCGAACGCGAAGTCTGTGCACGGTTTCCTTTTACGCGCTCACTCTCTGGCCCTGCACGAGGGTTGGGTTCGAATTCCAATGAACCTTGTTCAAGATATTTATTTGTTAATTCCACATTCATTGAGAGTTAAGGGCTTTTTTAGAGAACGCGAAGTCTGTGCGCGGTTTCCTATCCCACGATCACTCTCTGAACTTGAGATGGCCCTGCACGAGAATTGGGTTCGAATTCCAATGAACCATGTTCAATATCTTTATTTGTTAATTCCACATTCATTGAGAGCTAGGGGCTTTTTTTTTTTTAGAGAACGTGAAGTTTGTGCACGGTTTCCTCTTCCACCCTCGCTCTCTGAACATGAGATGGCCCTGCACGAGGATTGGGTTCGAATTCCAATGAACCATGTTCAAGATCTTTATTTGTCAATCCCCATTCATTGAGTGTTAGGGGTTTTTTTAGCGAACGCGAAGTCTGTGCACGGTTTCCTTTTACACGCTCACTCTCTGGCCCTGCACGAGGATTGGGTTCGAATTCCAATGAACCTTGTTCAAGATCTTTATTTGTTAATTCCACATTCATTGAGAGCTAGGGGCTTTTTTAGAGAACGTGAAGTTTGTGCACGGTTTCCTCTTCCACCCTCGCTCTCTGAACATGAGATGGCCCTGCACGAGGATTGGGTTCGAATTCCAATGAACCATGTTCAAGATCTTTATTTGTCAATCCCCATTCATTGAGTGTTAGGGGTTTTTTTAGCGAACGCGAAGTCTGTGCACGGTTTCCTTTTACACGCTCACTCTCTGGCCCTGCACGAGGATTGGGTTCGAATTCCAATGAACCTTGTTCAAGATCTTTATTTGTTAATTCCACATTCATTGAGAGTTAGGGGTTTTTTTAGCGAACGCGAAGTTTGTGCACGGTTTCCTCTTCCACCCTCGCTCTCTGAACATGAGATGGCCCTGCACGAGGATTGGGTTCGAATTCCAATGAACCATGTTCAAGATCTTTATTTGTCAATCCCCATTCATTGAGTGTTGGGGTTTTTTTTTAGCGAACGCGAAGTCTGTGCACGGTTTCCTTTTACACGCTCACTCTCTGGCCCTGCACGAGGATTGGGTTCGAATTCCAATGAACCTTGTTCAAGATCTTTATTTGTTAATTCCACATTCATTGAGAGCTAGGGGCTTTTTTTTTTTTTTTGAGAACGCGAAGTCTGTGCGCGGTTTCCTCTCCCACGATCACTCTCTGAACTTGAGATGGCCCTGCACGAGAATTGGGTTCGAATTCCAATGAACGATGTTCAAGATCTTTATTTGTCAATCCCCATTCATTGAGTGTTAGGGGTTTTTTTAGCGAACGCGAAGTCTGTGCACGGTTTCCTTTTACACGCTCACTCTCTGGCCCTGCACGAGGATTGGGTTCGAATTCCAATGAACCTTGTTCAAGATATTTATTTGTTAATTCCACATTCATTGAGAGTTAAGGGCTTTTTTAGAAACGAAGTCTGTGCGCGGTTTCCTATCCCACGATCACTCTCTGAACTTGAGATGGCCCTGCACGAGAATTGGGTTCGAATTCCAATGAACCATGTTCAAGATCTTTATTTGTTAATTCCACATTCATTGAGAGTTAGGGGCTTTTTTTTTTAGAGAACGCGAAGTTTGTGCACGGTTTCCTTTTCCACCCTCGCTCTCTGAACATGAGATGGCCCTGCACGAGGATTGGGTTCGAATTCCAATGAACCATGTTCAAGATCTTTATTTGTCAATCCCCATTCATTGAGTGTTAGGGGTTTTTTTAGCGAACGCGAAGTCTGCACGGTTTCCTTTTACACGCTCACTCTCTGGCACCCTGCACGAGGATTGGGTTCGAATTCCAATGAACCTTGTTCAAGATCTTTATTTGTTAATTCCACATTCATTGAGAGTTAGGGGCTTTTTTTTTGTGCACGGTTTCCTCTCCCACGAACGCGAAGTTTGTGCACGGTTTCCTTTTACACGCTCACTCTGAGATGGCCCTGCACGAGGATTGGGTTCGAATTCCAATGAACCTTGTTCAAGATCTTTATTTGTTAATTCCACATTCATTGAGAGTTAGGGGCTTTTTTTAGAGAACGCGAAGTCTGTGCGCGGTTTCCTCTCCCACGATCACTCTCTGAACTTGAGATGGCCCTGCACGAGAATTGGGTTCGAATTCCAATGAACCATGTTCAAGATCTTTATTTGTCAATCCCCATTCATTGAGTGTTAGGGGTTTTTTAGCGAACGCGAAGTCTGTGCACGGTTTCCTTTTACACGCTCACTCTCTGGCCCTGCACGAGGATTGGGTTCGAATTCCAATGAACCTTGTTCAAGATCTTTATTTGTTAATTCCACATTCATTGAGAGCTAGGGGCTTTTTTTAGAGAAACGCGAAGTCTGTGCGCGGTTTCCTCTCCCACGATCACTCTCTGAACTTGAGATGGCCCTGCACGAGAATTGGGTTCGAATTCCAATGAACGATGTTCAAGATCTTTATTTGTCAATCCCCATTCATTGAGTGTTAGGGGTTTTTTTAGCGAACGCGAAGTCTGTGCACGGTTTGTTTTACACGCTCACTCTCTGGCCCTGCACGAGGATTGGGTTCGAATTCCAATGAACCTTGTTCAAGATCTTTATTTGTTAATTCCACATTCATTGAGAGTTAGGGGCTTTTTTTAGAGAACGCGAATTTTGTGCACGGTTTCCTCTTCCACCCTCGAAGTGTTAGGGGTTTTTTACGAACGCGAAGTTCTCAATTGAGAACCTTGTTCAAGATCTTTATTTGATGGCCCTGCACGAGGGCGCGGTTTGGGTCAATCCCACGATTGCCCTGCACGAGTTCGAATTCCAATGAACCATGTTCAAGATCTTTATTTGTCAATCCCCATTCATTGAGTGTTAGGGGTTTTTTAGCGAACGCGAAGTCTGTGCACGGTTTCCTTTTACACGCTCACTCTCTGGCCCTGCACGAGGATTGGGTTCGAATTCCAATGAACCTTGTTCAAGATCTTTATTTGTTAATTCCACATTCATTGAGAGTTAGGGGCTTTTTTTTTTTTTTAGAGAACGCGAAGTTTGTGCACGGTTTCCTCTTCCACCCTCGCTCTCTGAACATGAGATGGCCCTGCACGAGGATTGGGTTCGAATTCCAATGAACCATGTTCAAGATCTTTATTTGTCAATCCCCATTCATTGAGTGTTAGGGGTTTTTTTAGCGAACGCGAAGTCTGTGCACGGTTTCCTTTTACACGCTCACTCTCTGGCCCTGCACGAGGATTGGGTTCGAATTCCAATGAACCTTGTTCAAGATCTTTATTTGTTAATTCCACATTCATTGAGAGCTAGGGGCTTTTTTTAGAGAACGCGAAGTCTGTGCGCGGTTTCCTCTCCCACGATCACTCTCTGAACTTGAGATGGCCCTGCACGAGAATTGGGTTCGAATTCCAATGAACGATGTTCAAGATCTTTATTTGTCAATCCCCATTCATTGAGTGTTAGGGGTTTTTTTAGCGAACGCGAAGTCTGTGCACGGTTTCCTTTTACGCGCTCACTCTCTGGCCCTGCACGAGGGTTGGGTTCGAATTCCAATGAACCTTGTTCAAGATATTTATTTGTTAATTCCACATTCATTGAGAGTTAAGGGGCTTTTTTAGAGAACGCGAAGTCTGTGCGCGGTTTCCTATCCCACGATCACTCTCTGAACTTGAGATGGCCCTGCACGAGAATTTATTTGTTAATTCCACAATTGAGAGTTAGGGCTGGGTTCCCAATGAACCATGTTCAAGATCTTTATTTGTTAATTCCACATTCATTGAGAGCTAGGGGCTTTTTTTAGAGAACGTGAAGTTTGTGCACGGTTTCCTCTTCCACCCTCGCTCTCTGAACATGAGATGGCCCTGCACGAGGATTGGGTTCGAATTCCAATGAACCATGTTCAAGATCTTTATTTGTCAATCCCCATTCATTGAGTGTTAGGGGTTTTTTTTTTAGCGAACGCGAAGTCTGTGCACGGTTTCCTTTTACACGCTCACTCTCTGGCCCTGCACGAGGATTGGGTTCGAATTCCAATGAACCTTGTTCAAGATCTTTATTTGTTAATTCCACATTCATTGAGAGCTAGGGGCTTTTTTAGAGAACGTGAAGTTTGTGCACGGTTTCCTCTTCCACCCTCGCTCTCTGAACATGAGATGGCCCTGCACGAGGATTGGGTTCGAATTCCAATGAACCATGTTCAAGATCTTTATTTGTCAATCCCCATTCATTGAGTGTTAGGGGGTTTTTTTTAGCGAACGCGAAGTCTGTGCACGGTTTCCTTTTACACGCTCACTCTCTGGCCCTGCACGAGGATTGGGTTCGAATTCCAATGAACCTTGTTCAAGATCTTTATTTGTTAATTCCACATTCATTGAGAGCTAGGGGCTTTTTTTAGAGAACGTGAAGTTTGTGCACGGTTTCCTCTCCCACGATCACTCTCTGAACTTGAGATGGCCCTGCACGAGGGTTGGGTTCGAATTCCAATGAACCATGTTCAAGATCTTTATTTGTCAATCCCCATTCATTGAGTGTTAGGGGTTTTTTTAGCGAACGCGAAGTCTGTGCACGGTTTCCTTTTACACGCTCACTCTCTGGCCCTGCACGAGGATTGGGTTCGAATTCCAATGAACCTTGTTCAAGATCTTTATTTGTTAATTCCACATTCATTGAGAGTTAGGGGCTTTTTTAGAGAACGCGAAGTCTGTGCGCGGTTTCCTCTCCCACGATCACTCTCTGAACTTGAGATGGCCCTGCACGAGAATTGGGTTCGAATTCCAATGAACCATGTTCAAGATCTTTATTTGTCAATCCCCATTCATTGAGTGTTAGGGGTTTTTTTAGCGAACGCGAAGTCTGTGCACGGTTTCCTTTTACACGCTCACTCTCTGGCCCTGCACGAGGATTGGGTTCGAATTCCAATGAACCTTGTTCAAGATCTTTATTTGTTAATTCCACATTCATTGAGAGCTAGGGGCTTTTTTTATTGTTAATTCCACATTCATTGAGAGTTAGGGGCTTTTTTTAGAGAACGCGAAGTTTGTGCACGGTTTCCTCTTCCACGATCACTCTCTGAACTTGAGATGGCCCTGCACGAGGATTGGGTTCGAATTCCAATGAACCTGTTCAAGATCTTTATTTGTTAATTCCACATTCATTGAGAGCTAGGGGCTTTTTTAGAGAACGCGAAGTTTGTGCACGGTTTCCTCTTCCCACGATCACTCTCTCTGAACTGAGATGGCCCTGCACGAGGATTGGGTTCGAATTCCAATGAACCATGTTCAAGATCTTTATTTGTCAATCCCCATTCATTGAGTGTTAGGGGTTTTTTAGCGAACGCGAAGTCTGTGCACGGTTTCCTTTTACACGCTCACTCTCTGGCCCTGCACGAGGATTGGGTTCGAATTCCAATGAACCTTGTTCAAGATCTTTATTTGTTAATTCCACATTCATTGAGAGCTAGGGGCTTTTTTTTTTTTAGAACGCCAAGTTTGTGCACGGTTTCCTCTCCCTCGATCACTCTCTGAACTTGAGATGGCCCTGCACGAGGATTGGGTTCGAATTCCAATGAACGATGTTCAAGATCTTTATTTGTCAATCCCCATTCATTGAGTGTTAGGGGTTTTTTTAGCGAACGCGAAGTCTGTGCACGGTTTTCTTTTACACGCTCACTCTCTGGCCCTGCACGAGGATTGGGTTCGAATTCCAATGAACCTTGTTCAAGATCTTTATTTGTTAATTCCACATTCATTGAGAGTTAGGGGCTTTTTTTAGAGAACGCGAAGTTTGTGCACGGTTTCCTCTTCCACCCTCGCTCTCTGAACATGAGATGGCCCTGCACGAGGATTGGGTTCGAATTCCAATGAACCATGTTCAAGATCTTTATTTGTCAATCCCCATTCATTGAGTGTTAGGGGTTTTTTAGCGAACGCGAAGTCTGTGCACGGTTTCCTTTTACACGCTCACTCTCTGGCCCTGCACGAGGATTGGGTTCGAATTCCAATGAACCTTGTTCAAGATCTTTATTTGTTAATTCCACATTCATTGAGAGCTAGGGGCTTTTTTTTTAGAGAACGCGAAGTCTGTGCGCGGTTTCCTCTCCCACGATCACTCTCTGAACTTGAGATGGCCCTGCACGAGAATTGGGTTCCAATTCCAATGAACGATGTTCAAGATCTTTATTTGTCAATCCCCATTCATTGAGTGTTAGGGGTTTTTTTAGCGAACGCGAAGTCTGTGCACGGTTTCCTTTTACGCGCTCACTCTCTGGCCCTGCACGAGGGTTGGGTTCGAATTCCAATGAACCTTGTTCAAGATATTTATTTGTTAATTCCACATTCATTGAGAGTTAAGGGCTTTTTTAGAGAACGCGAAGTCTGTGCGCGGTTTCCTATCCCACGATCACTCTCTGAACTTGAGATGGCCCTGCACGAGAATTGGGTTCGAATTCCAATGAACCATGTTCAAGATCTTTATTTGTTAATTCCACATTCATTGAGAGCTAGGGGCTTTTTTAGAGAACGTGAAGTTTGTGCACGGTTTCCTCTTCCACCCTCGCTCTCTGAACATGAGATGGCCCTGCACGAGGATTGGGTTCGAATTCCAATGAACCATGTTCAATATCTTTATTTGTCAATCCCCATTCATTGAGTGTTAGGGGTTTTTTTTTAGCGAACGCGAAGTCTATGCACGGTTTCCTTTTACACGCTTACTCTCTGGCACTGCACGAGGATTGGGTTCGAATTCCAATGAACCTTGTTCAAGATCTTTATTTGTTAATTCGACATTCATTGAGAGCTAGGGGCTTTTTCTAGAGAACGTGAAGTTTGTGCACGGTTTCCTCTTCCACCCTCGCTCTCTGAACATGAGATGGCCCTGCACGAGGATTGGGTTCGAATTCCAATGAACCATGTTCAAGATCTTTATTTGTCAATCCCCATTCATTGAGTGTTAGGGGGTTTTTTTAGCGAACGCGAAGTCTGTGCACGGTTTCCTTTTACACGCTCACTCTCTGGCCCTGCACGAGGATTGGGTTCGAATTCCAATGAACCTTGTTCAAGATCTTTATTTGTTAATTCCACATTCATTGAGAGCTAGGGGCTTTTTTTAGAGAACGCGAAGTCTGTGCGCGGTTTCCTCTCCCACGATCACTCTCTGAACTTGAGATGGCCCTGCACGAGGATTGGGTTCGAATTCCAATGAACCTTGTTCAAGATCTTTATTTGTTAATTCCACATTCATTGAGAGTTAGGGGCTTTTTTTTTAGAGAACGCGAAGTCTGTGCACGGTTTCCTCTCCACGATCACTCTCTGAACTGCACGAGGATTGGGTGAGATGGCCCTGCACGAGAATTGGGTTCGAATTCCAATGAACCATGTTCAAGATCTTTATTTGTCAATCCCCATTCATTGAGTGTTAGGGGTTTTTTTAGCGAACGCGAAGTCTGTGCACGGTTTCCTTTTACACGCTCACTCTCTGGCCCTGCACGAGGATTGGGTTCGAATTCCAATGAACCTTGTTCAAGATCTTTATTTGTTAATTCCACATTCATTGAGAGCTAGGGGCTTTTTTTAGAGAACGCGAAGTCTGTGCGCGGTTTCCTCTCCCACGATCACTCTCTGAACTTGAGATGGCCCTGCACGAGGATTGGGTTCGAATTCCAATGAACCATGTTCAAGATCTTTATTTGTCAATCCCCATTCATTGAGTGTTAGGGGTTTTTTTAGCGAACGCGAAGTCTGTGCACGGTTTCCTTTTACACGCTCACTCTCTGGCCCTGCACGAGGATTGGGTTCGAATTCCAATGAACCTTGTTCAAGATCTTTATTTGTTAATTCCACATTCATTGAGAGCTAGGGGCTTTTTTTTTTAGAGAACGCGAAGTTTGTGCACGGTTTCCTCTTCCACCCTCACTCTCTGAACATGAGATGGCCCTGCACGAGGATTGGGTTCGAATTCCAATGAACCATGTTCAAGATCTTTATTTGTCAATCCCCATTCATTGAGTGTTAGGGGTTTTTTTTAGCGAACGCGAAGTCTGTGCACGGTTTCCTTTTACACGCTCACTCTCTGGCCCTGCACGAGGATTGGGTTCGAATTCCAATGAACCTTGTTCAAGATCTTTATTTGTTAATTCCACATTCATTGAGAGCTAGGGGCTTTTTTTAGAGAACGCGAAGTCTGTGCGCGGTTTCCTCTCCCACGATCACTCTCTGAACTTGAGATGGCCCTGCACGAGAATTGGGTTCGAATTCCAATGAACGATGTTCAAGATCTTTATTTGTCAATCCCCATTCATTGAGTGTTAGGGGTTTTTTTTAGCGAACGCGAAGTCTGTGCACGGTTTCCTTTTACACGCTCACTCTCTGGCCCTGCACGAGGATTGGGTTCGAATTCCAATGAACCTTGTTCAAGATCTTTATTTGTTAATTCCACATTCATTGAGAGTTAGGGGCTTTTTTAGAGAACGCGAAGTTGTGCACGGTTTCCTCTCCCACGATCACTCTCTGAACTTGAGATGGCCCTGCACGAGAATTGGGTTCGAATTCCAATGAACCATGTTCAAGATCTTTATTTGTCAATCCCCATTCATTGAGTGTTAGGGGTTTTTTTTAGCGAACGCGAAGTCTGTGCACGGTTTCCTTTTACACGCTCACTCTCTGGCCCTGCACGAGGATTGGGTTCGAATTCCAATGAACCTTGTTCAAGATCTTTATTTGTTAATTCCACATTCATTGAGAGCTAGGGGCTTTTTTAGAGAACGCGAAGTCTGTGCGCGGTTTCCTCTCCCACGATCACTCTCTGAACTTGAGATGGCCCTGCACGAGAATTGGGTTCGAATTCCAATGAACCATGTTCAAGATCTTTATTTGTCAATCCCCATTCATTGAGTGTTAGGGGTTTTTTTTAGCGAACGCGAAGTCTGTGCACGGTTTCCTTTTACACGCTCACTCTCTGGCCCTGCACGAGGATTGGGTTCGAATTCCAATGAACCTTGTTCAAGATCTTTATTTGTTAATTCCACATTCATTGAGAGTTAGGGGCTTTTTTTAGAGAACGCGAAGTTTGTGCACGGTTTCCTCTCCCTCGATCACTCTCTGAACATGAGATGGCCCTGCACGAGGATTGGGTTCGAATTCCAATGAACCATGTTCAAGATCTTTATTTGTCAATCCCCATTCATTGAGTGTTAGGGGTTTTTTTAGCGAACGCGAAGTCTGTGCACGGTTTCCTTTTACACGCTCACTCTCTGGCCCTGCACGAGGATTGGGTTCGAATTCCAATGAACCTTGTTCAAGATCTTTATTTGTTAATTCCACATTCATTGAGAGCTAGGGGCTTTTTCTAGAGAACGTGAAGTTTGTGCACGGTTTCCTCTTCCACCCTCGCTCTCTGAACATGAGATGGCCCTGCACGAGGATTGGGTTCGAATTCCAATGAACCATGTTCAAGATCTTTATTTGTCAATCCCCATTCATTGAGTGTTAGGGGTTTTTTTAGCGAACGCGAAGTCTGTGCACGGTTTCCTTTTACACGCTCACTCTCTGGCCCTGCACGAGGATTGGGTTCGAATTCCAATGAACCTTGTTCAAGATCTTTATTTGTTAATTCCACATTCATTGAGAGCTAGGGGCTTTTTTAGAGAACGTGAAGTTTGTGCACGGTTTCCTCTCCCACGATCACTCTCTGAACTTGAGATGGCCCTGCACGAGAATTGGGTTCGAATTCCAATGAACCATGTTCAAGATCTTTATTTGTCAATCCCCATTCATTGAGTGTTAGGGGTTTTTTTAGCGAACGCGAAGTCTGTGCACGGTTTCCTTTTACGCGCTCACTCTCTGGCCCTGCACGAGGATTGGGTTCGAATTCCAATGAACCTTGTTCAAGATCTTTATTTGTTAATTCCACATTCATTGAGAGTTAGGGGCTTTTTTTAGAGAACGCGAAGTCTGTGCGCGGTTTCCTATCCCACGATCACTCTCTGAACTTGAGATGGCCCTGCACGAGAATTGGGTTCGAATTCCAATGAACCATGTTCAAGATCTTTATTTGTTAATTCCACATTCATTGAGAGCTAGGGGCTTTTTTTTAGAGAACGTGAAGTTTGTGCACGGTTTCCTCTTCCACCCTCGCTCTCTGAACATGAGATGGCCCTGCACGAGGATTGGGTTCGAATTCCAATGAACCATGTTCAAGATCTTTATTTGTCAATCCCCATTCATTGAGTGTTAGGGGTTTTTTTAGCGAACGCGAAGTCTGTGCACGGTTTCCTTTTACACGCTCACTCTCTGGCCCTGCACGAGGATTGGGTTCGAATTCCAATGAACCTTGTTCAAGATCTTTATTTGTTAATTCCACATTCATTGAGAGCTAGGGGCTTTTTTTAGAGAACGCGAAGTTTGTGCACGGTTTCCTCTTCCACCCTCGCTCTCTGAACATGAGATGGCCCTGCACGAGGATTGGGTTCGAATTCCAATGAACCATGTTCAAGATCTTTATTTGTCAATCCCCATTCATTGAGTGTTAGGGGTTTTTTTAGCGAACGCGAAGTCTGTGCACGGTTTCCTTTTACACGCTCACTCTCTGGCCCTGCACGAGGATTGGGTTCGAATTCCAATGAACCTTGTTCAAGATCTTTATTTGTTAATTCCACATTCATTGAGAGCTAGGGGCTTTTTTAGAGAACGCGAAGTTTGTGCACGGTTTCCTCTCCCACGATCACTCTCTGAACTTGAGATGGCCCTGCACGAGATTGGGTTCGAATTCCAATGAACGATGTTCAAGATCTTTATTTGTCAATCCCCATTCATTGAGTGTTAGGGGTTTTTTAGCGAACGCGAAGTCTGTGCACGGTTTCCTTTTACACGCTCACTCTCTGGCCCTGCACGAGGATTGGGTTCGAATTCCAATGAACCTTGTTCAAGATCTTTATTTGTTAATTCCACATTCATTGAGAGTTAGGGGCTTTTTTAGAGAACGCGAAGTCTGTGCGCGGTTTCCTCTCCCACGATCACTCTCTGAACTTGAGATGGCCCTACACGAAAATTGGGTTCGAATTCCAATGAACGATGTTCAAGATCTTTATTTGTCAATCCCCATTCATTGAGTGTTAGGGGTTTTTTTTTTCCACCCTCGCTCTCTGCGAACGCGAAGTCTGTGCACGGTTTCCTTTTACACGCTCACTCTCTGGCCCTGCACGAGGATTGGGTTCGAATTCCAATGAACCTTGTTCAAGATCTTTATTTGTTAATTCCACATTCATTGAGAGCTAGGGGCTTTTTTTAGAGAACGTGAAGTTTGTGCACGGTTTCCTCTTCCACCCTCGCTCTCTGAACTCCCTCTTGAACAATGAGATGGCCCTGCACGAGGATTGGGTTCGAATTCCAATGAACCATGTTGTTCAAGATCTTTATTTGTCAATCCCCATTCATTGAGTGTTAGGGGTTTTCTTAGCGAACGCGAAGTTTGTGCAGGGTTTCCTTTTACACGCTCACTCTCTGGCCCTGCACGAGGATTGGGTTCGAATTCCAATGAACCTTGTTCAAGATCTTTATTTGTTAATTCCACATTCATTGAGAGCTAGGGGCTTTTTTTAGAGAACGCCAAGTCTGTGCGCGGTGTCCTCTTCCCACGATCACTCTCTGAACTTGAGATGGCCCTGCACGAGAATTGGGTTCCAATTCCAATGAACGATGTTCAAGATCTTTATTTGTCAATCCCCATTCATTGAGTGTTAGGGGTTTTTTTAGCGAACGCGAAGTCTGTGCACGGTTTCCTTTTACACGCTCACTCTCTGGCCCTGCACGAGGATTGGGGTCGAATTCCAATGAACCTTGTTCAAGATCTTTATTTGTTAATTCCACATTCATTGAGAGTTAGGGGCTTTTTTTAGAGAACGCGAATTTTGTGCACGGTTTCCTCTTCCACCCTCGCTCTCTGTACATGAGATGGCCCTGCACGAGGATTGGGTTCGAATTCCAATGAACCATGTTCAAGATCTTTATTTGTCAATCCCCATTCATTGAGTGTTAGGGGTTTTTTTTTTAGCGAACGCGAAGTCTGTGCACGGTTTCCTTTTACACGCTCACTCTCTGGCCCTGCACGAGGATTGGGTTCGAATTCCAATGAACCTTGTTCAAGATCTTTATTTGTTAATTCCACATTCATTGAGAGCTAGGGGCTTTTTTTTAGAGAACGCGAAGTCTGTGCGCGGTTTCCTCTCCCACGATCACTCTCTGAACTTGAGATGGCCCTGCACGAGAATTGGGTTCGAATTCCAATGAACGATGTTCAAGATCTTTATTTGTCAATCCCCATTCATTGAGTGTTAGGGGTTTTTTTAGCGAACGCGAAGTCTGTGCACGGTTTCCTTTTACGCGCTCACTCTCTGGCCCTGCACGAGGGTTGGGTTCGAATTCCAATGAACCTTGTTCAAGATATTTATTTGTTAATTCCACATTCATTGAGAGTTAAGGGCTTTTTTAGAGAACGCGAAGTCTGTGCGCGGTTTCCTATCCCACGATCACTCTCTGAACTTGAGATGGCCCTGCACGAGAATTGGGTTCGAATTCCAATGAACCATGTTCAATATCTTTATTTGTTAATTCCACATTCATTGAGAGCTAGGGGCTTTTTTTAGAGAACGTGAAGTTTGTGCACGGTTTCCTCTTCCACCCTCGCTCTCTGAACATGAGATGGACCTGCACGAGGATTGGGTTCGAATTCCAATGAACCATGTTCAATATCTTTATTTGTCAATCCCCATTCATTGAGTGTTAGGGGTTTTTTTAGCGAACGCGAAGTCTATGCACGGTTTCCTTTTACACGCTTACTCTCTGGCACTGCACGAGGATTGGGTTCGAATTCCAATGAACCTTGTTCAAGATCTTTATTTGTTAATTCCACATTCATTGAGAGCTAGGGGCTTTTTTTAGAGAACGTGAAGTTTGTGCACGGTTTCCTCTTCCACCCTCGCTCTCTGAACATGAGATGGCCCTGCACGAGGATTGGGTTCGAATTCCAATGAACCATGTTCAAGATCTTTATTTGTCAATCCCCATTCATTGAGTGTTAGGGGTTTTTTTAGCGAACGCGAAGTCTGTGCACGGTTTCCTTTTACACGCTCACTCTCTGGCCCTGCACGAGGATTGGGTTCGAATTCCAATGAACCTTGTTCAAGATCTTTATTTGTTAATTCCACATTCATTGAGAGCTAGGGGCTTTTTTAGAGAACGTGAAGTTTGTGCGCGGTTTCCTCTCCCACGATCACTCTCTGAACTTGAGATGGCCCTGACGATGGCTTCCAATGAACGATGTTCAAGATCTTTATTTGTCAATTCCATTCATTGAGTGTTAGGGGTTTTTTAGCAACGAAGTCTGTGCATTTGTCAATTGGGTTCGAATTCCAATGAACCTTGTTCAAGATCTTTTTTTTGTTAATTCCACATTCATTGAGAGTTAGGGGCTTCTTCAGAACGTGAATTGTGCATTTCCTCTTTCCACCCTCGCTCTCTGAACATGAGATGGCCCTGCACGAACGAATTCCAAATGACCTTGCGGGCCACTTCGGAAAAACATTATAATCTCGCGGGCCGCACTAAAAATTATGTACCTTTATATCAAATTTGGAAATAAAAAAAATTATTGGAATGAAAATTTAAAACAGAATAAATTATTATTATTGTTTTCATTATTTTTCATGTATACAGTCATAGATAATATAATAATATTTATATAATATAATAATGAAATGTTTAAAATATTACAGTTGCCGTTTTCCTGAAATTTAAGTTGTTCCTTTTGAATTGATCTTTCGTTGCTCATTGTTAAAAATTGATTTTGCTGTCATTCGCAAATGATTAAGTATACATTGCTCTTTATCTTAACCCTCCTGAATATTTTTTTTAAAACTTTAAAAACATCTCTCACAGCCTTTTGCTTTTTTCGGGCACTCCAAACAGAAAAGGGGGAGGAGAAATAAAAGTCGCACACACAGAATCATGTACCATCCATAGTAAAGGATATGCATAATGCATTTCAGAATTTATTAAAAAAGTAATTGATGATAGTAAAATCAAATGTAACTGTTTGATAAAATGTAAATCTATTTTAGTCTAAAGGACATTTCTATTATCAAAAAAGATTTATTTTAAAACAAGAGCAGGTAACAAGCTAATACATTGTCGATTCATATACTACACTGCTGGACAATTGCTAAGGACGGATAACACTATCATCCATAGCAACCACAAAATGAAAGGAAGCAAAATGTGGAAAATTAGAACAAGTGCGGGATATTATTAGGAAGAAGTATGAGTATGCAATTTTTTTTCCACGTCTGTTCATCACGTGATAGCGTTCATAAGAGCTTTAAAGGTTTTGACACGTGTGGACAGTTGTTGTTTCAAGTCAAAGTTTTACAGGAAAGATTTAATAGACGAACTTAAAATTTTTGGCATGTCTTCCCGACATCACATAGATGATTTTATGCGTAGCCGAATTATTGGAAAGATCGAAGAAGGGCGAAAAATAACAGATGTTGCCAGGGAGTTCGACATCGCTCACAGCGTTGTTTCACGGCTGTGGAAGTCATTTAAAACTACTGAAATGTGTAGTAGACAGCATGGGGGAGGTCGTGTTAGAAGTACGACACCTGCAGAAGACAGATATACCGTCCTATCAGCAAAAAGGAACAGGCACACCACAGCTCAGCAGGTGGCAAATCAGTTTCTTGCTGCCTCAGGAAAGCAGATCTCCGAAAAACTGTTGCCAGACGTTTGAGGGGAGGAGGACTATACGCACGCAGACCTGTTGTGTGTGTGTCCCATCGACCAGACAGCACCGTACTGCCCGTTTTCAATGGTGTCGTGAGCATCACAATTGGACTGAACAGGACTGGGCATGCGTACTATTCTCAGATGAGAGTAGGTTCAGTCTGTCGTCGGATTGTAGACGCCAACTGATCTGGCGCGAGAGTGGTACTGCTTATCGTCCAGAAAATATCCAGGAAAAGGACCGATATCCGACATGCAGTATCATGGTGTGGGCCAGCATCATGATCAATGGCCGCACGCGCCTACATTTGGTTGCGAATGGGACTATGACGGGCCAACAATACATTGATGAATGTATCGTTGGCCTACCTCATGTTCGTCTTTTCCGTGGTGCTGTCCGTGATAAATTTGTTTTTATGGACGACAACGCAACATGTCATCGAACACTCGCTGTTCAGGATTGTCTAGACAGCGAGGGTATTCAACGTCTCGTATGGCCAGCGCGTTCTCCAGATCTAAACCCCATTTAAAAATGTGTGAGATGCTTTGGGGAGGCAAGTTGCTGGTCGAAACTATCCTCCGACAAACAAGAACACCCTCATCCGTGCACTCACAGAGGAATGGGATAAATTGTCTCAACAGCTGCTGGATAATGTTGTGCAAAGTATGGTACAACGTGTGGAATGTTGCATCACACTCCACGGTGGACATATCCCGTACTGATACCTTTCTTTAAGGTGCCTGCTGACTTTTAGAGGCATTGTTCTATTTCTCCGTACGCAGATCAAATGAACATTTTTTTTCTTTCAGATGTTTCACAGCTTTTGTACTTTCCAGAACAATAAATATTTTTTATTCTAATATCTGAACAGTGTGGCAACTATATTTTATCCTACTAGGCCTCATGTCTCGCTTAATGTTATGCTACATAGCAATTTGTGATTCGTCCTTAGCAATTGTCCAGCAGTGTATATGTATATAAATTTCTCTTCAAATAAATTTCAAAATGAAAAAACTTTTAAAAGTCGGATGTTTAAAAATTTTTTAAAAAGAGTCGGCGGGCCGCGTGTCGGACACCCCTGGTCTAAACTAATTTTTCTATACAAAGAAAGTAATTTTTCTGTATTATATGTTCAAATTTATTGAAAATTCTACATTTATTTTGCAAAAATTACGGAAAATTTAAATCGTTAGTTACAAAATTTAAAAAGTATTTTTGGTTTTTGAAATGTTAATTATGTTTAGTTTTAAGTTAAAAGTATTTTTGGTTTTTGAAATGTTAATTATGTTTAGTTTTAAGTTAATAAATACTCAGTGTAGTTCTTAAATTATAAATTAATTGTATTTAGTACAAAGTGGTTCTTCAGGATTATTCTAAATTAAGTGCACAGCTTGTAAAACAGACATTTCGTTTTTCCTAACTGCTTATTGTTAGCAGTTGAATACTCATGAGTGACTCAATATGTTTATAACTATTGATTTTACTTTAAAATAAATATTCATACGTCTGATTAAAAATAGAGATTCTTTTGTTATAATTTTTAAAAACAGAGTTCCAGGTAAATAAGACATCAAATTAAATTTTAAATTAATCAAAGACATTTTCTTTGTGTATTTTTATAACAATAAAAATATATATAAGTATAGAGAGTGACAACGGCCAGATTGAGTTAAATATACATTTATTAAGGGGAATTATTTACAAGGGAGGGCTAAAAGTTAGTAAAAAGTAATCGAAACATCATTAGATCGTTGGATTCCACGAGGCGTTTCGTTCCAGCGCCCTCGTCATCGTCTCATCGCCGTCGCTTCTCTCGGTCGTCTCCGCGCAATCGTTCTATACCAGTCTGGTTTACTCGTTATCCTCGAACCGCCTTGTCAGATAGGTGGCGCTCTCTTGGCATTACGTCATTAATGAATATAGGAGGGATACGATATGTGCACATCCATTCCTACATCGGCCATCATGACCAAGCATGCGTCCTCGCATGTAAAATACAGTGTATTTCAAAATTTCATGAAATAAAACTGAAAAGCTAGAGGAAATAAACTTACAAATAAAACAATTATTAAAACAGACAAATATGTATCAGAAAATCAAAACTAATAATAAAGAATAAAAAAATAGGTATACAGATGGAAAGAAGACAAACAATACAAAGCAATCTTGAGTATGGTGATAATGTCGAAAAAAAAATGTTAAAGTAAAAGTTTGCGTTCGTAATGTAACATTCATTTGTTAGGCCATGGTTTCAAGTATTCAGCACAAGTACTTGTTTTGGTTGGGCCATCAAAATTTCCACATTTTTCGACGTTGTAGGTATCGTTAGGTTTTACTTGTGTTATTTTATATGGACCGATAAATTTATTGCAGAGTTTTTGTCCAGGTCCTTGTTGCGTTTTTTTAATAGCAACTAAGTCCTTAACACTGTATAAATAAGGAGATTTTCGTCGAAGATTATAAGACTTTTTGTTTTCATTTTTGCACTTTAAGTATTTGCGTTTTTGCCGCTTTACGTAGGAGTTCTCTGTTTTCATTAAATTCGAGTTGTAGTTGTTCGTCGATTAATTGTTGAATGCGCAAATCAGTCTTGTTATTAATTTGTGTTCCAAAGAGTAATTCAAAAGGAGTGGTGTTAATGCTTCGTTGGAATGTTGAGTTTAAGACTTCTTGTAGTGAAGGAACATGTTTGAACCATTTCGTGGGATCGTCTTCTGACATCTTAGATAAGACAGGAATAATTGTTCGATTAATGCGTTCTACTTGACCATTAGCACGTGGCAAACCTGTAGTAATATGGTGAAGTGTAATTTTTGTTCGAACAATAAGTGTGGAATTCGTCAGAAGTGAAAGTAGTTCCACGATCAGTGATAAGAAAACGAGGATTTCCAAATGTAGTTTTTGAATGTCTAATTTTTTATTACCTCAGAAGTAGATGTAGTTTTGTGGGGTATAACCAAACAAATTTAGTGAAAGAGTCAATGACAGCTAAAATGAATTTGTAGTTTTTACTTGAAGTTGCTAAAGGACCAAGATGATCGATATGGTATGTATTTAGTGGTATATCATCTTTGACAAGAGGATGGAGAAATCCTTCTTGTTTACCAGACTTTTTATTTTTCAATATACATGTTACACAATTAGAAATATATTTTTTCAATTTTGGATTGAAGTTGCGGTATAAAATATTTATTTTTTATATGTTCTAGAGTTCTTTTAACTGAAAAATGTCCTTTGTCGTGAGCATTTTTGATAAAGTGATGCTGCATCTCGTCGGGAATAACAAGGACTTCGGCACCGTCAATAAATTTATATAGTATATTATTTTTAATACAGTAGTTATCATATGGACCCTTTTGAAGAAGAGCTTTTATGGAAAGAATGTGTGGGTCCAGCTCTTGAGATTCTTTTATCCTATGCACAATAGAATCATTACACTGGTTTGTTAAAACCTGTATTCTACTTAAAGCGTCGACATGGGCCATTTGTGAGCCAGAGCGATGTAAAATGGTGTAATCATAATCTTGTAAATTCAGGGCCCAACGCGCGATTCGTGTGTTTAGATCTTTCTTACTCATAGTTTTTGTAAATGCATTACAATCAGTAATTATTTTGAAAGGCATTCCTAAAATGTACACTTTAAATTTTTTGAGAGCTTCTATGATTGCTAAAACTTCGAGTTCGTAGCTGGTATATTTTCTCAACGTTTCGGACGTTTTTCTAGACATGTAATATATAGGATGTAAGGAATTATCATCGGGGAATCTTTGTAATAAAACAGCAGCAAGTCCGTCGATTGATGCATCAGTATGTATTTCGGTTTCACAATTTTGTCGATATATACCTAAGACAGGTTTTTGACAGAGCAAACGTTTTAACTCGTCAAAGGAAGCTTTTTGTTTTACATCAAAATTGAAAGGAGTATCTTTACGTAAAAGATCACTAAGTGGCTTAGCAATTACAGAATAAGCAGGGATAAATTTACGAAAATATCCAGTGAGACCTAAAAAACGTTGAACTTCTTTAGTTGTTTTTGGTTCGGGGTAATTGACAACTGATTTAGTTTTAGAAGGGGAAGGAAAAAAGTTTATTATTTTCAATAATATGGCCTAAAAATTCAATTTTCCTATGCAGAAATTGACATTTATCAAAATTTATTTCCAATCCGTAATCACTGGACACTTGAAGAACTTTTTTGAGTCTCTCAATAGCCTCAGATTCATTTTTAGCAAGGATAACTATATCATCCATGTAAGGGAGAACAATTCCTTGAACAACTAAGTCACGAAAAACTGTATTGATAAAACGTTGAAACGTTGAAGGGCATGTAGAGAGTCCGAAAGGCATTTTAAGGAACTGAAATTGACCATTTTGTGTTACAAAGGAGGTATATGGGCGACTCTGTTTGTTAACAGGCACATGGAAAAAACCATTACGTAAATCAATGGTACTGAAAACTCTAGTATCCTGAAGTTTATCTAAAATATCCTCAATGAGGGGCAGAGGATAGTGATCCTTAACTAACACACGATTTAATTTTCGAAAATCAATGCAGACTCGTGGACTGCCGTCTTTTTTGCGAACTACTAGGACTTGGCTAGCATAAGCAGATGAACATGGTTCAATAACACCATTTTGTATCCATTCATCTATTTGTTTATCTACTATATCATCACGTTCAGTAAAAGGTAACCGTCTTGGAGAATGATAAATTGGTTTGTCGTCCGTCACGGTAATGCTTAACTCAATATCCGTCGTTTTAATTTTATTCGGCCTATAACATACGAGTAATGCCTCAACATCATTACGAGTTTGTTTTGGAATTTCAGTGCCAATATCAAATTTAGGAATGTCGTCAGTAATTGCGAAAACAAATGGTTGTGGAGAAGCGTCGGATACTTCGATTTGTAGCTTAGAAAACATAACACTATCAGGGGTGATAGTCAAATTAGCTTGTTTAATTAGATTACAACCAATAATAATATCAAAGTTCATTGAGTGGTTGGGGACAACATTAATTTTAACAGGAAAGTCTTGGTTGTCAATTGAAACAGTTGAGTTGAACGAACCAATTACATGAGTTTTTGAAAGGCCAAAACCAGTTAGTATATTACCACTATTTATTAAAGAAGGGGAGCCTAATTGATTCCATACACTTTCTTTCATTAAGGTTACTTGACTTCCGGTATCAACTAAAGATAATATTTTTTTAGATAAAATTTTAACTTCTTTACACATAGTAGTTAATGGGGTAATTTCATCAACATTATTAGAAGAAGGAATATTTTTTTGAGGACAAACATCAGATTTATGGCCAAAATTTTCGCATAATATACACTTTGGACCACGATGTTTATCTGGGCAAAATTTAGAAATATGACCGGATCCCGAACAATTAAAACAAGTTACGTGATTCCTATCTCTGAAATTTTTATTCTCAAATTTTGAATTAGGCTTTGGTGCATTGAATTTTGGATATCTATCATTTCGATGTTTATGAAGTGTACTTTCAACATCACGGCGTTGGCTACTAAAGTTTGGACTACGCGACGTATCATAAGAGTGATTTTTGCTTTTATTTTGAAATATTTTGTCATAAATTCCTAATTTTTCTTTAAATTCCTGAATTGTTGTACATCCATATAATATTAGCTTATTTGAAGGAGAATCGGGGATTCCATTAATACAATATTCCATAATTGAAGTTTCGTCGAGAAACCCTTGACCTCGATTCGCTAATTCCCGAATAGCGACTAAATATTGGAATACCGTTTCATTAGGCCGCATTTTTCTATGTTGTAATTCCTTATGCAATTGAGCTTGATTTAATTTTTTTTTCCGAATTCCTGAATAAGTAATGTTTTTTTATACAACTGTAAGAGTTTATACCACGCTGAGATTGAATAAATAATTTTGCAGTTCCTGTCAAAAGCCGTTTTACAAAAACAATTTTTTGTTTTTCGGTTATTGGGCAAAACGTTAAATTTTCCTCCACATCAGAAAAAATGTTCAATTGAGTATGAGTCATCTGCACTGAAAGAACGAAGAGTTAGAAGTAAATCTTTAACAAAAGCCACGATAAATCGTTTTTCGAAATAGAGGAACAGCTGACTCATTAATTTGTTTAAGTGCGTCAGCCGATTTCCTGTCTGTAGAAAGTGGGGGAAGCAAAGGAATTTTCTGCATCCCGCGGGGGCATTCTTCTACATCTCGTGTATTTAATTTATTATGAAAAGCGGATAAATCAGCTAGTGAAAACAAAATATTATTACAAAGTTCTTCGGCAGTTCCATTTGTTTCTAGTTGTAAAAATTAGCTAAACAGATTAAATCGGGTAGGTTAAATTTTTTTAAAATAACGGCGGAGTAGTCTTCAATATCAAAATCTTGTGCGAAACCCGTAAACTTTCGCAATTGTTCTCTAGAGGTCCTACTGAATGGGTGATCGTTAAAAACAACAGAATACAATAATTTTACATTTTGCGTATTGCCAAATTTCAAAGCTTGCGCGATAACTGGGATATCATTCAGTGTTAAGTAAGACATAATAATCACTTAAATTGAACCAAAATACGTAAAGTATACAAATATTTGCAGATCACTTAAAATGATATATGAGTAAAATATTTCAACACAGAAAAAATTAATACGCTATGAAAAGATTAAAGTCTAGAATAAAAATGTCACTAGTAGCAGTTGTACAAGTTAAAAAAAATATCGTATCACAGTCACATTAGCAGTTTCAAAATATATTTTCACAATCACTGAGAGTTTGTAAAAAACAATGGAAATAAAAACTCACGGTAAACTTTTGCACACAACGTCTTGATTGTTGAATATTAACTTTCATGAATGTATAATAGTGTTGAAGAAAATCTTGATGTGTCGGCAAAATTATCGACTAAATATCTTCACAATCGTGAATTTTCACACAACACTTGAAATTGAATGAAAGCGTCAAATCATAAAAACGCTTTTAAGAATAAATGCACTTGAAATGGAAGAAAATCGTCTAACACACATTGAAGAACACGTTGTAGAATAAATGCACTTGAAATGGAAGAAAATCGTCAAACACACATTGAAGAATAAAAATGCACTTAAAATTGAAGTAAATCGTCAAATACACAATGAACAGATTCGTTTTCTTGCATCGTCATCGTCCTTTATCTTTTTTTTTTCGGTTTTCTAGGGATTTTAAGTTTAGGGAAAGGCCGAACCCCCATATAGAGAGTGACAACGGCCAGATTGAGTTAAATATACATTTATTAAGGGGAATTATTTACAAGGGAGGGCTAAAAGTTAGTAAAAAGTAATCGAAACATCATTAGATCGTTGGATTCCACGAGGCGTTTCGTTCCAGCGCCCTCGTCATCGTCTCATCGCCGTCGCTTCTCTCGGTCGTCTCCGCGCAATCGTTCTATACCAGTCTGGTTTACTCGTTATCCTCGAACCGCCTTGTCAGATAGGTGGCGCTCTCTTGGCATTACGTCATTAATGAATATAGGAGGGATACGATATGTGCACATCCATTCCTACATAAGGAATTCTGTAATATCCTGTAAAAGTGAAGTAAAAATACTAAAACTTATAGACATAATTTTTTGGTATTTTAAACTGAAGAAGGTGTAAAACGTTGACAACACGTGTTGATCAAGTAAAGAAAGAGTAATTAAAAAGACTTCTAACTAATATAGAATTTTAAACTTACAATTTAAAAACTGCGAAATGATGCAATATAATCCAATTAATCATGGTATGACTTTATATTACATTAAAAAAATATTATTTTACAAATCATAGATGAAAATATCTTTAGTCAAAATGCATTTTTTGTCCAGTCCGGTACACTTTTCTCAAAATCTACTTTACCTATATTGCTGATATTTTGCATATTATGAGATCCACAAATTTTCAAAAAAAGTGAATGAAAGCATTTTCAAATGAACATTCACAAATTTTAGATGTAGCACAATTTCTGCGTAAAATTTAAAGAAAATTTGAATCACTAAATTAAATGTTTTTTTTTAATTTTTATAAATTTATTTTTTAAAATTTCATTTTATTAATTTTATAGATTGTTATGTTTCCAAAAACTCTGTAAAATTTTATAGCTTTATATGCAGTGGGTTTTATGCAAAGCGTACCTAAAGGTAAGAACATATCTCGAAAATAAAAAAAAATAGCCGTTAATTGTTTATTGCTCATACAGATTTAATTGTAATTTAAAATAGAATTTTTTTACATTAACAGGTTTATAAATGTACACATAATTCAACTTAAAATTTTTACTTCCGTTGCTTTTAATTTAAGTAAGTGAGTTCATTTAAATTTAGTGTAAAAAAATGTTCATTTTTCCTTCTCGCAGACGTCCCAGTTATCTTAATCTTCAGATTAGATAGATAATTTGCACATTAATTAGGGGAATCCTTTAAAATGGAGGAAAATGTTTCATTTCTCAAATTCTCAAGGTAATATGTGAATTACCCAGATTATCTGCACATTACGTACGAGACCAGGGATGGGTAACTGTTTTGGCTCGAAGTCCATTTTGCGGAAGTGGTGGAAAAATGTTAGCTGCACCTTTTTCAAAAATAATTGCGTCTCAGAAAAGGTATGAATTATACCATATAAAAATCAATTAATGTTAAATAAAATAGTGACAGTTTTTTATTCAAAAAATTTATTTATTTAAAAATTTCTTCTCTTTTCTCAATTAATTCTGATGAGTGGGTAGCCAAGCTCATATTTAAGGCTCCAGGTATGTTTAACGATTACCGAATTTCAATTTACTTGTTGTCCTAATTTCAAATCATTTATAGCTGCTAGCACATTTTGTTTTCAAATCAGTTTTATGGAACAAATTTACCCAAAATACTCTTCTTCATTTTTTAAAGTCAGGAGGGAGATGGCTTGTTGAAATTCTCATTACATCCTGCAAGTTTATGTCAGACAACTTGCATCTATGTTTTCCCTTTTTGATTTCCGTGCAAGAAAAACCTTGCTTAAAAATATATGTCGGCCCAAATATTTAGAACATCTACTTCGTTTCCTGACAGTCTTGACTGGAAATTAGTTTCCCACACCTGTTCTAGACACTCATTAATCTGCACAGTAATTACTAGGTATTGGTTCAATTTAAATTAAGATATTTGTCCGAACAACACCAATTAATTTTCTGTGCGTTCACATTAAATGTTTATTTTTGTTACAGTATCGAAAGAATCAGATTCTTACAATCGACACATTATTGGAAAGAATCAATCATATATCAATTGAAATATTATAACACAAAGAATCAAAAACGGTTTAACATATTAATACAGCGTTTCTCAAACTGAGGAACGCCCCCTACGAGGAGGCGTGAGCCTATTGAAAAGTCGAAAACAAAATATCATTTTAAAAATTATTAATTTACTGAAAGTAAACAAACTGAATGCATTCTGACAAAAAAAAGAATCAAATTAGCATTTACACTGATTTAATACACTTATAAATGTACTATATCAGTCAAGGTCTTTTTATTGCATTACAAAGCCTTCGGAGCAATTTTATGTCCGCAGAAAATATCATATTTCGGAAAGTCGTCCCGGGAATTGAACACACCGGTTGAGAGAGACGTCGGTGGCACTTCAGTCTTATGGTAGCTTTTGTGTCAAAGCATAGCGTTATTGAATTTCCTCATTGTTATTTGTATGAAAGGGATGAAATGTATGATTGAATATTTGAAAGTTTGAGAAGCACTGTAAAAGTACATTTACAAAAATGAATTGCGAATGCAATCTAAAGAATGTTGGCAGTTAGAATTATGCTTTGTTAAATGGAAAATTTTAACATTTAATTTGTTTTCCCGGAAATACTGGTCGTCATCCTTTACTGCCGATTGAACAATTCGCCCCCTAGTGCCACCGTTTTTTATACAGGAGCGCGTATGTGGGGAAGAAGAAAAGGCATAAATATGCGAATTTTTCTCTGAAGTAAGTAAATGTTTCGTAAATATCCAACGCAGATAAAGGAATCGTATTTTTCGTATTTACGCTCTTTGCCCTGAACGCACCAGTTCAGCGAGACACACGACAGTGGTAGAGTTAAGGTATCCGACTACTCTTGTGACAACTTTTTTTTTGAAAAAATGGAGACATGGGGATTTTTTTGTGATTTTTAGATTTATTTAGCATATTTTAAGGAAAAAAATGTTAAAATTGAATACAGAAAAAAATTATTATTATTAAAATGGGAATAAACTGTTGAAAATTCACAAAAAACTACATAAACGGGGCCCGCTCTGTACAAAAATTTAATGAACAAATTCTCTATTTTTCAATTTTCATCTGTTCCTTTTTATTCGTGTTTGACATGACCTTTTAAATCTGAGGGTCAAAACACACACTTCTACTGTTATGCAGAACATACACAAAACATTTCAGCAAATTATTTTAAAAACTTTTTGAGCCATCATTGTCCCCGTTTGAGCTTCCGAAAAAACACATTTCGAGTAAAGAACATCTTAAAGTTTGACATCTTGCGTAAAGTTATAACACTTGCTTTAACTATAACACTTGTAGTGTTTGTTCTAGTGAATGGAAAACAAAACCCTTGGTATTTTTATAAAGCTAATAATATGACCCATAAAATAAAATTATAAAAAAAATTGTCAATTTTTAAAAAAAAATCATGATTTTAGTGTAGTCGGATACTTTAAGTAGTTAAATTTATTATAAATTAATTCATTGAGTCGAATTATTCATCGAATACACTAACTATCAGCCAAATGCTTAGGATAAATTATTCTGGGATATATGAGTCAACGTTCAAACAAAATTCATAACAGAAAGGAATGAGAAAAACAAACTTTTGAATTTTAACAATAAGGAAACCAGTAATGATCACCACTTAACATGACCAAGTGAATAATAAGAAAACTCTTGAAACTATACTTTAACGGATCAAATCAGTCAATTTGAATAATATTTGGGTAGTCTGCACATTAACGACTTTCAAGCGTTAACGTTTACATATATATTCATATACTTAGGTATCTAAAATGAATGACGTTTCATTCCCACACTATCCGAAGTGGAATCGATGGCGCTGACAGGAGGCGCGTGCCTCCTTCCCATTTAATGAATACTTTATCGCTGAAAGCCATCCACCACAAATCGGATGAGAGCATTCATTCGTGAATAAATGAATGAATAAACATCGGCTCAAGTGCTCTCATTGGAATCTCACTTTCATACCAATTAGAATGATTTATTTAAAACTCGTCAACACACACGTAATGGCGTCTAATGGGGAAAATTTTGGAACTTCTACAAAATTAATAAAAGTTCTTATTACAATCTCTCAAACCATGGTGGATTTTAAACTAATAAACATTTAAAGCAAATGACAACGTTACTCAAACTCTGGGGCGCATCCCCCTAGGGGGCGTGATAACTCTACGAGGAGGGCGTGAGCATATTCAAAAGTCGAAAACAAAATATTATTTTTTAAAAAAATATTAATTTACTGAAAGTAATTAAGTTAAATACATTCCAACATAATAAAAAAAAATAAAATTAGCATTTACAGTAATATAATATACTTATAAATGTATCAGTAGTGCCCGATACATTTGAGAATTAATTTTAATAAACCAAGTTAAAAGCAAGTTTAATAGCTACCAGCGACCCTATGGGCTTATCATACGTAAAATTTTCTACAAACATTAACACTTGATAATTTGTACCGTTTGTAAATAATCCTTTACTAGCCAATTAAATATTACGCAAATCGCTCCCCAAAACACCCATTTTCCCCGGAGAAGCGCTTATATGATGTACTGAGAGGTAGGGGAGGGAGAAAATGAATAAAAATAAGAAAACCTCTAACACACACAAGGATTTACTTATATATATATATATATATATATATATATATATATATATATAAGTAAATCCTTTGAAAACACTGTCCATGTCCTTCTACTGCATTCCAAAGCCTTTGGAAAAAATTTTTGGATAGCAGTGCACAGAAAAAATCCTACTTCGGAAAAACATAATACGTCAGGGGAATTTAACGCACTGGTTGAGCGAGACGAATACATTCGCCAATGACACTTAGGAGCTTAAAGTCGCATTGAGGATTTAGCTCCAAAGTATAGTATTACAGTTTAACCTGTTTTTGTGCGGTAGATAGGGACGCATAAAAATAAACACACAAAAAAATTATTCAAAAATTTCATAAATTCTTACATGTAACAAACTAATTTGTGGAAATACTACAAAACATTTTTTTATGCGGTGGATAGGGACCGCATAAAAAAGGAGCATTTATAAAATATGCCAGTTATTTACGAAATTTATGTAAGAATACTTCCATAACAAAATAAATAATTAAATATTACGCATGGAAATATTTTAAAAACATATAATTTTTGAAATGCACATACTTAATTCATTGTTACTCATCGTAATCCAAAGCCTTTTAATGAATAAGTTCAAAATCCCTTTCGTCACTTGAAGCTACAATTTCAATTGATTCATTTTTTGGCAACATAAAGTAAGAGATAAGTTTTTGGTCGTAGGTCACGAGGTCAGTTGCTTGTAAATATCACGATAACCAGATATACATAATTGAAGCCCCTTTTTGGAATTTTATACTACTTCCTTAATTGTTATCTATATTAAGAAAGCAACACGCGATAAACAGAAGATTAGTGATAAAAGAATTATCGCTAGACGCTAATTTGTTTTCTTAAAATTAGCGTCCCAGAAGATTAGCGATAAAAAAAAAAGATCACTGGAATTCGTTGTACATAACATCGTTGGAGCATACATCTCTGAGACCCTGTGTCAACCCGGTTGAGGCTTGTCTGGAGTTCTGTCCCATACTAACAAAACATCGGACGTGCCCTAAGACAGCTTGCTCTCGAGGCCATAAATGATATTCCAAGTGATGCCCTATTGATACTCACCGACGGCAGTAAAGGCGAGTGAAATTGCACAGGGAGCGGTGCCTTCATCTAGAAGCATTCTAGACGTAACCCAGAAAACTACTCAGTCCTGAGAAGGGAATTAATTGCTATAGACGAGGGATTAAAGTCCATCCTCAATAGAACTGACTCTAGCAACATTTGGATCCTTACAGATAGCCGAAGCTCCATTCAACACCTGCAGGACTGGACTCAAGTGGATGACCTCGTGATCATTCGAATAATCAATAATCTCAGAACCATAGCAAGGTATAGAGACGTCCACTTTCAGTGGATCCCTTTCCATGTTAACATCCCTGGAAAATAAGTCGTGGATTCCTTGGCCAAAAAAGGCTGCTCTGAGATTGCGACCACTGATTATGCACTTACATATTGAGAGATTTACTCTTTAAAAAATTAAGGACAAGAAAATCTGAATGGCTGCTCCTGACCAACCCGGGAGTAGTAGGAAAAGCCCTGGGGGTGCTTTAGAATTTGATGGAAACAGAAATGATCAAACAGCTGTGACCAGATTGCTCAGTGGGCATTTGAAATGCATGACCTTCAAATCTGGTCGTAAGGTTTTCCAGACTTGTCCCAAGTATCACCTATTGCCGGCTTCTCCTGAACATATCCTCGATTGCTTGGGGTTCGCTTTGGAAGATGTCCATGCGAGTCCACTTCTGGTGCTGGACTTTGCTAGGGTTAATGGTCTCATGGATCTGATCTAGCTGCCACTAGATCCCAAAGGATTGGACGCACACACATTCGTATCATCCGTTTATTAGAGATGTTGTTTTCTTCGCCTATTAACGTGCAATTACATTTAAAAACATTCGTTACTGATTTTAAGAACCACAATTAAATATGTCAAACATTAATCACAATATTTGTTAAAATTTCTGCATCGCAGTTAAGAAAACCAATATTTGATTTTAAAGTTGAAAAAACTATTTTTCAAAACTGAATTAAATCTGTATTATTTTTCGCGAGAGAGTGAAGGAGTATTAACGTCGCACGTGAATATTAGCGAGAACTTTTAGTAACGGACCTCATAAATTTGAACCATGGTCAAGTGACAAGGATGGTACCTGAGCTTGCCCCCTTCCCTATCTTCTACACCACCAACGTGATAATGTTTGAGCCTCGATGTTTTACGCGCATCGGACTCCTACATGGAGAACCTTCAGTGGTACTAGACTCGAACACATGAAACGCCGGTCACCTTGATCACTAGGCTACCGCGGTTACTTAGTATATTCCATAAAAGATGTATAGTACCAGGTACAATATTTTATATAATTAATATTAAATACCGATGAAAGACTTCGGAAATAAATCAAAACTCATACGCAAAAAAGTAACACACGGAAATAAAAAGGCCTCTAGTGAAAAGTTTGAGGTTGTATCTACTTAATATATAAGAGAAAAGTGACTCTCACTTATCACAACATTTCTTAAACTATAATACCTGCATACTTTAAATTTGGCAGATTTATTTTGCTTAGTAGAGGTTGGTTAAAAATTGTTTAATAGAAATTGTCCCCAAGTGTTGTCTTATTAACCCTTTATGTACCGCATTATGATGTACTGCAGTTTTTTTCATGCAATATTTTTTTTTCACTAAATTGAAAATAAAGGGATATATATAAACAAATACTCAGCTTTGGGAAATATAATCCGTTAGAGCTAATTAATTAATTAAAGATATTCCACTGTAAAACTAATTATATACACTGTTCACTTAAAATAAAGAGTTGATCGTTTTCTAAGGTCTTTATTAACATCCAAAAAAAATTAGAAACATTTTGAAAGTAACAACTTTTTCAGAACAAAAATGACGATCCTTGCAATCCGCTGAAAATGCCGTTAGATGAAAACGCAATTTCTGCTATAAAACTATTTGCCTTCTCCGCTGAAATACTCATCATAGAACCCGTGCTGCTATATATCTTGGAAGAGTGGATTTCAAAGAATATTCTTGCTAAGTATTGTCAGAAGTTTCGTAAAATTGGTTATTCTGTGTTTCTTAAAAGTGAGTGGTACTAATAAGTAGCGTCGGTAGTAAAGGGTTAAAGCATTTTACGCCGTTACGCCTACAGACTTTAAATTTACCAAACTTTATTCTTTTACTCCGTAGAAATAAACTAATAACTGATTTTGCAGAAGTTGATTCTTACGGAAAGGGGGTAATGGAGGGAGATAAATACAGCTCCCCATTTTCTTTTGATTTTTGTGACGTAAACGCACAACCGTGAAGTTGGAAACCGCTCTTCACGAAACCTGTCGCATACAGTTAAGCTAGAGGCCAACATTCCATGGACTGCTAGAAGGGAATACCTAACGTTAATTTATATGCGTGCGAGAAATGCTTGGCATTTCTAAACTGCTAATTCTGAGCCACTGCCAGTATCTCCAGACACCTTTCTACACTTGCATTGTCACTGGTGGAAGTAATTTTTAGAGTACTGTAAAGAAACACTTTGTGTAACTAATGATCTCTTTTGTTTTCTAGTGTTCAGGACTGTACGTGACATTTCCGTTCACATTTTCTCACAAAGAGTACTACTTTAATGATCTGTAGGATTCCTCAAAGTTTGTCACTTAAGTTTTGAGTTCATCTGTATATTGTAATATCACATAAAGATATATTCATATTAAAACCTACGGGTGATTCTTAAATCATGGACAAACTTTGAGGAGTGGTAGAGCTCAATAAAACAAGCAATTTTTGTGTATGGATATACGGGTGGAAGTGCCACATTGAGGCATAAACAGGTAAAAATAACTCATTAACGGATATATAAACCGTTCATTTGCAACATACCTAGCGAGTGATTATATCGATAAAATGTTAAAATGGTCTTTGAAATTGTATCCACCAACAGAAAAACTCTTCAAACAGTTGGTTGACTAACATGTAGATGGCATGCTACAGCCCTTGTACTTGTGCCTGGTGTTTCGTCCCCATGGTCAAAGATGACTTTTTCCAAGTGTCTTAGTAGTACAGTCCTCTATTAACCTTTCCATCAGTCCTGGCGATATCTAAATAATTTTTACACATATGTCGTTGTAATTGTTAAAACATTTTGTGGTTCGACATGAATATACTCGAAAAGCGTTCCTGATACAGCCGTTACCATCAGCAGTACCGTATACTAGATTCATGTCTGCCTTTTTGCTATTAGTAAAATAGCCCATAGCGACCGAAATCTCAAGCGCAAAAGCATGTCAACTGTTGCCTTCAGTAACCACCGATAGTGTTAACCAATCACACCATATAGGTCGCACAGTATGCATGACAGCTGGTGGATGCAATTTCTAAAACTGTTTAACTGTCTCAACGGTTTCTCTACGGAATCACTCACTAAGTTTGCAGCAAATAAACATTTAAGTTTCCGTTTATGTTTTTTTTTGTGCCTCTATTTTCGTATAAAAATTATTTGTTTTATTTAGCTCTGCAACCTCTTAAAGTTTGTTTAATGATTTTGGAATCACCCTCTATGTATAGAGTAAATATAAAAACCCGCGTTATTCTTCTAACTCCTTCAAATCATAAAACCTTTTTGTATTTTCATACATTAACTTAGCAAAAAAATCCCTTTTTGACCTTAAAAAGCACGTTCGATAAATTTGTGTGTTGTAAACTTTGATTAAAATCCGAAATCAAAAGCCTAAATTTTGCGCATCCTACAAGCAAGCAACATTACAGGAAGAAAACTTCTTATGAACAATCTAAAGTCTATCGATTATTGATTAACTATAACGTAGAAAGAATAAAAACAGAGCAAAGAAAGTATTAGTAATAATAATTTTATGGTCTGCAGAGCATTCGAAATGGCATGTCAAGAAATAATTATCTATGACAGTAAGAAAGAAAAACAGAGAAAATGCTGCGTAAATTGTATAGGGGGAAAAATGGATTTTTTACACAGCCATTTTTTCAGAAGTTTTGTATTCACAGAGGGTATTAAATGTTATTTCAGAATCGCCGTCAAATTGATTTGATACCATTAATATGTTTTTGTTTATATATATGTGGGGGGGAAGTACACAATGCGCGCTCGCGCAGTGCTTTACGAAGAAACAATGTGCAAAAGGCTCTCAGAAATAAAATATCCATTTATTAGAAAAGAAATAGATCTTCATACTTTTTCATTTCCATTGGATTTTGTGTGTATTAGCCTATATTTGAGTCTCGTTTTATTTGAAGCAGTTACATAACATGCTATGGATTACGAAAAAAAAAAGAAACTGTGCGCGTCGGCTCCGACGCACGATTGGAGTTTATTCCTTAAGTACTTTGATTACATAGTAGGCAAACAGGGTAAATAAACGCATCTCATATAATACTGAAACCCCATGTCGGTATTTTCTGTATTTTATTCACATTTTTCATATTGATTTGGTAAAATAATACATTATATATACATATATATACATATATATATATACATATATAATATATTATTATCTATATATATATAAGACGCATTTGTTGTCTGTTTGTCTGTTCCCTCATAACTCGAGATCCAGACACCCAAATAACGTGAAACTTGGTACACGTACACAAATTTACACCAGAAAGGTTCTTAAATAGGTTTGGCGTTCATAATTCCTTCCAAATTTTTTTAAATTTTAATTTTTAAGTGATTTTCCAGTGTTATGACGTCATATGTAGTCACGTTTCTCACTAAGTGGACAATTTATACTTTACATGCAGTTTTTCAAGATTATTACATACTTTTACTGTAGCTTTGTTTATCGGTTGGAATATTTATTCAATTTTTCTATTCTTTGATATTTAATTAGGATTATTTTTCGAATAAATAATTTTTTTAAGGATAATGCTTTCAACAACTACAACTTTGTGTTGTTGTTTTGGCAACATTTAGGTATTATCGCGGGATGTTTATGTGTGTGATTTTGCTTGCAAATTACAACTTATTTATTTATTTCTTTAGAATGCGAAGATTATAATTTTGACAAACTAAAACTTCTCATTGATAAGGGTTATATTTCAGTTCGGTTCAAATGTAGTATAGGGGGGGGGGGCACTTTGGTTTTGGCGATTTTTCTTCGGATTTTTATCTAAATGTCATGGTGAGATATCGAATTTATTCTAAAATAAATAATACCGAAAAAAGTACCTTGGAGACCACTTTTAGTAACCAAAATAAAGGACTGCGCCAAGTGTAGCCCCCTATACTACATTTGATCCAATAATATGGTTCTTTGCAATTTCATGTGTCTTTATTTTAACCTTTAAGGGTTAACCTATTGGCTTCAGTGCATAAAATTGCCATGCAGAAAATCATACTGCCCAAGCAAAAGCAGTGTTGGTAGTAATTACATATCAAACTGGAATAGGCATCAGAGAATGAGCAAAACAGAAAAAATGGCTTTAATACCTGTTGAGGAAGCAGGTGGTCATAAGATAAATTATTTTTGGAACTTATGTACTATCCTGGCAATCGCCAACATTCAAAATAACTTGCCAAGTTGGCAACCCCGATTTTATATGTCATATATATATGTTGAATTTTGAGTCGTGCTTCGTTTCATATATCGCCAATAAGTTGCGGTTATATGTAAGTACCTTATTTTTTCAAATTATGCTTTTGCATTGATAAAGTTAGTTCAGTTCTTTTTATGTCAGTTAATGTTAGTATTGTACTTCATTTTTCAATTTATTTTTATGCCCGGGATATATATATATACTTTGGATAATTTTTTTAGTACTTGCGTATTTTTGCACAGTCGCCAACGTTCAAAAAACTCGCCATTTTGGCAATCCCAACTTTGTATGCGTTGATTGGCAATCATGTGCTTCATTTTGTATAATGTCACCAGTAGGTTGCAATAATACGTAAGTACCTTTAATTCTGTGCATTACTATAACATTAGACTGGCCGCAACATATACCAATTTGGCGTGATTTCAAAATCATGCCAAAAATGAGTAGCCAACCAATATGAAATTAGTATTATCTTAGCCTGTTTTATCTTTCCCTCCAGTAATCCTTAATTAAATCAATATATAATTTTTGTTTTTTTTTAATATTTTAGTACTTACATTTTTTTTTTTTTTTTTTGTTATTATGTACTGCAAATATTTTTTTGCACATTGCGATGTCTTTGACAAAATTAATCAGTGGTATTTTTCTTAAATATGTTTTTTTTTTATCTGTTTTTGACAATTTTTAAAATTTTGTTTGATGTCTGTCTGAAATGCAAATAGCAAAATAAATATTTTACAATATATATATTGTGTTTGTATGAAAATGTTTATACTGATTTATTCAAAATATTGAGTCGTCTTTTATTTTTGATATCTCTAAGATTTAATTTTATGTTATAACTAGCTATACCCAGCTAAATGTTGCTGTTGCTCAGTCAGCTTTAAAATACTGGTACACCATAAAGTATGTCATGAAGCTTACAAAAGTAATAATACACAAGAATTCAAACAAATCTATATGCATATAAGACGCATTTGTTGTCTGTCTGAATAAACTTTCTCTTTCACACTACATCATTTGGATAAATTTTCAAAATTTGTTTGTGTGGTTAGTAATTAATTATAATGCTATAATTTTAATTGAATAGGCAGATATTGCATTTTTAAGTATAAAAATAGTTATAACTACTGTACTGTATTTTTTTCAGTGAGTGAATATTAACGTCGCACTGTTCAGCTACATGAGGGCATTTGGCGACGGACCACATAATTTTGAACCATGGTCAAGTGACGTGGACAACACCTGAGCTGGCACCCCCTTCTCCTAACTAAAACGCCACACCAATTTAGCAGGAATATTCTACCAATACTTAGCTGGAATATTCTTTGAAATCCACTCTTCCAAGATATATGATGGCACGGGTTCTATGATGAGTATTTTAGCAGGGAAGGCAAATAGTTTTGTTGCAGATATTACATTTTCAGCTGCCAGCGTTTTCAGCAGATTGCAAAGATTATCATTTTTGTGCCCCAAAAATAGTTAATGTCAAAATTCTTATGTTTATGGAGACCTTAGAAAACGATTTGACTATTTATTTTAAGTGAATGGTGTACATAATTAATTTTACAGTGGAATATATTTAATTAATTTATTAGCTCTAACCGATTAAATTTCCCTAAGTGGAGTATTTTGTTTGTGTATTTCCCTTAATTTTCAATGTAGTGACTTAAAAAAATATTGCATGAAAAAAATTTCTGTAGATCATAATGCGGTAGATAAAGCATTAACGTGCATCGCTTTCCTACACGGCGGGTCTTACAAAGCTCTAATAAAGTTTGAGCTATGAAAGTAGCTAGACATTTGCCAACTTGACTGTATTGTCAACATTTCGCTATTTTTTCCATTGAATCGCCATTGTTATTTAGGGAACACCGTTGCTTGCGAGTATTACAATTTAAACATAAAATAAATTCAACAGAAACTTATATTAATGTATGACACTTTCAGTTATAAATTATTTACAATATTTTAAGCGTCAGAAAACTTTTAACAATGTGTTACTTTTGCTGAGCAGAGATCAGCTTAGGGAGGTATTTTCAAAAATCAACCCTCAAGAGTTTTACTGGGAGTTATAAATATAAAAAATATCATTTTTATCAGCTATTAGATCTACAGACTTAAAATTTAACACAAAGGTATTTTTTCTTTCTTTTTTTTCTTCAGCTGAGATATGTGAAAAGCTTTTTTTGTTTAATTTGCAATTCACTTAAAATTAACTCATTAAAAACTTCTTTATCCTTCAATCTGTGTTGTTTAACTTTTCAGTTCACCCGTGCGAAGAACGGGTATACCAGCTAGTAATATATATAATTAATATATTATTAATATATATAATATTATTATAATATATATTATTAATATATATATATATTATATATACATATATATATACATATATATATACATATATAATATATTATTATAATATATATTATTAATATATTATTAATATATATAATATTATTATAATATATATATATATATATATATACACTGCTGGACAATTAATTGCTAAGGACGAATAACACTATCATCCATAGAAACCACAAAATGAAAGGAAGCAAAATGTGGAAAATTAGAATAAGTGCGGGATATTAGTAAGAAGTATGAGTATGCAAATTTTTTTCCACGTCTTTTCATCACGTGATAGCGTTCATAAGAGCTTTAAAGGTTTTGACGCGTGTGGACAGTTGTTGTTTCAAGTCAAAGTTTTACAGGAAAGATTTAATAGACAAACTTAAAATTTTTGGCATGTCTTCCCGACATCACATAGATGATTTTATACGTGGCCGAATTATTGGAAAGATCGAAGAAGGGCGAAAAATAACAGATGTTGCCAGGGAGTTCGACATCGTTCACAGCGTTGTTTTACGGCTGTGGAAGTCATTTAAAACTACTGAAATGTGTAGTAGACGGCACGGGGGAGGTTGTGTTAGAAGTACGAGGCCTGCAGAAGACAGATATATCGTCCTATCAGCAAAAAGGAACAGGCGCATCACAGCTCAGCAGGTGGCAAATCAGTTTCTTGCTGCCTCAGGAAAGTAGATCTCCCGAAAAACTGTTGCCAGACGTTTGAGGGGAGGAGGACTATACGCACGCAGAACTGTTGTGTGTGTCCCATTGACCAGACAGCACCGTACTGCCCGTTTGCAATGGTGTCGTGAGCATCACAATTGGACTGAACAGGACTGGGCATGCGTACTATTCTCAGATGAGTGTAGGTTCAGTCTGTCATCGGATTGTAGACGCCAACTGATCTGGCGCGAGAGTGATACTGCTTATCGTCCAGAAAATATCCAGGAAAAGGACCGATATCTGACATGCAGTATCATGGTGAGGGCCGGCATCATGATCAATGGCCGCACGCGCCTACATGTGGTTGCGAATGGGACTATGACGGGCCAACAATACATTGATGAAGTTCTACTTTCTCATGTTCGTCTTTTCCGTAGTGCTGTCGGTGATAAATTTGTTTTGATGGACGACAACGCAACATGTCATCGAACACTCGCTGTTCAGGATTGTCTAGACAGCGAGGGTATTCAACGTCTCGTATGGCCAGCGCGTTCTACAGATCTAAACCCCATTTAAAATGTGTGGGATGCTTTGGGGAGGCAAGTTGCTGGTCGAAACTATCCTCCGACAAACAAGAACACCCTCATCCGTGCACTCACAGAGGAATGGGATAAATTGTCTCAACAGCTGCTGGATAATGTTGTGCAATGTATGGTACGACGTTAGGAATGTTGCATCACACTCCACGGTGGACATATCCCGTACTGATACCTTTCTTTAAGGTGCCTGTTGACTTTTAGATGCATTGTTCCATTTCTCCGTACGCAGATCAAATGAACATTTTTTTTTCTTTCAGATGTTTCACAGCTTTTGTACTTTCCAGAACAATGAATATTCTTTATTCTAATGTCTGAACAGTGTGGCAACTATATTTTATCCTACTAGGCCTCATGTCTCGCTTAATGTTATGCTACATAGCAATTTATGATCCATCCTTAGCAATTGTCCCCAGCAGTGTATATATATATATATATATTATAAATATATGTATATATATATATATTATAAATATATATATATATATATTATAAATATATATATATATATATATATTATAAATATATATATATATATATTTTTAAATATATATATACTAGCTGTACCCTGCCACGATTTGCTGTGGCTCAGTCTTGTTTAACAGAAAGGACATATTTTCAGTATGTTAAATAATTTGCATTGCACGTATGATCTTTTATATAAAAATGTATAAATATATATAAGAAAAACTTTCCTAAACTGGTATTTATAAGTTGTTAACCAAATGCTTGAAGTTATTACAGCTTATTTCTGTCCTTATGTCATGTTATGAACCTCTCTAAATTTATTTACATTGTCTTTAAAGTGGCGACCTCAAGTTTGAAGATAAATTTTAAATGGCTCCACTCTGGATTCATTTAGGGAGTTGGGTTAGTTTTACAATGCTTATGGATATTTTTATTAAATCAGAGGTGTGTTCACAAATGCACATTTATCCAAACAATGTCACTTAGAAACATGAATTGTATTTCCTGATGTCATATAGGAAAAGTTTTGATTCCGCAGTATATCTAGCAAGCAAAATTTGTAATGGCTCTGTTCTCTGAGTTGAGGCAGTTTAATTTTTTCAGTGGTACAAAAAATTCCTTTGGTTTCTCCCTTTAATTCCAGAACATTGCAATAAGGATACACTTCCATCATTGTGTAAATGAGAACATGCTGCCTGAACCTAGAATCTTCCACTGGGTTGTAACGGAATGCAAGTTGACTGTTACTGTGTGATTGCTCACCACAAAGTCATGTTTGACGCAGATGTGCTGTTTTTGGTTAACATCTTTCTGATGTTGTAAAACACGAATGATGTGCTCGCAAATGTGCTTCCTCAAGTCTGGCTGCATGTTTCTTTGCTGCACCCTCAGCCTGTGTTTGTGAACTTCTTTGTCTGCTTTTCTCGTTTGCTGATATCCATTCTTTCTCAGTTTGATGTGAAATTACACTCATTGTAATACTTTTGCCTTGCAAGTATGACAACCTAAGTTTGATTTCCCGCAAGGCATTATTTTTATCTAGTGAAACCAATTGACTGCACTTAAAAAGAAAAAAAAATTCAAACAAAGCATATAAAATTTTTAAAAAACTTAAAACTACACTTTAAAAGAAAAGAAAATTAAAACAAAAACATATAAAATTTCAAAACATGAAAAAAAATCAGAAACAAAAAGAAACGGAAAAAATAAAAAATGCTAATGAATTATTTAACTTTAAACGTGCATAAATTGACACAGCTGAAATTCAATGCAATGAGAGGCTGAAGGTATTTTTATTCGAATACGCCAGGAAAATTCCAATATAAACACGGATTTTGCAGCAGAAAACTACGACAAAGTGTTGATAATGATGGGAGTATTTTTGCAATTCACAATTCGATTAGTATTAGCAATTGTTATCAACAAAGTTAAGGGCCTATCTTTAAAACAGAGTGGCTTATATCTAGACACAGGCAGCTTATCACATGGACAGTAATTTGTTATCTGTGTACTTAAATATTAGCATCACCACAGCCAAATTACCGCCATGCAAATCGCAACATTTTCCCTCCATTTCTTTTTTCATAAAAAAAAATGTTAGAATCTTAATTGTTTAGATATTAAGGTACGATATACATGGCACCAATTTCGTTACAGTGATGCTAATACATAATTACTGATGTGTGTTACAGAGCAGCAGGCCGCGGTAGCCGAGTGGTATAGGTATCGGATCGTGGCTTGCCTGGTCACGAGTTCGATCCCAGTACCACTAAAGACCCGCCGTGTAGGGCAGCGATGCACGTTAAATCTGTCGAGAGCTGAAACGTCCTCCCGTTGGTGTGGTGTGGTAGTTAGGAGAGGGGGGTGCCAGCTCAGGTGTCGTCCACGTCACTTGACCATGGTTCAAAATTACGTGGTCCGTCGCCAAAAGCCCTCATGTAGCTGAACAGTGCGACGTTAATATTAAATCAAATCAAATACAGAGCAGCAGTCACCAATTGGTGATGCGTGAAAAATTTTGGATGGTATGCAGAAAAATTGGGAAATTATTTATACTTTTATGAAGATTCAGTTTAAAAAAAGATGAACGACAAAATAACATATTACGGAACACGAATTATTCTTTACTAAAAGCTTTTAGTTACTGAAATAATTAAACAAAAAAACATAATTCCTGAGGTTAGCGATTTTTGGTAACCTCGACCATTTTTTGGAAAATTGTAGGCAAAACACTTTAGTTTGTTGATTGTTGCTTTTCATGAAGCTTATTTGGTTCACTCCTAGAAGAGCCCACACCCTTGGCGCGAATTACTTTGGTTGGAGATAATTGCGCCATCTTGGTAACCCTACTTTTAAACACTACATACGACAACCCTAACTATTTCTAGCATTTTCGTATTTTGTGGGCGCGCATTTCGAATTTCATTTTGTTGTTGGTCTCCGGGCTGGTTGCGTGTGTGAGGGAATCTACTTTAGAATTTTTTACTTTGTTGAATGCGAAAAGTAAGAAAGAATTGATTGAATGGTGTATGAAGGAAGGGTTGATTGCTTCGAGTTATGAATGTCCTAAATGTAATGATCAGCATGATGTAACATGGTCGGCAATAAAACGCTTTCTTCGAAATCGTGCCAGCCACGCCGAATGTATGCTCGACCATTACCTCGCAGAATAATAATGGCGGCGTTCACACGATCATTCGCTTAGCGATGAGACCTTTAAGACTTTTTTAAAATCTGTTGTTACGCTGTCCCCTCCACTCGGAAAAGATCAGCAGTAAGAAAGTAAGTGCTGTTCTTATATTTTTTATCTCAAATGTTTAATTTCTGTATTGCTTACATATATTTTCATTATGCATCCACCTTATCCCGCTATATTTCCTTGCCACCATTGTCGCTTTCGCTTGGCACCATCTTGTTCTGGCTTGGGGCCTTTTTTGGTTTGTCGCCAAGGGTGTGGGCTCTCCTAGGATTTTACAACTTTTTTTCAGGGCATAGAAGATTAAATAAAGACGTAAATATAGCTATAGTGCTCCACCACATAGAGGTCAATCCTATTAGTGAAACGCTAATTAAAAAGTTATACATTAAGTGATTCATGAAGTGTTGAAAAATGGCAACTACTGCTCAAAAGCAGGCACAGCAGACAACTTCTGTATATATACAGACAATGAAGCAACACAAAATGTCTACTCATAAGCTTTGTAAAATTAACTCTTTCACCTCAAGAAGAGTCATTTAATTTTTTTTCAAACTTGGCACCTCTTCTATGGAGACAATGCAAATAATTTTAGATTCATACCATGACAAAAAACCCATAATAACTTGGGAGCATTCTGTTAACAAATTACAAATGAAATAAATCTGTTTAGAAAAGTTTTGTTAATGTATATTTCCACATTTTTTTATAAAAAAAATCATACCTCAAGTGCAAGCAGTTAAAGATATTAGAAATGTGTGCTTTATCTTTTCTTTCTTTTTAACCAGACTGAGCCACAGGAAAATATGATTAGGTACAGCTAGCTAGCTATAACAAACTTAAATGATAAAAAGCTATCAAAAACCAATTATTAACAACAAATTATCATTTTGATAAAATCACCAAAAAAAGTTGCAAACAAAGGTTCTTGGGTACTGTTGCAACTATATCAACCCCGATTTTGTTCGCATCATACACGGTGAATTGGCAATTAAGTGCTAATGTTGCCAATATGGTTGCAATAATACATAAATATCAAAACAAACACAAAATATACATCAGAAAATCTTAATTTTTCCATTTATATTTCACAGTAACACCAAAAAAAATTTTGAAATTACACAAAATAGGTATTTCGTGAGTCTAATGTTATTTTGCCCCAACTATTAAAAACTACAATAACTATTTCGTGGAAAAATTCACTACCAAGTGCAAAAACGTATTATTATTGTGCACAAACAGGCATAGAATGTTCTTCCCTTATTGAATGCATATTGCAGTATTTGGCGATGTCTTTTGATTTTAGGTAAATGGCCGACTAAAAAAAAATATAAGTACCATAAAAAATTACATATTAATTTAATTTAGATTCATTGGAGAAAGATAAAATACTGTAAAGTTCGGCATATAACGTACACCCATACTTTCAAGCTGCAAGTTTTAAATTTTAGGTATATTCGCTATATAATGTGCACCTCTTTTTTACGAAGAAACCTGAAATGTACAAATGCAATGCTGTTATGTTTAGAAGCAATTTATTCAAGGTGTTTATCTAAGCAATGGCAAAAATAGTATACTTTTAGAACTACCACCTTTTAAGTTCAATAATTATGTCATGTCTTTTAAATAAATGGTATTTCGAAATATTTAGAAGTTTAACTTTTTTATGCTCATTTATTTTTTAATTTTTAAAGTCCCCATTTTTATACCCAGCGTATAACTCACACCTGTAAATTTCGATCTTATTTTTTGTGTTCAAAGTGTGCGTTATAAGCCGGATTTTACAGAAGGTGGAAGATTTTAATCGGTATACTACTCGCTAAATACATACATAGTGTACAGAATTAAATTTAGTATTTTATATATAAAAATTATCCAAAGTAAATATTCTGTGCTTAAAAATAAATTGAAAAATGATACACAATACGAACAGTAATTGACATAAAAAGAGCTGAACTATCTTTATCAAAGCGAAAGTAAAATTTGAAAAAATAATTACAATCTTATGACAACCTGCTTCCTCAACATGTATTTGAGCCCTCTGTCTGTTTTGCTCATTCACTGATGCTTACTCTAATTTGATCAGCATTTATCCCTCGCACTGCGTTTGCTTGGTCACTATGATGACCTAAGTTCGAGTTTCTGCAATACAATTTTATGTACTCAAGCCGATTGACTGCAGTTAAAGTGAAGGTTTAAACAAAAACATATGAAATTACAAAACAGCTCTGAGTGGGTCTTGTATCCGAATTCCTTTGCGGCCCTTTTTCAGATATGAGCACCATGTAAGTGGAATTGTAATAACATTCGTAGGGGCTCCTGCATCATTGATACAGCGGTAGCTCTACGTACCTGACAAAAACAAACCATAATAACTTCCAGTATTTTTTTTAACAAATTACTAATGGAATCTGTTTAAGAAGGTAATAATCTTATAAAGCAATAAAAAACAAAATAAGGTGCAATATTTTGATGACTCAAAATCAGAAAATCTTATTTTTAACATTTGTATTTCAATACTAACATCAAATGAAAGGTACTTACGTATTATCGCAACCTATTAGCGATATTGTATAAAACGAAGCACGATTGCCAATTCCGCGCGTACAACATCTGCGAAAATGAAATGGCCAACTTTGCGAGTTATCATTAAAGGTGGCGATTGTTGCGATAATACGTAAGAATCAAATGAAATTGAAAAAGTTGTCTAAAAAGGAAAAAAAATCATTCCTATTAAAAACTCCGTCGATTAATTTCGCCACATTAAAATATCTCCAAGTGGGAAACAAATATTGTTTCCAAACATTGAATGTTATATCGCGGCATTTGGCTACGTCTGTTTAATTCAGGTAAATGGTTGACGGAAACTATTTGGTAGAAAAATAAGTAGCGTTCAGAAGTCAATTATGTTAGTTTCATTTTCACTTAATAAAGAGAAATAAATTTAGCTTAAAATTACAGAAAAAACACGATGTATAATTTAATCAAAGTCGTAAACATCCCGCGATACTGCTATCCAACTGTTGCCAAACCTACAAAACAAAATTTGAGTTCTTGAAAGAATAATTTTTAAAAAAAGATTTATTCGAAAAATAATCCCAATTACGTATCAAAGGACAATAAATAGATAAATATGACAACGCATAAACATAACCATAGAAGATTTATACAATAATTTGGAAAAATCTAAGCGTAAAGTTAAATTTTCGCATTCAGAGCGAATCGTAACGTCGTATGACGTCATAACACCAAAAAATCACTTAAAAATTAAATTTAAAAAAATTTGGAGAGAGTTTCGAAATAAAAAGTACATAAGATCCTGACCAGAGACAAATGCAACGTTGTGTCAATATTTCAGATTAATCCATGCAGAACTTTTTGAGTTATGCGCGCATACACAAACCAACACAACATTTTTATGTATATAGATTTAACCTCTTCAACTTTTCAATCGTTAATAAAATGCTTTCTTTTCATCCAATCAAATTCAAATAAATTTTTTAAAAATTGTAATGCATGAATGACACTTGATGTTAATACAGTTTTTTCGCCGTTCAGGTTTATACGGATGGCAGTAGGGACGATTATTATCTATCTGGTAGCGGAATTTACATCAAATTGCAAGACCATTTCTTAAGAATCCAGAGGAGATATTCAGACGGTTGCTCAGTTTTTCGCAGTGAGCTAATAGCCATTGATGAGGCCCTTGGTTCTCTTGCATTTCTTCCAAATGGAAATGAGATTTTCATACTGTCTGAGAGTAGAAGTACAATACAGCACTTGTCCTATTGGCAAAGTGTGAGATCAAATGTTGGAGTGTCAATACTCACCAAGTTAAAACGACTTTCCCACCGAATCCAATTCATCTGCAGTGGAATCCATCTCATATAGATCTAGAGGGAAATGAGATTGCGGACACTTTGGCCAAGGCTGACGCTTGCGAGGCACCAGAGCCGTCAGCACCCCTCACCTTTTTGGAGATTTTCTCTAGAACTAAACACCAGAATAAGACCACTTGAATTACCCCCTCCCCAGAGCACCATTGGTATCAGTGTTCTCGTCCTGGAGGCTCTCTGGCTTACGGTTTTACAAGACAGTAGCAAACTTTTCTAGCCCGTTTTCGAAGTGGCCATCTTAAGACAATGAAATTTTCCGAAGAATGCAAAAGCTTTGAAATGTGCACGAACTGTTCATCTTAGCCGGCCTCACCTGCTCACATCCTCGAATGACTAGGGCTCGAATGACCAAGCAGAATTTAGCTGACTATCCCTAGCTGGTGTTGGATTTTGGAAAGTGTAGGATGTCATGGACCTGGTGTAGCACTGCAGACCAATGGGGGTGTGCAATAACAATACAGTTTTTTTCAAATATATTAATTAATTAATTAAATTTAATTCCATTAAATTTATTACAGGTTTTGATACCAACTTAGATGCGTCTCTATTGTTGTAACAATGTAACTGTTAATACAAAGACAAAATTTGGCGTCGAAAACCTGTTTTTCAGCCAAACTAGCCAAACCGGATGTGCATTGTTACAACAATGCAGACAAATTATGATCTTATTTCAATTCCTACTATTAGTTCACTCTCTCTCTCTCTCTATATATATATAAGTATTTATATATATCTTGTTCAAATTTTCAGTCGTTAATAAAATATTTTCTATTCATCTATTCAAAGTAGGAATCGACTTAATTACTTTTTTTATGTTACTTCTTTGTACAAAGCTTCATTGCGCGATTTCAATGCACGCATCATTATATCCGCATAATTCATCGACTTTATACGAGATTTCTAGCTATGATCTATGAAGCATTGAAAGATCAACAATCTGAATGCCATCCGTGTCACTATGGTAAACTATGTTTTTCACGTTTCCTTAAGACAGTCAGTAGGGTAAACCCCTTTTAAAAATCGATTTTGAGATTTTGTTTTTTTCTGAAATCTACAAATCAAGACCTTTCCAATGATATAACATGCAAGCCATTATATGAATTAGAAGCATTTTAAAATGATTTTTAAAAAATAATCAGTTGATTTACCACGCCCATTTTGACAAATAGAAATCTAAACATTGCCTTTTAAAAACTGGGGAAAAGTTGCAAAGCCTCAAATAACTTTTATTTCTTAATACCCAAATTAGCTTTAGATAATTGTATAACTGCAAATGTTAGATTTTCTGAAAACCTTTGGAGGCAATTTCAGATTTTCATGTGGGTATTAGTAAGTGTTATACTTAAATTGTAGTCATTTTGTACTGACATTTAGATCTTTTCTTTAGTTTAAATTCATTTTTAATTAGTTATTGTTAATGATTACTAAATCTTCGCGTGTTTAAGTAAAGTGTTAAAAGAAAAAAAATTAGGCCAGGTGAGAAATATTTACGTAATGAATCTTAATTTTATAACTGCACAATGAAGATAATATGTGATGAAAAAAAAATAGGATAATACTTTTACAAGGTAAGATTTTTTATGAAAATTGTTTTCTAAATAATTTTTAAAATTTTCTAAAGTAAATGTATGCATGTACTGTGTTTCTTGAATGTAATTGTGTATACTGAAGTGACATTTTTGAAATATTCTTACGCAGATATCATAACAAAAAAATGACAATTTTCAATAAATTCATAATAATCATATTTGCTCACTCAACTAAAAGTTTGTTTTTTTAAAAAAATAATTAATATACTTAAAAAATTTCACTTCAGTACGAATATAAATGTATAATTAATACATATAGCCAAAGTCTTGAGTTCATATGTTTAATAGTTTCTAAGATAAAGGTATGAGATGATAAATAAAGTGTGATGTTTGTTGTCTTTGCGAAAAGCTTGTTACATGCATAAAAATACATAAATTTCACGTTTAAAAGCATAGAAATAGTTTTATTTTGGCTGTTTTAGAAAACATTTGTCCAGTTTAGAGTAATTTTTGAAGTTTAAAACTTAGAAAATATGTCTGCAACAACAAAACCTAATGATAACTTTACAAAAAATTCCAGCGAAAACTTTCAAAATGTCGTATATATATATATATATATATAATCAGGTATTTTTAAATACCATCTCAAATTCATGCAAAAACCATATTGATACATTTTCACATATTTATATTGCTTTATGTTCAAATTTGATATCTGTAAATCATGAAAGCTACTAATTCTTCAAAAATTGATACAGAATTGAGAAAATTGATGTAATACTAGAAATTATCTCGTTAAAAAAACTGAAAAATGCAATTCTGGGCAATTTAAAGACTTTTTTTGCTTACTATTCTATGCAAAATAAATTGCAAAGATGCTAATGTTCAATAAAATAGGACAAATACATGCTGTAATTCATTATTTTTGTGATAAAGTGGCACTTTATACTGAACATTCAATATTCTCAAAAATGTTGTTTTTAAAACTGTATTCATGTTTTTCTCAGAATATAATGCATGAATGTAGTGAATCCCCCCTCATGTTACTTATATGTAACTATATATATTAATGTGAGTTTTTTGGGGGTTTTCCCGAAATATTTCACTGGAGTCTTGTGACAAAAAATGTCAATTTTTTTAAAAATTCATAGTGATATTTTTATGTTACATGTTTTTGAGAAGACTAAACAATATATTTTAAATATTTCACTTAATTGCAAATATTAATGTTTACTTATTGTTCAGACAAGTTTTTAAGCTTTAATAATTCAAAAGTTTTTCAATAATAGGTAACTAACAACAACTTAGATGTGTAATGCTTTTTGTCGTTGCGAGAAGTTTGTTACATGCATAAAAATACACCAATTTTATATTTAAAAACATAAAAACGGTTTTATTTTTGACTTTTTTAGAAATCCTTCGTACAGTTTAGAGAAAATTTTGAATTTTGAAACTTTTAGAAATTGTGTTTGCACGGAAACATACAAATCCATAATTGAATTTTTCTAACGTCGTAAAATCACATATTGCCAAATCGTGACTATTACATATTGATACATGTTTACATTATATTTGTGATGTTATAAGGTCAAATTTGATATTTATAATGCTTTGAAGTTAAAATTTCTTCACAGATCGTTGCATAATTCGTGAAAATTGATGCAAAATGCTAAAAAAATCTCGTTGAACAAAAACTGAAAATTACTATACATGTATTTTCTGAACATTTTAAGCTTTTTTGTTTCATATTTTATGTTTAAAAAATTAAGAAGATACTAATGTTTAATAAAATAGGGCAAATACATGTTGTAATTCATTATTTTTGTAATTAAGTGCCTTTTTACACTTAAAATGCATTTATCTTAAAATGATTGTTTTCAAAGTGCGTGTACCTTTTTAATAGAAAATACTGAATGAAACTACTTGAAATTTTTACTGCACATAAATAATATGTAACTATATATAATGGAGCTGCTTTCTTAGAGATTTTCCTAAAATATTTTGCTCAGAAGCAGTTATCGTAAAATAATGACAATTTTCACAAATTTCAAAGTGATACTTTTACGATGAATTTTTTTGAAAAAGTAAACAATATTTTTGAAACATGTTACCATTATTTAAATAAAAAAAAGCCTAATTATTATACAGCCAAAATTTGAAGTTTTTATACTTAACAATTTCTGAGAAACCGGTTCCTAAAATGGCTCAATTGAACATTGTCGGCATGGGGGCTACCGACTTTTCTTAAAAGAAGTTCAAAGGAGATATCTGGGTAACCACGATATTGGACAACATCGCCAGGGGGACATTTTCTCACTTCCAAATTCCACATTGGTGATGCCCCATTTAGGCTGCACGCGTGTTGTAGACCTAAATTTAAACCCCATGCCATTACTTGCGCCTTTTCTTGTGGTGGAACTATTTCGAAACGAGAATTTTGCAAAAGGGGAAAACTGCTCCATGTTATTTGCATTTTATTTCACAGAAATTCTAACTATTCCTTTATGCTTAGTTTTGACTGGTTTTTAGACGTTCAGCCATATACAGTGTCAAACCCCTATATAACGAAGTTGCTAAATCCCGGAAAAAAGTTCTTTATATGGAAAATTCGTTCTATAGAGGCTCATCTTTTAATATTCTTTATAAACCACATAAAACAATTTTTAAATTCATAAACACTATGTATTAAAAAAAGAAATTATCCACACCTTTTTTTAAAATTAATATATGTTGATTTTATATGTCTTACTCATCAAAAAAGAAAGGAAAACTAGAAGGAAAACAAGAAAAAGAATGTCGAAGAACTCACTGAATTTTCAATATTAAGAAAATAGTTTTATACTAAAATTGATGAATTTTAAGGACATTTATAATTTTAAGTATACAAGTAATATTAAGCATGCATTTTTTTAATTAGAACACGGGGACACGGAACAACTCTACTGGGGGTGAAAGAGGATATCGAAGATGTTTCTAGTGAACTGGGAAATAGGGGTTAAAGTTTGCACTTCTTGGATGAAATGTCCAGTACTCTATTGCTCTCGGCGAGTTAGGATCTAAAAAAACCAGTTCAAGAGAATAAAGAGAGAATAACTTGAATTTTTTTTCAGAAATACTTTAAAAAAAGGGAGAACAAAAATTGGATCACAAAGGAATGTTCGTTCCATAGAAACTGCACTTCGCTGTAGAGAGGTTATTTTACAAAAAAAATTTGAAATGTTCACGGTTCGAGGAAAATGTTCGCTACATAGAAAAATTCGCAATATAGAGGTTCGTTATATAGAGGTTGGAGTGTATTTTGAAATACACTATATATGTTATACCTCGATTTGAAAATATCTAAAATACTGTTGAAAATAATCTACTTAAAATAATAGAGAAACGGAGCACATTCACACGAACAAAAAAAAGAATAAACCATTTCACATAACAAAATAATATTTATCGTAGTACATATTCTTACTCAAATAGGCTCAGAATACGTGCAGAAATGTATTAGGGTTGCGAAAAGTACAGAGTGAGTATAATTAAACTACAAGTGTTCAAGGGGTGCTGGAGAGAATATTCATGTGAAATTTGATATCTACACGTTTCAGAACCTGTGCAAGTCAAACATGCAGAAAAAAGAAAATTGCCATTTTAACCGATAGATGGCATTGTTTCAACGCTCACCGATTGCACATACAACTTCCAACAGAGCATAATGGCATTCTAAGAGGCATATAAACAATATACAAAATCACTTTAAGTTTATCAAAATTCCATACAATTCGCTTCAGTAATCAAACTATTACGTAAATTAAAATCACAAATTAAACGACCCATAAAGACGCTTTGGAAAACAACTAAACCGTTTTTTATTCATGGAAATTATCACATGATGTGCTCAATATGCAAACCACCAGATGAAACCCTATACTGAACCGTCGCATTTAAAATTTCTGTTGTTTCACACCTCACGTGTCTCGTTATGCCAGATTTCAATTCAGCCACAAAAGCATGCTATCTATAAACCATATTTTTCAGATGTCTGCACAGGAAAACAAAACACAAGAATTAAGATCCGGTGAACGTGAGGGCCAGGCGTTTTCGAAACCTCTGCTTATGACTCGGTCCACACCAAAAATGTAGCAATTTTTTTAACAGGTTTAGCGATGTGAGGGGGAGGTCCGTCCTGTATAAATACCGTTGTTTCTGAACAATGTTTCTCTTACGATGCTAGAATCAATTGTTCTTTCAACATCACTATTCAATGTGGTCCTGTTTATATAATGTTCGATGGGCTTAAAATTGGCATATATGCCGTCGATAAATATTGAAATGCAGCACAGCGACATCTTTTGAATATTTTTTTTTTTTGCATATTTGACTTGTGCATGTTCAGAAACGTGTAGATCAGTGGTTCTCAAACTTTCACTACTGGTGACCGAATTTTCAATCAGAATTTTTATTGCCCCCCCCTAAAAATAATAATGTATTGAATGCAAGAATAATGCATTTTTTGGCGCTAAAACTACAATACGATCATAATTATAAACCGTACAAATTAACAAGATAAGTATTAAATTTTGTATATGTTACTTTTAAGTAATATACATTAGTATTTATTTATTTTTTAGTTTTTAGTTCTTTTCACTATAAAAGCGCGTTTTTTAGTTTGTTTTAAAAGTATAATTTATTTTATAATTATTTTTACTGTACTCGATAAAAATCACAATCCCAGTGAATAATTTAATTAAGAGAAAATATGCTTGCCTACTTTCAAGGACTTTTCAATTTTTCTTTGAAAATTTGAAAAAAAATCCAATAAAACTAAAGAAAATGTTCCAAATGTGCGTGTCCTTAATCAAGAACATAAATCAAAGAGACTTTTTGCTTACAATAAGGAACGCTATTTTTCAGCAAAATTCATATTTTATTCAGGTTTTTGTAGTTTTGCTGTCGTTTGATGATCTACAAAATAGCATTTTGAACTTTTTCTTCCTTGTGCCTTTTTGACAAGGCGAAGTTCTACATTATGGCTTCATAGTTTTCTTCATAGAGATCTTTAGACAGCATTTGAAAATTTCAAATCAACTCAAACGTTTCATGTCTAACACTGTTCTGATTAGTTTCGCTATCTTGATTAATATTCCTTTTTTAGCAGGTTCTTTTATTGCTTGATCAGTTTCAACTTCCTTCAATAGGGATCACAGATGCCCGTTTTTTATATTCTGCTCATTTACATTTATAAACCATAATAATTCGTACAACACAGCAATCAAAACCACAAAATTGTTCATGGGGAAAGTGTAGCATGTTCTAAAAAATAATTGTGTAAGACGTTTTTCATTATGCGTTATATGTTTCAGAATACTCATAAAAATACACCTTGGCCAAATAACCCTTTGAAGTGCTCAATATGCTTATCCATGTATCCTAAAACTCATTCACATGGGAAAAAACAATAGAAAAATATTATTTATAACTTTCCTAAAAGAAAAAAGAGATGGAGTGAAACATACCAGTAAGTTTGAAGGTCAAATGTATTGTAATCAAAAGTAGTATTTAAGGGGTTAAAAGAAACGTAATAAAAATCTCTCATCGTGGGATTACAGTAAAGAAAACAAAATTTTTTTATTTGGTTATAGGATCAAAGATGGCTAATGATTGTTTGAAGTGGAATCTTTTATTTTCAATGATCACCAGATGATAAAAATAAATTATATCAGTGTAAATATGTATTTTTTATTATGTCAGAAAGCATTTTGTTTTACTTCATTCCAAAAAATTATTTTTAAACCTTTTATTTTCAATATGCTCACGCCCCACTCGCAGGGTTACCGCCCCCCCAGAAGGCGTGCCCCACACTTTGAGAAACACTGGTATAGATACCAAATTTTAGTGGAATATTCCTGGTAGTTTTATCTCCAGCACCTCTTGAACACTTGCGGTTTAATTATGGCCACCCTGTATATAAAAAGTATTAGGATGAAGGTAAGCGTTAGAAATAAAACACACACAACCATTGAGAATATTTTCTGAAAGTAACATATGTTGTAAAATAATTCAAATATAATAAGGTAATGGATACTTTTTCCAATAGTATTAAGATATTTGAACAAATCGCCAGACTGGATCTAATGCGTAGGAACCTGCTGTTTAAAAGGAAGGATTTGGCACGTTCCTCCTTACAAAGTGTATCAAATTTGATTTCTACATCTCTCAAAATGGACTTAAACATTCATTCAAGAAAATATGTAAGATTGAATTAGCTTTTGGTAGTATAGAAAAAGATCTCTGCCACGAGAGAGAGAACTTAAGTTATGAAATGAGTTCTCATCGAGAAATGTAACGATAGGACGGTTGATACGATTTTTAACGTAACATGACTGTATCTTACAAACGCATGTTGGTTTCTAACTAAGTATTACTAATACATAATAGCTATTGTATTTATTTTAAATCCTTTTAAGAGAATCTGCAAAGTTAGTAATATTTATTTTTAAGGGTTATTTTTGTTCGATTTACACAATTTTTTTTTACTTTAATAATTAAAAAAATATTGGTTGTGTCCTACGTGTATATACACTATCTGGCCAAAAGTATCCGGACACCCCTTAAAAAAGTAGTTCTGGCGAGTGACGCAATTTGATGCGTAATTGAAAGTTATAAAAGTGTTGGTAGTGGCTTGTCAGATTGTATTTATGCGTTTGTTAGTCAATGAGTAAGTCAAAGGAGCTTAGTGTGTTTGATCGTGGCAGTGTAGTGGGATGCGACCTTTGTGGGCAATATGTTCGTGAGATTGCGGACATTCTATAGAAGCCTTAATCCACTGTGAGTGATGTAATTGTGAAGTGGAAACGTTGAGGCAGTGAAACGGCAGAAAAACGAACCGGTAGGCTGAAAATACTTGGTGAACGCAGCAGCAGAACTCTGAAAAACGGTAGTGAAACAAAATCGCAAGTCCTCGTTGGTGGAAATGTCTCAGGAGTTCCAAAGTTCATCAGGAATTAGTGTTAGCAGCAGGGCTGTCCGTCGAGAGTTAAAAAACTTAGGATTCCATGGTTGTGCAGCCGCTCACAAGCCAAACATCACTCCACTGAATGCAAAGCATCGATTGCAATGGTGTAGAGGTCACCGTCATTGGTGTGGACATGTGGAAAACTCTTCTTTGGAGTGATGAATCTCGCTTTACAGTCTGGCAGTCGGATGGGTTGGGCGGGTGCCAGGTGATCGTTTTTTTAGTGACTGCATTGTGTCGACTGTTAAGTTGGGTGGTGGAAGCGTAATGGTGTGGGGGTGTTTCTCGTGGTTTGTCCTAGGTCCGTTAGTTCCTGTGATTGGAAGCATGAACTCTGAGATGTATGTGGATATTCTGGACAATGCTGCACTCTCAACTCTTTGGCAATATTTCGGGGAAGGTCCATTTCTCTTCCAGCAGGATAACTGCTCTATTCCTACATTGAGGCTTGCAGAGACGTGGTTTGACGAAATAGGTGTTCGAAAACTGGATTGGCCTTCTCAGAGCCCCGATCTAAATCCCATAGAACACCTTTGGGATGAATTAGAGCACATATTACGTAGCCAGCCAAATCGACCATCCTCACTGCAAGCACTCACATCAGCTGTGATGGACGCCTGGAAGGCAATTCCTATAGTCACCTATCAAAAATTGGTGGAAAATCCCCCAAACGTGTGCAGGCTGTCATCCATGCAAAAGGGGGACCAACATCTTTTTAATATGTGCCTCAGGGCACTCTAAATCCATACCACTAGGTGTCCGGATACTTTTGGCCAGATAGTGTATTACGCGCAACAGATTATGTGCTCAAAATACCATAAAAGTTTAATCATTTTTTTAAGTAAAAAGCTTAAGGTATCCGAACACGTTGAAAATGACCAAATACGGACAAGGCCGATATTTTTGTTTTCTATTTTATTTAATGCATCTATATTTTGGCTTTACAAAACATACTTTGTTTTGATTATATGCTTCTTAGAGGCCAAGTTACAATCAATTTTATTAATTTAGAAAAACCGGAAGTGGGTCTTTGATCTACTAGAAGTGGGCATTTAAATTGTTCGAAATCTATCATGGTGAGTCTGATCACACAAAATATTACAAATGTATTTCTATAAAACCTTTTGCACCTGATATTTATGCTATTTTCTAGAGAATGTACTAAAATATTTCTTATAGTATGAATATTATTTGAGTTAGGGCCTGTTATTTAAATCATGGTCTCATAAAGGCGTTATTTTTCTTATAACGTTTACTCAATCATCTTTAAAAGTTTCAAATTTTAATAAAACCTTAAAATTTTAGTACATTCTCTAGATAAATGCCTCTAGATTGTTTTGGTAATTCTGTTACTAATATAAGTTTATTACTTTTTTCTCTAATTGCTTTGAAGTTTTACTAAAATATTGCTAAAATTTCACATATAATTGTGATTTTTATGAAATTCCGGCAATTTATTTTAAATATTGTTGATTAAATATTAGTATTTATTGGTATTGAATCCTAAAAAAGCCTTTATATGTTGAGTACGTTATTTTGTCAAAAAGTTCTATGAACGTGTTCGGATACCTTAAATGATTTTTAAATGTTACTACTCTTTCAAAAATTGACGTACGCATATTAAATTTGATTTAAAAGTACGTCAAATTATGTATAACAAAAGTTGGTATGCATTTTATGATAGCATGATTCATATTTGTAAAATACTGCTTTTTAGGATTTCTTGCTGAAAATTCTACCAAAAAATGTATAAATTCTAAATTCAATTTTTTAATGCGTAATTCTTTGGTTCAAAGTTGCAAACCAACTGTTGTTAAATGTATTTTTCTGGGAATAGTTAAAAAAAGTATTAAAGCAATCGGTGCAATATAAAAAAAGAGCCTTAGCATTTTAAATGAAGACTAGCTAGTTATTTTATTTTTCCGAGATAAGTCAGTTTAAAGTTTTCATTTGTCATTGGAACGTGAAGAAAAACGAACGTAGAAGTTATCATAACTACCTTTTTTTAAGCTTTGAGCTTTGAAACTTTCAGAAATTCTAGAAAAGTATATAAAAATAGTTTGGACTAGAACAGTTATATTTGATTTTTGGACAACTTTTTGTAAACTGAATCGTACTGTGTCCTCTTAAGGTATCCGACTACGTTTGGAGACTTTTTTTTTTAAGTTTTCAAAAATTCCCTAATATTTTTACATTTTTAGTTTCACTTTTATACACAATAATAAAAATTACAGTTAGAAATAATATATGTACATAAAAATTTGGAAAAATTAAAATTTTTAAAGAAATTTTAATCAAATTTTGGAATTTTTTCAAACATTCTATTTTTTAAAATAATTTATATTTTCCATAAAATATTGCTGAAATACATTTTTAAAACACATTTCTAGAGAATGACCTACAAGTGTTAAATTACTTCTTTTGAATCAAAAGTTATGGCCAGTCGAGCTTGCGAACTAGGAAATTCAATCAAATTATCGTAACTTTCAGAAAGAAATACAACTATAAAATAACTAAAAATTGTTCAATTTCTTAGCTTGTAGGTCATTCTCTAGATAATACCAATAATAACATTTGTGTAAAATCTCATACAAGTATCACTAATAGTTTTTTAGATATCATGTTTGAAATATCATGAAATTTACAAAAAAAATGGTTTTGAGAAAAATGCATTTAAACTTTATAAAATCAATTTCAAAACAAAATATGACAAGTATATTACTAAAACTCTCCTGTTTTTTAAGTAACACTCCCACTCTTTGGAAGTTTGTTACATTTTTTCTTTCTTTGGGCCTCCTTTTTTTTCTGGTTGATTTTATAAAAGGCAAAAAATGTTGTTTCGAGTCACCGACTCGAAAGATGTCAACAAATCTCTCATCACGCAGTATATAATTCCCTGCATTTATGCCAAATGCTTTCAAAATACCTAACACATCAATGAAAGCTTTTTTAAAAATAATGACGGTAATATATGGGTACCCAAAGAAAATGGTTTTAGCTCGATAAAAGTTTCTTTCAAAATGATTTGCCACAAACAGGCGTTAAATGATACATTTTTATTTGTGTCTTACCGTGGAGGCAATTTTATAACAACTGATTATCACTCTGCTTTGTGTACACAGGTTTAACAATATTTTAAAGTTTCACAGAAATACATACAATTTTTTCTGTTTATTGTTTTCTGGTGTCGTTTCCTCGTTGATAGTCACACCAGTTCTCAGCTCAAATCGGGCACGGCCCATATATGGGTTTCTCCCTGCTAGAGCAACAGTGAAAAAATACTGCTATTGTAGCACTTAGCATAGCTTTGGCGTGATTGGTGTTAGTGCTAAAACAGTGTAGAATTTTATTAAACATAACATTGATAAGTTTTTTCTTCTCACCGAGGTTTTTCTCGCCTTTTTTAAAAATTTTCTTTTCCGACTACTCAATCTTTCTTAGAAGTATCTTATGCTCTCATATGATGACATTGTTGACACCATACACATCTTTAACACAAAAGTATCCTTGGAATCACCATCACAAAAGAAATACATATTTTTAAGATTTCGTAGTGCAAAAACATACAAAGATTTTGTACGCACTATGTTTGAAGTAAATCCCAGATGATTGCAGGAACACGCATGTATGACTGGACTTATAGAATTCTAAAAAACTTTGATAACATTTCTAAATCTAGAATTTCCCAGTGTCAATGTATAAAGTTTCTATAGAAACCACATTTAGCGATGAATGTCCATGTGTCTCTGCCGTCAACGGATATTCCACATTCTTCAACTGACATTTTGAAACATTTTATAATGCTTTTTGCTTAAAAAGCAGTGTCGTTCATGGCATCTTTAGCCGTTGGTGTAGCAGCACAGACAAGACTTTCTTTCACAAAGTCTAAATGCTCCTTTTGTCATACAAGGTCAGTTCAGCTTAGAACATAGCTTTTTCACAGGTAAATATCATCTTTCAATCACTCACCTTTTAAAAATAGGTTGCAAATTCATAACACTTTGCTTTTTTTAGCTTTTCAGTAGCTGAAAAAAGGACGATAAAACTTTAATCGGAGCATTTTTCAAGTCACATTAGAAGTCAGTCCAAACATGTAATCTTCATGCAGGTACAGATTGTTCTCAAAACAATTGGAGAAACACAAACTTGAAAACACACTTCCCAATTTAAATAAAATATTCTATTACCTCTTAATGTTCCACTAAAACATTCTTTGTTCTGTAAAAATACCTTTACTTATCCCAGTTTTCGTTCATTACAAATTTGAGCACTTCAAGTCAAGAACATTACAAGTCAACACTTCCACTGTTTTTGTAAATGTCTCACCAGCATAGTTGCGTTTTTAAGAGGTTAATTTGATTCATTTTTTTGATAATATCAAAAGCAGAATGTTCAGAAACAATTAACAATTAAAAATTGTGCAATTAAAAGCAAAAAAATCAGGTTTTTGAAGAAATTTGCGAGCAACATTCGAAAGATTCAAATCAAAACAAAAACATATGAGGTCAGAAGAAACAGATGTTGCCAATCGCAAAAGTCAATTAAAAGATTGAAATTGTTGCCTATCAATAAAATAGTTTAAAAAATGCCAGAAATTGTTTTTAAAATTATAATGGGTTGAAATTGCAAAAATTATGGGTAAAAAGCATGTGAAGCAGTCAACTTCCGGTTTCGATTTCACCTCTTCCGGTTTCAATTTCACCGCTGTAATAATATTTTAAACACCTGTAACTTTTTTTCTAATTATCGCACAGACAAAACAAAGGCAGATTTAGAAAGATAATTGTTTGAATTTTAAAAATATCAAATAAAAAGAAAATGTGATTTTTGACCGAAAATGACGTTTTCAACGTAGTCGGATACCTTAAATGTGTTTGAGCGGGAAAAAAATGTGTAAGTTTGAAATAAATTAGAGAAAATTATTAATTGCTCCTAGTTAAATGTTTTTAACTGAAAAAAGTACACAATACACATCTAGATTACTTTTGAAATAGTTTTAATAAATATCTTAAATCACATCTCTAATAACTGTTAAAATTATTTTTCGAAGACATTTCATCGTTTTGGGTGTGTGGCTTAGCAAACTTTTGTTCTATTCACAGCAGTTAAGTACCATTTTTCCACTAAATTTTGAATACTTCAAAATCTAATGAGGCAGAAGAAACGGGTAAAGCAAAACAAGTTTACATACGTACTCGTATATTTATACTTCCTGATTCTGATGACACAGCAATATACTCACATGCTATTTAACAACCATTTAACGAGTACAAAAATTTCAAAATCAGTCATCTTTAAAAAGTCATTTTCTCAATTTCCTATATTTTCTTCTACGTAAACTGTTTCCCCTATTTTCTAACACTTTTATTTATTTTAAAATCACAACATTATTTTTTTAAAAATCCTAAAGATTTTTATTTAAAAGGATTCAATTTTAATAAGGGTGATTTAAATTCTTAGAAATAGAAAATTATTTACAAAAAAATGAAAATTATTCTCTAACAAGTAATATATGTAAAAAAAATAATCCTGAAGTCAATTCCTAATTAGATCAACAAAGAAGAATTCTATTTTAGTTACATTTCATTAGGTAATTACAATTAATAGAAATATGTATATACATAGGACAGAATCGTATTATTAAGTAACCAAATAGAAAAGGATTTTCAATGTAATTTTCCATTTTCCATTCTATATGTAGTGTTGGACTATTATTTTTTTTGTTAGTATTTATTCATTCATTAAATTTAATTATTCCAATAAAATAGTATAGTAAAAGAACACATTCCCACAATTTAGGCCAAACCAAGTGGAATTCGAACCCATGACATTTGGATTAGAATTCCACGCGCTATCCATTGCGCTACAGGAACACTGTGAATTGTGTGTTTTCCTTTCTATATAAGCTGTTGGACAGTTATTTTTGCTTGTTACTATTTATTCATTTTTTAATTTAATTAAGGAATTAATAGTTGAAAAAACTGTATTAACATCAAGAGTCATCCACTAAAAATTTTTAAAAAATGTATTTGGATTTGAATGGATAGATAGAGAGTATTTTATAACGATTGAAATTTTCAACAAAATATATATATATATATATATATATATATATATATATATATATATATGTGTGTGTGTGTGTGTGTGTGTGTGTGTGTGTGTGTGTGTATACTAGCTCAGTAGCGCAGACAGGAATTTTCAAGGGGGTCCGGGGTCGAAAGTTCACCATTCTTCTATCATCCTTTGATTTTGTCGATCTTCGGGAACAAAACACAGTAAAAAACTAACTATTGAATAAATAATTTGCATTAATTAATAAAATTAATCATTAATAACAAATACTTAATTAAATTTTACGCGCTATATACTGAGAATTATAATCAATCGGAAAAAAATCAAGGGATTTGACCCCCAGGTGTCACTGTACACCCCTTGTGTGCGTCACTGTACTAGCTGTATGGCCCAAATTTGAGTATTTTTTAAAAATTCGTAAAAAAAAATTTCGGCATTTTATTTTTTAAATCACTATTTCTAAAAGATCAAAGTATGAGTTTTTTAAAAATCATTTTCATTTAAATGCATATCGATATTGATTCGTTTTAGAAAAAGTAATAAAATATATAAAGTATCGGTGTTTTGTAAAAGAAAAAAACCATACTTCATTGTGGTGAAACTATCTTTCCAATTACAAAATTGCTGGTGAAGTTATTAAATGCGCGAATAAAATTTTGAGTATTTTTTTTTAAAAAATCATGACAATTAAGCGATGATGTTGCTTCGAACGCGGGTACAAACGGCAGTAATCAAAGCTCTTCTAATCGCATCACGAAATCTTCGGGAAAAAAGGAGTGAAAAGTCTTTTTTTAAAATAAAAGGAAGAGATATTCAATTTTGCCGAATCTGGTGATTTTCAATACTTATAGGCGCATCTTCTTTTCTAATGTACCTTTCATCAAACGTGACGGGCACAGAGGAATAGAGTCATTCGGCGCCAAACAGGTTTTTGCCGCCAAACCATTGGCTGTTGTAAAATTGCGTTACTTGTTAAAGTTTTAATTTTTTTTCGGGTTTTGTTTTTAAGCTAATGCCTTCAAACTTCATATGTTCATTGTAAGCTTCATATGTAAGCAATTGTTTCAATCTATGTACAGATTACGGATAATTTCATTCTACACACGGAAAAAAAGTTTCGTGAGATTATATTTATAAATAAAGAAGTTATTAAGTATTTAAATAAAATTTTTGAGTACTTTTTGAAAAATCTTTTAAAAGAAAGTTTTTGGTAGTTTATTTAAAAAATGACTGATTCTAAAAGAGAAAAACATAAACTTTTTTATTGTAGAATATCATTTCATTAAAGCGAAAGAAATTGCAAACGAAACAATTTAGAAATCATTTTCATAAAAACGTAACGATTTTGAGTCATTTTAGATAAAAGCGTAAAAAATAGAAAATATCATTATTTTGCAAAATAAATTATACCGTATCGTGGCGCAGTAAATGATCTTTCCGATTCTGAAATTATTTTTTGTCTGAGTCTTATAAAAAAATTAGATCGTGTTTCATTTTATTTGGATGTAGAAACAAAACGCAAGAGTAAAACAAAGATTTTTAATAGACATATTTTTAACTAATTGCAATATCGGAATATAAATGGTCAAAACGGATTCCTCGGAATATTTCCAATCTTTTGGTACCTTCGGCGAGTTTTTGCGTCGTGCGGTTCGTGAGAAGATAGACGCACGCAGAAACAAAGATAGATAGATACGCTGTTTATCTACGAATTTCAATAGTACATACATATATATAGGTAGGTAGGTAGGTAGAAAGTGTAACAGTGTAAGTCACTAACAGTAAGAATTAAAAAAAACGTATAATTTCAGCATACTACAATTGGGTATTCCACTTAAGATCTTACATTCACTTTAACGAGTGCTTGGAACTTAATGCGATTATGATGATAATTTGCAAATTACCTAGATAATTTAAAAAATGAAACAATGTTCTGCAATTATCGGTTATTTCGTCAAACCCCTGAACTGGCTATCTAGCCGAAATCTAGCCACAATAGGAAAGCTAGGACACTGATTCTTTTTTCTGTCTACCTTTGATTTGTATATATTTTTGATTGTTATACTGAGATTAAAAAAGGCCCAGTTGTCGGGTGGTTTCATATCCCGCTTCCCCATCACAGGTCCAGGTTCTATTCCCGGACTCGGTAAAGTCAACTCGGCCTTTCATTCATACTGCAATGGGTCAATAAAAGAGTACCAAGCTTACTTGGAGACATAAAATCTAAGGGTCTAGCTTCAGACTGACCCCCTGATCGGGATATCTGCTCATGCACTTCAGTGGTCATGTATACTGGAATGAGCGCAATAGGCACAGACCCACATAAGCTGTTGCACCTTCGAGTTTGAGTTTATACTGAGATTATCAAAGCTAGTGTTTTTAAGAGATTGTCCATGGGACTGAAATATTTCTCATCCAGGATATTCTTTGTTGAGAAAGTGAATTTTTTTCTTTGAAGGCAGGACAAGGCAATGTTGCTCGAAAGGAAATGAAAATGGTATGATAGTTAAAAAAAGCCGATATTATCTCACTCCTCATTGCAATGTAAGAATAAGTATTACGTAATGCTTCAAATTGTGTGCGCCTATACATATGAACTTACACAGAGAGAATCCTCAACCATTTGAAAAGCAGATACGAACATGAAACTTCTTTGCAAGCATGAGAGAAATTCTTTTAAGATATATGAAGCATTCTCTTCATAACATGCAGCGTGGTTATAAAAAACAAACATTTAAATTTTTTTATGTTCCGCACCCATAAAATAAAAAAATGTGTAAAAATTTGAAAAATAAGATAAAATTCTTCCACTTTCGCATTCTGTAATGAGTTATGCTTAATGATATACAATAAAAATGTTTCTGAATATTTTGGGCCAAAAAATTGACCGCTAAAGGGGTTAATGGACAGATTAACTGATTACAGCACTTTAAATAAAACACTTTTTTAGATAATGACGTAAAGAGCAAAAGGTTTAAAGAAAACATACCCAATCTATTTCATTCACTAAAAACTTAGTAACGTTGAGATTGAACATAAAAAAAGATATCCACCATTAAAACAGTTTTTTTTAAAAAAAAAAAATGTTTTTCCTGATACAAGGTCGATCCTGTTCACTTTTTAGGGGCGAATCGGATTCCCTTCGGATAATTTGTTTTCCGGCTTCCTCTTACCCACCCCTCTTAGCATTCCTCTTTACCCACCCGGAAATATAATTTTGTTAAGGGGTGATCAAGGCAGGGCAACTTCGTGCAGGAAGGGAAATAATCATTTTTCAAAATATATTAGTGAAAAAAGTTCCTTAGGAAAAGATAAGCGCTCGAAAGAGAATAAAAAGAGGAACACTTCCACTCCCCAAACAAGGCGAGATTGTAACTTCCGCACCGGAATACCGGAAATGGAACTAAAAGTTCGAACTGGAATAACCTTGGAAAGTGTATTTTTTTTTGTACGAATTTTCCTACAACATCCGATAAGCAAAATTTTGATAATCCCATTCAAGAATACGCTCTGAATTAATCTTTTGGAGACGGCGGTTTTTGTGAGAAAAATGCTCTTAAAGACGGAGCTTCTAGCGAGCTTTACTTCCCTCTTATTCGTAGCTAATTTATGACACCATACATTGGCGGATAAAGAAGCAGGGCAGTCGTTGATACCCCGCTGAATAGTGGGGATGTTCGCGGCTTAGAAAGTCTCTAAACACAAATAGTCTCCCTTTCTTAGAGAAATATGTTTTCTTGAAGAATCCAATGTAGTAATTACTAATGTTTTCAGTTCAAGAAAATTCAAGAAATTTTAGCACAAAACAGAGGAGATAATATAAAGAATTTCATAAAAAAAATTAAACGCCTATATCATTGTAGGAAAAGGTACAATAAACTAATCCAAATTTAATTGATCTTATTTAAGAAAAAAATATTTATATTTTGATTTTCAATTAAATTTATTAAAATAGTTATAAAATGTTTTAAATTTATTTTTTATTCATATGTATAAATGCAGGAATTTGGTGCACACCTGGTGTTAAAATTTAAAATAGTCAAATTAGAAATAAGAAGTAAATAATATGATTATTCATAACTTGCACATAATTATAAGCAAAAATACAAAATAAAATAAAAAGCCCAATTGCTGATCATGTATCTCTTTATGTTATAATGTAAAGTTCAGAATTTCTCAAATCGACAATAAAGTGAGTTTAAAAGCTCTTACAAGCATCTGCATATCAATAAACATATAGCTATAAATCCTTTTTTGGAAACTTCATTGTTACTCAATTTATAATTGTTTTTCTTTTTGAGAACATGCCAGAAAAATCTTAAAAATTTAAATCCTCTTAAGGATTTTCGTATATATCTTCCATAAAGGAATGATAGATTTTATGTATATAATTGTCATTTTTTATTTTTCCATAATCCATTATGTTATGATACATTAGAATTCATAGTACTCAACGAATCCTAAGATTAAATCTACATTTTATTATAACAGGCATCTTTCAAAAATTAAAATCTTTTACTTTGATCTAATTCTTCTTTTGTATACAGAAAATTATGATAAAACATTTACTGTGGCAAATATATGAGATGAATAGCAGTTAAGTGTTTCGCATTATACTATAAAATATGAATATCCTAAACCTATAAGTGTTGGCCCTTGTTGGATAGTGCGACATTGTAGTCACTACATGTTTTTATTGAAAAATGGTCACGATTAGAGGTTCCGTTGTGTAGCAGAGCTGATACGCATAAAATCAAAGTCCTTACGTTGCCGTGGTGTGAAAATAAGAAGTGGGGGCTCTAGCTAGACTATCGTTCTCGTTACTTGATCGTCATTTAAATTACGAGGTCCGTCTTGTTACTTTGACCCTAATAGAACTCGTAAATGAAATATTAATAATTTTTCAATTTACCTACGTGTTTCTAAAAATAAATTCTTTAAATACACATAAGAAATTTAAGATAATATTTTTTTCAACAGTAATAAATTGTTTTCATCAGTAAAAAAGGGAAAATGCTTTGAATTCTTAGAATACTTGATAGTAAAACGCAAACAATAAGCTGATATCAAAGACTAAATATTATGACTACAAACATATTTAAATTGCCGAGGAGCTTCATGCATCTCGACAAAATTGTTTATTCAAAAGGATTATATTATTCTTATTTATAATTAATTGTTTCTTTTGCGAGTAAGGGCAACATATTGGGACTTGTTAATTTTTTTCACTTTTTGTACAAAAAAGTGATATTCTTAGCCTTTGAATAATCCTTACTTATTATTTAAAATTTCAAAATAACTGCATATTATTGCTTAAATTCTAAGATTAAAGCTCTGATTGAACTGACTTTGGTGTATGATTTTGTGCATAAGATAGAGCCAATACATTCCTAAGAAGCCAACATTACAAAAACGTTTCCTTCTAAACGCACAGGCAGGCATGTCGAGCCCAGTACCACTAAAGACCGCTGTGTAGGGCAGCGATGCACGTTGAATCTGTCGAGAGCTGAAACGTCCTCCCGTTGGTGTGGTGTGGTAGTTAGGAGTGCCAGCTCAGGTGTCGTCCACGTCACTTGACCAGGGTTCAAAATTACGTGGTCCTTCGCCAAAAGCCCTCGTGTAGATGAACAGTGCGACGTTAATATTCGCTCAATCACTCTCAACGCACACTCCACAGTCGGGTTACAAATAACTGACAACAATTTTTCTTTGATTTTCTTCAAAACGAAGTAAGACTTTAACTTCAAATATCACGCCCCCCCGCTTCGTTTGTACAGTCCCCTAAGTCAGTGCTCCGCAACCTTTTTATCACTGCGGACCGGTCAACGTTTGATAATTTTACCGCGGCGCTGAGGGTGGGACACGTTGATTATTTATATTTTAGATTGCTTTGATTTAACAATTTTATTTTAGTTACATTTAAATATGCCTTCAGAATAAAATATAGTTACACCAAAAATGAATAAAAGTGATTTATGCGGAAAGTTGCGCAAATCCGAGAGAAATGCACCACTTGAAATAAAATGGCAATAGTTTAATGTTCTTTAGATAGCCCGGCACCATTTGATCCGCGGACCGGGGTTTGCAGATCACTGCCCTAAGTGAATGGGTGTTTTTTACCTTTTCTCTCAAAATCTAACACAATATCAGTTCCCCGAAGAGGGTTACTTTCATTCTCCTAATAACGTTCGCAAAGTAGAAGAGGACAGTCTTGAAGAAGGGCTTGGTCGGCATAGTTTCTATTTATCCTATGTACGATAGTTTCATTGAAAAATAAATGCACTCTCTAAAGATTTATTACGGCAACTAGAGGAAGAATAGTTTTCCGGCTACTTGAAAGCAACCTTGGAAGATTTACAAGAAGGCAGATGTGCACTTCTAGGTTTTATTACACCAAAAAAAGGCATAGGATAATCAACAACAATCAAGAGGGACAAGCATTCTTTATCGATATAAAAGATTTTACAACCTGCTTTCATGCTCATTTACAAGAACCATCTGATTGTGTATTCAGAGTTTCAAAAGCCTTAGAGCGCACCTGAACACTTTTTTCTTTGTACTTTCATACCTAAAAAGTGTGACTTACGAATAACAGGGCGAAAAAAAAAGAGAACAAACACATTTTTTTTACTTCAATATAACTATCTATTAGACTACTTTCTGATTATATTTATTCTTCAGATAAATTTTAGAGCATTTTGCAAATTTTTTTGTAATTATTATTATAAAGGAAACTTACTTTAATTTTTTTAATCAGGAAATACAACACTGTAGAAATTTCAAAGAATAATAGTATAACAAAAGCAAGGATTTCATTTTTGCTTTTAAGGTTTTTGTATAAATCGGGGCATTTTTCTTATGCTGAAGAGCTTGTAATATATGTTTTCTACAAATTTCAAAGAAATGATATCAGAATTAAGAGTTTCTGGTTCGAATACTCAACTTTTTTATACATCAATTGTTATAATAAAATTGTCGAAGTTAGTTTCGTGTGAATTTTATAAATGAAGTCGAAGGACTAAAATGGATAATTTTACGAATCTGAAATGAATATTTCTGAAATGTTTTGTTGTAAATATCTTTTCTTTTTTTGTTTTTTGTTGTTTATACACGATTAAAAACAGGCTTTTTTTATGCTTCAAAATAAAAAATTTTTAAAAATATCTTCATTAAGCATAACGTAAGATAACAGTAAAAATACGTTTCTGTACATTGTGTAATCTAGATATTTATTACAAATGTGAAACTTTGTGAGGATGTTTGGCCGTCTTTCGCGCAAAAACAACTGAATGGATTTTAATGAAACTTTTTACAGTAATATAGCTTATACATCAGATCAACACATAGGCTATAATTTATAGCATATACTACAATTTATAAAGATATTGTGTGAAGTGTCCAAAATCTAACGATATTTGTCAAGTAAGTAGGAAAAAATTCTGCCATCTCCAAGCAATTCTGGCGTGCGCTGCAAAAAAGCCCACGACAGCATATATCTATCTTTTGTTTGTGAAGAAACCATTTTTGTTTTGGCTACGCATGGCGCTCGCTTCTAATTAATTCCTGTGATCAGCATAATCCCTATTTTTTTTATTTTCAGAATAAAACGAAGTTTGGAAAGGAGAGGTTGTTATAAATCTCTCTTTATTTGAATGCCTTTTTTATGACTTTATAATGCACATTTGGAATTAAGAAATTGATCTTTTTTTCACAATAAATGCTTTTATCGGTTATGGTACTTAAAGTAAATAAACTTTATCTTTCCCACTACATCATTTGGACAAGTTTTCAAAATTTGTTTGTGGTTAGTAATTAATTATAACGCTGTAATTGTAATTGAATAGGCGGATATTGCATTTTTAAGTATAAAAATAATTATAATTACTGTACTGTATTTTTTGGAGTTAGTTAATATTGACGTCGCACTGTTAAGCTATTGGTAACGGACCACGTAATTTTAAGCCATGGTCAAGTGACGTGGATGACACCTGAGCTGTCACCCTGTTCTCGCAACTACCACACCGCTCCAATTTAGAGAAGGAATATTCTACCAATACTTAGCAGGAATATTCTTTGAAAACAATTTGACTATTTATTTTAAGTGAACGGTGTATACAATTAATTTTACAGTGGAATATGTTTAAGTAAATAATTAGCTCTAACGGATTAAATTTCCCAAAGTTGAGTACTTTGTTTATGTATATCCCTTAATTTTCAATGTAGTGATCCAAAAAAAATATTGTATGAAAAACCTGCAGTAAATCCTAATGCGGTGGATAAAGTATTAACGTGTATCACTCCCCTACACGGCGAGTCTTACAAAGTTCGAATAAAGCTCGAACTATGACAGTAGCTAGACATTTTCCAACTTGACTCTATCGTTAACATTTCACGATGTTTTTCATTGAATCGCCATTATAATTTAAGAAAAGGCATTGCTTGCGAATATTACAATTTTAACATAAAATAAATACCACAGAAAGTAATATTACACTTTCAGACATAAATTATTTACACTATTTTAAGTGTTTATTACACAAAACTTTTAACAATGTGTTACTTTTGCTGAGCAGAGATCAGATCATCTTCCTCATTTTCTAACTCACAATCGTAATCAGTATCATCAAAAATTTATTCTTCTAAATCTGCTAAAACTTTCTGAATCTCATCAGTGGTAAGTCCCCTTTTACGTTTAGGCATTTTTTTAAAAATCAAATTAGTTTAAAATGAAATGATTAGGTAATCGAGATGACAAAATCGCTTGAAAAAATAACTATGCACTCTCCGCTAGTGAGAATTTAAGCATAAGGGGAAAAAAAGGGATTTCTAGATAAGGGTGAAAGAGGGAACTTATAGGTTGAATTGGCGTTGCTATTTGGGCTTCTGGACTGTAAAAACAGTCCTCAATCCCATTTCAGGACAAATCTTCGATGAGGGGCATGGCGAAAGTGGTGTTTTACGTTCTGCTGAGTGGCATGACGGCGATTGGTTGGACGATGGGATCCGGGGGACGTGGCTTCTGTGCTTCGTCAGGATGGTAGATTTTCAAAAGTTTTTGCCTTGGCTCAGAGCTAAGTAGCTGCTCTCTGATTGGTTGCTGGGTAGAGTGAACAATGACTCCAATTGGCTGCCCTGGGGGCTGGGGTTTAAGAAATGAGGAGGAGCAAGTCCAGTGGGGTAGGCAAGAGAAAAATAATGACAAAAATATTTAAATTAAATTTAAATATTAGAAAAATGGTGTGCAATAAAAAATTGCACGAGAAAATAGAATTACGGGGGATTATAAGAGTCAAGAAGAATCCTTCTTGGTCTCTTTGTTTTGTCATTAGGGGTATATTGTGGTAAATTTTGCATATTGATATTATTGGTTGCTTCTAAATCGTTAAAAAAGTTAATTGCGATATTCTGAATATGAGATTTGAAACTTTTAACTTTAAGAGCTTTACGTATGTCGTCATTACGCATATATCTTATGGCTTTGACGATCATACGTATTAAAGAATTTTGCATGGTATCAAGAATATTAATATTTGTATTAGCGGCATTACCCCAAACTGGACATGCATAAGCTAAGATGGGACGCATAACGGCTGTATAGAGAAGCACTTTGTTTTCTATACTTAAATATGAATTCCGGCCTATAAGGGGGTAAAGTTTAAACATTATTTTCCGGAATTTGTCGCGAACGTAATAAATGTGTTGTTTCCAAGTTAGGTGTGTATCAAAAATAATTCCAAGGTATTTGGCTTCCTGAGACCAGGGGATTTGTTTGTTGTACATCATGATTGGTGGAGGGAGAGAGTGCTTTTTTGTAAAAATTATGGCTGTGGATTTTTCTACATTGATGCTGATTTTCCATTTATCGTAGAAGTTTTGTAAGTGATGGAGGTGTTTGTTTATTGCAAATGAAATTGTTGAGGGTTTTTTGTAGGTTGCATGAATGGCAGTGTCATCAGCATAGAGGTTAATTTTTGTTAGTGAGTAGTCAGGGATATCGTTGACATAGAGGTTGAAGAGTAGGGGGCCTAGCAAAGAAGAAAGAGGGAACTGTATCCCCCTCCTTTTTAAATACAAAAGAAACCGGTCAAGCAAATGATTTTCCAGGGCTGTAATAGGCCTCATAATGTTTCGAAAGCTGTTAAGAGGGGAAAGCATTGCGTGGCCGATACACCGGCCAGAGCCGTCTTTTAAGGATCGGTTCCTTTTGGCCTTTATATCGGCCAGCCGTCCTCAAAATGTTAAGTAAGGACTAAATTAGAATTTTGAAAAAAAATGTTGAACTCGGGATTTGGTTCTATTGATGTAGGTGGCTGTGATAGCTTAGAGGTTATGGTCACGAACTTGTAGGTGGAGTGCCACGGGTTCGAGTCCTGGCGCTATTCAAAACTCACCTTGTAAAGCCAGCCGTTGCACATTAAGATATCTGACTACATACGGAACCGTGATTTTGCAAAAGCTTATAAATGGATAATATATATGATATTTAGTGTCCCTTAGATTAGAAAATGTATATAAAATTGTTTGAAGAATAGCATTACAATAAAATATTATTTAAGTATAATATTTTGACAAAAAATAAACATAGAATGACCCATATTCAAAATATTCTCCTTTTGTGAAAAATGCTTCTATTATGATAATAGTTTGCCTGTCTATAGCTCAGACCTCTGTACAGAGGCTCAACTAGAATTTTTGAAATATATAACTTAGAAGTGGGTTTATCCATGTTTTACGACAACAGAGGGGAGAAATTTTAAGAAAAAAACGCCGATAATTATTTCAAATGGTTGTAACTCTGAAAATAATGTGAATTTTTCGAAAATCGTAGTTGGGCCTTTGTACAGAGGTCTGAGCTATATACAGGCAAAATATTATTATAATAGAACCATTTTTCACAAAAGGAGAACATTTTGAATAAAAGTTATTCTAAGTTAATTTTTTGCCGAAATATTGTATTTAAATATTTTTTTTCTCAAGATGTCGTTAAAACAATTTTATACATGTATTCTAATCTAAGTGACACTAAAAATCATGAAAATTATCCATTGATGCGCTTTTTTAAAAATCATGGTTCCAAACGTAGTCGGATACCTTAAATTCGACCAAGGGACAGTATTCTCCCGTTGGTGTAGTTAAGAGCTCAGGTCCATGGAAGAGGTCCGTGGCAAACAGTCCACGGATTTGCTTTGTAGTGCGAAGTGAGTAAAACTCTCGGACTTTTTCATTTAAAAATATTGCTTTGTGTTAGTAAATGAAAAGGATAAACACAAAGTAGCAGAAAATCAAATGGGTCACATTTTTTTTCCTTGTCACCCTAAAGAAAGCCTAAATTATAGGAAGAAAAAGTGAGTAAAAAAACTGTTTTAGTGAATAAAATATGCATCAAAAGACTCATCTCTCGACCCCTCGTTTTAAACATGCTCAGTTTTTATTTTTCCTGAACAAAAACGTCCTTTCAGTCAATGTATCATTTTTATTTAACAGAAGAGCAATTAATCAAGTAAGTTAATTAACATGCCTTTCTCCTTCCTGGAACATGTTCTGTAGAACGAGATGTAGTATAAAATTCGTTAAAACCATTTAAAACAAGTAAAATAAAAAAGTTTTTAAGCCAATTCATACTTAGATCAACAATGAAAATTTTTATTTTAGCTACTTTTTATTAAATAGTTACAATCAGTAGCGCACACAAACATTTCTGAAGGGGGGTGTCCAGTGTCGAAAGTCCAATACGCTGCCCAACAGATTCTTTTGAATTTGTCGATTTTCGGGAACAAAAACAATACAAAATTATTGAATAAATAATTAGCATTAATTAATAAAATGAATTATTAATAACAAATACATAATTAAATTTTACGTAATATATTCATAAGATTATACCCAATCGAAAAAACCTCAAAGCCTATGGGGGGAGTTCGGACCGCTAGGACACCCCCTTGTGTGCGTCACTGGTTACAATTAATATAAATTTGTATATACATATAACAGAATCACAGCATTAAGTGGTCATTCATTTTTATTCATTATCATTAAACTATCGTATTCACCTCCAAAACAATCATGTCTATAAAATTTCAGTTCAACTGAATACTTTGAAACTTGAGAAAAAAATCCTTTTCAAGTTTTGACCCAAGTCGCTAAAAAAGAAACGATTGTCGCTGTATCTGTAATTCTTTAAATAATTAGTTTCAGTCAATTCATTTTAATTAATTATAATTAAATTATTGTATTTTAACCCAAACAATAGTGTATGTAAAATTTCAGCTTAAACGAGCGCTTTAAAATAGGAGAAAAAAAATCTTTTCAAATTTTGACGGAAGTCGCAAAAGGATCGCCAAAGATGATGTCAACGTGTTTGTATTTGTCATTCTTTGAATCATTAGTTTTAGTCCATTAATTTTTATTAATTATAATTAATTTACTGTATTGTCATCTAAAACAATCATGTATATAAAATTTCAGTTCAATTGAGCGCTTTAAAGTGTATTTTAAGAACTATTGAAAATTCCACCAAGATAAGTAAATAAATGCATAGAGAGTGTGAGAGGAAATCCTAAAATATTGTAAATCTGGAGCTACTGTTTTAGTTGTGACACTAATACATAGGTATTTTATAAACATTTGTCTGCTTTTTTGCAATCTTTTAGGCAATAGAGAATTATTAAATTCGACTCAGTATTACAAAAAGGGAATTAAGATCCAATGCGTGTATTGAAAACAAACGATACTCTAAGAACAAACCAAGTTGTTATCTGTGAAGCCGCTGTAGCCTGGTGGTCATGAATTCATGGCGGGCGTGTCCTGTTTTCGAGTCCTAATTTCACAGATGATCTGCAGTGGAGAGGGAGCTAATGCACGTTTAAACTTTTGAGCTCCAAGTACCCTCGTTGACGTGGTGTGGTAGTTGAAAGGAGTTGTCAATTGTGGTATTGTCCTCGTCCCTCGGCCGTGGCTCAAAATCACCAGGTCAAACAATAGTATAGAGAAGCTGGAATCGCCATTTTTGTGTTAGTTGTCAGGCTTTGATTGTTTACCGCTGCCTCAATATAACTTTTATGCATATGTAAATAAGCTCTGCTCCGGATACAGGTAAGATATATCGATCATCTTTAATAGTTATGAGTAACTTAGTTTAAATACTACATATTAAAACGAATAAATGTCAATTTATCGACTTCGTCATGGAAATGGAAACGAATATTTTTAAGCAGGCAGTCCGGGGCAAGATGATGAGTTGGTCATCTTACCCCGTATTACAGAATTTATTAAACTATGTTGTTTATATTCTATTATATCCTGCAACACTTGTTTGTCTGTGTTTTTGTCCGCTCGACCTTGTGCTTCTATCTCTTTTGGGGCTAAGGGGTGCCCCGGATCGGGGCAATGTGTCGTTCAAAAGGGGGCGACCAGAGGAAGACATTTTTGCCATCCGCTGTCACTCATCCTGGACAAACTATCATACACTAAAATATTGGTTGTGAGCGTTTGAGCACCGTTTACTTCAGAAAAGCTACAGTTGGAAATGCCGTTTAAGGGGAGACAGTACGATTCAATTGACAAAAAGCGGTAAAAAAATCAAAAAAAAATTTTTTTGCCTAAATTATTTTTTATATACTTTTCTGTAACCTTACAAAGTTTGAAAGCTCTAAACTTAAAAAATGCAGACCTCTGATAGATTTTACGTTCGGTTTTATTCACATCCCTATGGCAAATCAAAACTTGAAACTTACTTACCTTAGAAAGATAAAATAACTAGTTTGTCTTCATTTAAAATGCTAAGACTTTTTTTCTGCTGTGCCTAATGTGCTTTGAATTTACTTAACCTATTACTAATAGTACATGTAACTAAAGTTGGTATGTATTTTTGAATCAAAGCAATACTTACTTTTTTAGAAATAATTGAACTCAGAATTTTTACATTTTTTAAGGAATTTTCAATAAGCATTCATAAAAAGAAGTATTGTACAAATAGCAATCATGTTATCAAAAAACCCATATCAACTTTTGTTACACATAGTTTGATGTACATGAATTTAGATTTGATGCGTGTACGAAACTTTTTGTAGGAGGGGTAGCATTTTAAATTCCCTTCACAAATTTTAAGTTTTTTCCTTAAAAAATTAAATATCTCGCTTTTTATGAAATTCAGAGCACAAAATATGCTTTACATAGTATATACACACATAGGAAACTTAGTATATACACACAACTAAAGAAATTTTGAAAATCCTTAAATTAAAATGTTTTGCGTAAATCATACCATGTCACCTTAAGGGTTTAAAAAATGTGGAATTGGGACTCATAATCCTCTTTTGTTTAGTGAACATTACTTTACTGCTGCAAAAACTACTGACCATGATGTTGTTGGCGATGAAATTGAGAATAATAGTGCTATCCTCAGATCCTGGTAGTAGAAATCTAACCTATAAATCCTCCAGAAGGACCAGAACTTATGACAAATGCTGATTATGATGCACTACAGAAACCTGTTAGGGTTTTTTATTTCAAACCATCCCCTAAAGCAACACAATGTAAGAAGGAAAAGAAAAAAAGTGAACTCAAGCATTCTTACAAGCACACCCATCAAAGAAATGTTATAACAAAGAGAAAAGCAGAAGGAAGAACAGGAAACTTTAAAAAAAGAGAGAAAAGAAGCACGTGTGTGTGAAGCTGAAAAGGGAGTAAAGAAACTCAAACTAGGTTCCTGTAGGCCTAAGTCTATAAATTCCAAGCTAAACAGTCCAGTTGCGTCAACTTCAAAAGATTGTGTTATAAGATATCCTGCTTGTGAAGAGAAATATTGTGACCCTCCAACAGAAGATTGGATCCAGAGCTGTAAATGCTAAGAGAAGAGTGGTGGCATGAGGAATGTTCCAATTATGAAAATGGCATTGTTAGTTGTGACTATTGTTAGCTGCACAACTAAACACTTCAACATTACGTTACAATGTGCATTATGCATAGTTTGATACTTTGTAAGATGTAAAAACATAGTTAACATTTGTTAAACCATTTAACATATTCAAAAGACAAAATATGTTCCACCTTTCTCAGTGTTATCATCTTGCCCCACGGCCAAACTCACCTTGCCCTAGTACTGGGGTAAGATGCTAATGTTAAGATTCTGAAAAAATAGAATTATTCTTTGCTTTTTTATTTGAAAAATTGAATGGTGCTCGTAATGTATTTAATACTACAAAGAACTACTCTAACACTTCATGTAAAAATAATTTTTTATCCTTAAAAATAAATTAATAAACAACAAATACTGTTAACATAGTCCTCTTGCCCCGGTCTCTCTTACGTATCAATGTCATTGAAATCACATTTGCTCAACGCGAATCGCGCCATTATATCAAAAATGCGAGCAGCAGTGATTATATTCACATGCAAAATGGAAGTGCAATAAACAAGGAAACAGCGAGACATCACTTAAGTTAACTGGGACGTGAAACTGCTTTAACTTTTGCATTTTGTAATTTTACTTCTAAAAAATAGAGGGCTCTTTTCTGCATCCATAGATGCATTATTTATGAAAATGCGATAAATAGAACGATAGAAAATCGAATTTTAAAATTGTAGGCAAATGTGATGTAAGTATGATTCAGGTACTCTTTCTTCAAAATCCACTTTGTATATAATATGTATTGTAAAAAACTAATTTTTCTATACACAAAGAATGTATTTTTTCTGTATTATATGTTCAAATGTATTGAAAATTCTACATTTTTCCTGCAAAAATTACGAAAAGTTTAAATAGTTACAAATTTTTTAAAAAAATTGTTTTCGAAATGATAATTATGTTTAGTTTTACGTTAATAAATACTCAGTGTAGTTCTTAAATTATAAATTAATTGTATTTAGTACAAAGTGGTTCTTCAGGATTAATCTAAATTAAGTGCACAGCTTGTAAAACAGACATTTCGTTTTTCCTAACTGACTATTGTTAACATTTGGATACTCATGAATATCTCTATGTTTATAACTATTGGTTTTACTTTAAAATAAATATTCATATGTTTGAGTAAAAATACAGATTATTTTGTTAAAATTTTTAAAAACAGAATTCCATTTACATAAGACATCAAATTAACTTTTAAAATTAGTCAAAGATATTTTCTTTGTGTATTTATATAACAATAAAGATATGTATAAGGAATTCTGTAATATCCTGTAATCATGATGTTCAAAGTAAAGTAAAAATACTAAAACTTATACACATAAATGTTTGGTATTTTAAGCGGAAGAAGGTGTGAATCGTTGTCAACACGTGTTGATGAAGTAAAGAAAGAGTAATTAAAAATACTTCTAAATAATCTAGAATTTTAAACTTAGAATTTGCAAACTGAGAAATGATGCAAAGTAATCCCATTAATTATGGTATGACTTTATATTACACTAGCATTTACCCACCCGCTTCAATGGATATTTCACGATGTTGTATATATGTATCCTGTTTACATATATATTAATTATTGATATCTAGCATTAAGAATTCGATTGCATTGAAAAATATATTTATAGCCGTTGGGGCTCAAGCATATTGAAAAGTCGAAATTAAAAGAACATTTGCTCATTATAAATAATAAATACACATTCACACTGATATAATATAAATCACAAGGATTCTCCAACTGTGGGGCGCGATATCGCTACGTTGGGGCTCAAGCATATTGAAAAGTCGAAATTAAAAGAACATTTGCACATAATAAATAATAAATACACATTCACACTGATATAATATAAATCAAGGATTCTCAAACTGTGGGGCGCGATATCGCTACGTTGGGGCTCAAGCATATTGAAAAGTCGAAATTAAAAGAACATTTGCACATTATAAATAATAAATACACATTCACACTGATATAATATAAATCAAGGATTCTCAAGCTGTGGGGCGCGATATCGCTACGTTGGGGCTTAAGCATATTGAAAAGTCGAAATTAAAAGAACATTTGCACATAATAAATAATAAATACACATTCACACTGATATAATATAAATCAAGGATTCTCAAACTGTGGGTTGCGCCCCCCAGGGGGTGCGAGCTTAACGAAAAAAAGTTTTAAAAAGTTGTTAATTTACTGAAAGGAAGCAAACCAAAACACATACAGACATCATAAAAAAATAAATTACGCATTTACACTAATATAATGCACTTATAAATGTAGACAGGTAAAGTAACGTGAGAGGTAAAGTAACCTTACAAGACTTCCACAGCGAGAATCCTCTGCCACCTTGGTCGACCACACTGGCTGGATTCAATTATTCTCCTTATGAGCATTCTAGATATATTTTTTCAGGACCATAGCTCCATTTCTTCACCTATATTTAGTGGCCACGGTAGCCTAGTGGTATAGGTATCAGATCGTGGCTGGCTTTGTCGCGAGATCGAGCCCAGTACCACTAAAGATCCGCCGTGTAGGGCAGCGATGCACGCTAAATCTGTCGAGAGCTGAAACTTTCTCCCGTTGGTGTTGTAGTTAAGAGAGAGGGTGGTGCTACCTCAGGTGTCATCCATGTCACTTGACCATGATTCAAAATTACGTGGTCCGTCACCCAAAGCCCTCGTGCAGCTGAACAGCGCGACGTTAATACTCACTCACCCGAGGATTTTTTAGCTTTGTTAATGAAACTCGGACCATAGGTTCTCCTCGTTTCTCTATTATAATTCGTGTTTAGATAGTGGGCCTAGGGGGTGTTATCACTAAAATTAGAATCTCCATGTTATTCCTATGGGGTTCGATCTTTTGACGACGTCACGATATAAAAGAATAAGTGAGTGAGTGAATATATTAACGCCGCACTGTGTTCACACACTGACCACGTAATTTTGAACCATGGTCAATTAAAGTGGATGGCACCTGAGCTGGCACCCCTTTCTCCTTACTACCACACCACACCAATGGAAGGACGCTTGAGCTCTCGACAGATTTTGCGTGCATCGCTGCCCTACACGGTGGGTCTTTAGTGGTACTGGGCTCGAACTCGTGACAAGGCCGGCCAGGATCCGATACCTTGACCACTCGGCTACTGCGGCCACACGATATTACAGAGATAGACGGATGAAACTTTGGGATCACCTACTACTCTGTGTATCGTTGGGATGTAAGGACCATTTACGTCACAATTGCTTTTCACGCCCGGGGAATTAGTTTTCGTTTTCCTTTCCCGAACTAGCCCCGCCCCCATTTGCAACTACAGACTCTGGACCGATTCGAATGCATTCCTCTTGTGTTTCCCCACAACCAGGCCGAATTTTTAGTTGATGGGTGCCCTGCGTCTATTTAATTCAATTGTTTAATTTTTTTAATTATTTTAAAATAACCATAACTCGGGAGCTCTTCAGGGTGATGTCTTAATTTTCTCGGGAATAAATTTGCTGTCGAGACTTGGTGTAATAATAGCACTCATTTAGGGTGTTCAACTCTCAAAGTAATCCCGCTGAATGGCCAGTCAATTCGAAGAAAATAGCCGTCAAAACTCATGCTTAGTTTTATATAATTAAATTTTAATTACCTCCAGGGACTCGATGGCACAGTTGGTAGGACGCCTGCTTTCTATGCGAGAGGAAAGGGCTCGAATCCCGTGGACAATTTTTTTTTCAATTCATTCAATTATTTCTTAAAATAAAATAAATTTCTTTTTCAAAGGTGCATTAAATACTAAATGATATTTTTATAATCATTTTGTATTTTATAAAGTAAAAAATATTATATAATTATAAAAATATTTATATTAAATTTTATAAATATATTTTTTATATATTAATAAATAATATTCAAAATAAAATATATAATAAATATTAAATAATATTTTATATACAAATTAGTTACAAATAGTTTAATAATGTTAAATATAATATACTATAAATAAAATATTACATATAATATAAAGTAATTTATTATTAAATGAATTATTTTATAATTAATATAATAGAAATAACATATGTCCTTTTTATATACCATTAATTTAATTATTTTATAATTATACAAAACATTTAATATATATTTTTTTTAAATAAATTTATTTAAATAATTTTGATAAATGCATTTAAATAATTTTAATAATAAATTAATAATATTTTTAATAATAAATAAATAATAATTTTAAAAATAAATTTATAATAATTTTAGTAATAAATTAATAATAATTTCAATAACAAATTAGTAATAATTTTAATAATATATTATTAATAATTTTAATAATATATTAATAATATATTATTAATAATTTTAATAATATATTAATAATATATTATTAATAATTTTAATAATATATTAATACTATATTATTAATAATTTTAATAATGTACTAATAATAATTTCAATTAATAATAATAATAATTCATTAATTTTAGTTTATAATATATTTATTAATGTTAATTTTAAATAATTTTAATGAATAATTCAAATATAAAATTCTAGTTTTTTTTTACTTTATAGAATACAAAATAATTATATAAAATATGATTTAATATTTAATAAACATTTCCTAAATATGTTTATTTAATTAAAAAAAAAACAATTAAGACCAGTCAGTAGGGTAATAACCTTTTGAAAATCGATTTTTAGTTTTTAATATTTCTAAAATCTCCAAGTTGGGACCTTTCCAATGATATAACATACAAGCCATTATATGAATTAGAAATACTTGAAAATGATTAAAAAAATAATCAGCTTATGAACCAAGCTCATTTTGATAGATAGAAATGTAAACATTGTCTTTTTAAATCTGGGGCAAAGTTGCAAATGCTCAATTTATTTTTATTCATACGCATTAGATACCTGCATAGTAACTGCAAATTTAACTGTGTTAGATATGCAAAAAATTTTGGAGCCAAATTTGGAAGCGTGATTTTAATTTGAATGTTATATTTAATATTTAGTGATTTTACCTAAATTTAAGTCTACTTCACTTTAAATTTAGTTTTAATTAGTTATTATTACTAACTATTTAAACTCGCTAAGGCTTAGTAAAGAGTTAAAATAATTTTTAAAATACTTGAAATTACATCTATGTGCTAATTTAAGCCTTCTGCATAAAAAATTTGGATTAAAAAATAGTACAAAGGTAAGATTTTCTTATAAAAATTTTTGTTTTCTAAAATTTATATATTTAAAATTATGTAAATTTACTATGCATGCCTGTTTAAAATTTATATTTTTAAAATTGAGTAAATTTACTATGTGTATTTTTTAAATGCAGTTGTGTATACTGAAGTGACATTTTTGAAATATTCTTAAAACTTTTAAATATAAAGCAGTTATCATGACAAAAAAATGACAATTTTTAATAAATTCATAATAATAATTGTTCAGAGAACTAAAAGTTTGTCTTTGAAAAAACTAATTATTATACATAAAAAAATTTAACTTCAGTATAAATATAATGTCTAATTAATATAAATAAAAATTTGAGTCTTTATGTTTAATAGTTTCTGAGAAGAAGGTATGAGATGATACATTAAATGTGATGCTTGTTGTCCTTGCGAGAAGCTTGTTACATACATAAAAATACGTAAATATCATGTTTAAAAACATAAAAACAGGTTTATTCTGTCTGTTTTAGAAATCATTTGCCAATTTAGAGTAACTTTTGAAGTTTCAAACTTAGAAAATGTCTGCAACAACAAGACAAAATGATAATGTTACGAAAACCTAACAAAAATTTACGAAACGTCTTACAATCAGGTATTTTTAAGTAGCATCTTAAATTCACAGCAAAACCATATTGATACATTTTCACATTATATTTATGATGCTTTCTGTTCAAATTTTATATCTGTATTGCATGAAAGCTACAAATTTTTTAAATGTTGATACAGAATTTGAGAAAAATGTGACGTTTTTTCGTTAAAAAACTGAAAAATGCTGTTCTGGACAATTTAAGACTTTTTTGTTTACTATTTTATGCAAAATAAATTGCAAAGATGCTAATGTTCAATAAAATGGGACAAATACATGTTGTAATTCATTATTTTTGTGATAAAATGGCACTTCATAGTGAAAATTCAATTTTCTCAAAAATGATGTTTTTAAAACTGCCTTTTCTTTCTTTTTTCTTTTCTCAGAATATATGTATGAATGTGCATAAAATTTTTTCCCTCGTGTTACTGATGTGTAACATGTGAATTTTGGGGGGACATTCCCAAAATATTTGACTGGAATCCTTATAACGTGACAAAAAATGTCAATTTTTTTAAAAAATTCATGCTGATATTTTTATGTTACATGTTTCTGAGAAAGCTAAACAATATATTTCAAATAATTCACATCATTGCAAATTTTAATGTTTATTTATTCTTCAGACAAGTTTTTAAGCTTTAATATCCAAAGGATTTTCAATAATAGGTAACTAATTATCTTAGATGTGTAATGCTTTTTGTCGTTGTGAGAAGCTTGTTACATACATAAAATTACACAAATTCCATGTTTAAAAACAGAAAAAAGCAGTTTTATTTTTGAATTTTTAAGAAATCTTTTGTATAGTTTAGAGAAAATTTTGAAACATTAAGAAATTGTGTTTGCATTTGAACATACAACTCCATAATGAAACTTTTCGCAACAACGTAAAATCACATATTTCCGAATCATGACTTTTACTTATTGATACATGTTTACATTATATTTATGATGTTTCATGATGAGATTTGATATTTATAATGCATCAAAACTAAAAATTCGTCATAGATCGATACAGATTTGAGAAAATTGATGCAAATTCTAAGAAAAATCTCGTTGAACAAAAACTGAAAACTAATATACGAGGGATATTCGGAAACTAAGGTCCGAATTGTCGTAGCTATTCGAATGTCGCGCAAACATTGAAATGTGCATGCGTACCAACTCCCGGCATACCTTGCTCGTCAAACGACACCATTTGCATTGGTATTGTTGCAGTGTGGTACGTACAGTGCTACTTCAAAATGTTTGAAACAATCGATCAGCCCGCTGACTGTGAAATACGGTCAGTGATTCGATTTTTGACAGCAAAGAACGTTTCAGCAGCGGAAATTCATAGACAGATAAGCAACGTGTATGGCCCAAATGCGATGAATAGCAGCAAAGTGCGTAAGTGGGTGAGAGCTTTCAAGGACGGACGGGAAAATGTTCATGATGAACCGCGTTCCGGTCGACCATCAGTGATCACAGATGATTTGGTCAATGCCGTGGATGAAAAGATTCGTGAAGACCGGAGATTCACAATTTCAACTTTAGCATTGGAATTTCTGAATGTCGGTAGAACAACTTTGCACAAAGTCGTTTCCGAAAAGTTGAAATTTCGCAAATTGTGTGCACGTTGGGTTCCCAGGCTGCTTACTGAGGAACACAAACTGAAAAAAATGGCTTGTGCTCCTGATTTTTTGGATCGATATCCTAAAGAAGGTGACCAATTTTTAGAGAGGATTGTCGCAGGGGACGAGACGTGGGTTTCTCACATAACCCCAGAGTCTAAACGTCAGTCAATGGAATGGCGTCACACAAATTCACCAGTTAGAGCCAAGGCCAAGCGGACAATCTCAACACGCAAGGTTATAGCAACCGAGTTTTGGGATAGACATGGGGTCTTGTTAGTCGAGTTTATGCAGCAAGGGACAACAATAAATGCAGCCGCTTACTGCGCTACACTAACTAAACTTAGACGTGCGATACAGAATAAGCGACGTGGTCTTCTGACGTCTGGAGTTCTGTTGCTGCATGACAATGTCAGACCCCATTCTGCCATTAACACACAAAATCTGATCAGATCTTTTGGATGGGAACAGATTTACCACCCACCGTACAGTCCAGTTTTGGCTCCGAGTGATTTTCACTTATTCCGCCACCTAAAAGAGTTTCTCGGCGGCAAGCGCTTCGACACAGCTGACAAGGTGAAAGAAGTTCAAGACTGGTTATCCTCACAGGCGGCAGATGTCTACGACTTAGGCATACAGAAGCTCGCAGAACGTTATGACAAATGTTTAAACAAATATGGAAAATATGTAGAAAAATAGAGACACATGTAAGGAATTTAAAATACAAAGTGTTTTGAAAAAATCTGTAATGTTTTATGTTTTATAAGTAAACGGACCTTAGTTTCCGAATATTCCTCGTATATGTTTTTTCTGAACATTTAAGACTTTTTTGTTTCCTATTTTATGCTAAAAAAATTAACAAGATACTAAAGTTTAATAAAATAGGGCAAATACATGTTATAATTTATAAGTTTTGTGATGAAGTGCCTTTTTACACTAAAAATGCAATTTTCTCAAAATGATTGTTTTCACAACGCGTGTGCCTTTTTCACAGAATCTAAGGAATGAATGTTTATGCAATTTTTACTGCTCATCAATAATATGTAACTATATATAATGAAGCTACTTTTTTGGAGATTTTCCCAAAATATTTTGCTGAAAAGCAATTATCGTAAAAAAAATGACAATTTTCAAAAATTTCAAAGTGATACTTTTACGATGAATTTTTTTGAAAAAGTGAACAATATATTTGAAACATTTTAACCAGAGTATAAATAAAAAAAGCCTATTTAACATACAGACAAAATTCGAAGCTTGTATATTGAATAGCTTCTTAGAAACAGGGTTCTAAAAAAAGCTCAATTTAACATTGGCGGTATGGGGGGTTCTTGACTATTCTTAAATGTATTGAAAAAAAAAAAGAAATTGAACGCGTGATTTGTGAACCCTATCCTTCCGCATAGAAAGCAGGCTTCCTCCCAACTGTACCATTGCGTCCTTGGAGGTAATTGTATAAAAGCTAAAAAAGCATGAATTTCGAAGAGTATTTTATCCAAATTGACTGGCCATTCGGTGGAATTACATTGAGGATTGAATACTCTACAGGCATACTACTATAACACTAAGTGTTGACCCCAAATGAATTTCTTTGTCATGCCCTTCCCTTGTGAGTTTAATTCTTTTTTATATTTTCAATTTTTGAATTATTTATTTATTTATTTTGCACAGTGGCAAAGAGCTCATGGGGAAAGTAAACTGTTATTTTCTTTAAAAAAACATAAGACAGAAACGAAAAACTGTAAAGAGATTTTTGTATTGCTATTTCTACCTTATCAAGAACCATTAAAAACACTGAGCAAATTAGGCAAATTTTATAAAGGTTTTTATTAAATACATGCATGTACACAAATTTATGTAAATAAAATACCTTCTAATAAACTTAGTTTTGTTAAATATATTTTAAAAAGTTTATTTTTAATATCCTTTAACACGAAAAAATATCCCCCCCCCTTTCAGTTTTGTGGGAAACGATTTCCATTGTATACTGTAAAAATTGTTCTTATAGGGCTCCATGTTAAGCAGCTAGGACAGTGTTTCTCAAAATGTGGGGCGCGCCCCCTGGAGGGCGCGAGCATATCGAAAATTTAAAGATTTTTTTTAAAAATATAACTGGAAAGAGAAGTAAAACAAAATACTTTCTTCCATAATAAAAAAAAAATGCATAACAATATTGATATAATTTATGTTTATTATCTGGCCTTTTTCCGACATCAAATAGCTATCTTTGATCCCAAAACCAAATTAAAGAAAAAAAACATTTTGTTTAATGAGAGATATTTTTATTACGTTTTAACATAAAATATTACTCGTTAAAAGAAAAAAACGTATATATATCATTTTGCGGTCTGTTCCAATTTAAAAATTAGAGAAAGAAAAATAACATAATAATAAGTAAGTAATATATATTTAAAGTAAAAAAAATTTTTTTTAAATATATACTGCTTAAAAGTTACATATACAAAATTTAATATACTTATTGTATTAATTTGTACGGTTTATAATTAAAATCGTATTGTAACTTCAGCGTCTCTATCTCAAAGTGCATTTTTATTGCAGTGAATACATTATTGTTGTACAGGTGGGGGCGAGAAAAATTGTGATTGAAAATTGGGTCGCCAGTATTGAAAGAGAGTTTGAGAAACACTGACTTATGTTACTAATTTGCATGGTTTATAATATTAAGATCGCCTATTGTAGCTTTAGCGTCAAAGTGCATTATTATTGCATTCTGTACATTATTAATGTATAAGGGGTGCGATAAAAATTGTGATTGAAAAGAGGGGCGCCAGTATTGAAAGTTTGAGAAACACTGACTTATATGTTACTAATTTGTATGGTTTATAATATTAAGATCGCCTATTGTAGCTTTAGCGTCAAAGTGCATTATTATTGCATTCAGTACATTATTAATGTATAAGAGGGGCGCGATAAAAATTGTGATTGAAAAGAGGGGCGCCAGTACTGAAAGTTTGAGAATCACTGACTTATGTTACTAATTTGTATGGTTTATAATATTAAGATCGCCTATTGTAGCTTTAGCGTCAAAGTGCATTATTATTGCATTCTGTACATTATTAATGTATAAGGGGGGCGCGATAAAAATTGTGATTGAAAAGAGGGGCGCCAGTATTGAAAGTTTGAGAAACACTGAGCTAGGACATGCCTATTAAGCCTTTAAAAAACAACTACTACTAACCTTAAAATTCCTTTTATTAAACTGTTGCGAAGGAGATAAATATAAAGTAATTATACTCTCCCCCTCCAGAAAAAAGCTCGCATCACCGAAGTGAAATTTTGTTTCAAAGAAAATTAATAACCTCTTCCATAAATTACATAACAGGTATAAAATTCCTTCTTATTATTTGTGTCGCTCTATAAAGCAACATGAGAACTCTTGGCGACGGACCTCATAATTTTGAAATTCACCCAAGTGACGAGGATGTCATCTGAGCTTGCACCTTCCTTTCCTGACTGCCACGTCAACGGGAGTATTTTGAGTTTCAACAGACTGGTTCACAGACTGGTCATGGACTAGTGGCTGGAGTGTCATGAGTTCGAGCCGAGTTGCACTGAAGACCCGCCGTGTAAAGGTAGCAATAACACGGTAAATCTTTCGAAGCTATATGTAAAGAGTGTTTTTTTTCCATATATAGAAGTTTAAGTTGGCATTACTTTCCAAGATGGCAACCGATTTAACAGCTGTCAAGTGATTTATTCTCAATTTGGTTTGGCAATTCATCAAAACGATCATCAAGCAAGGCGTAGATTCGTCGAATGGGCCCAAAACGAGATTGCCGTTGTTCCCGATTTTCATAAGCGAATTTTGTTTAGCGATGAAGTGCACTTCTGATTGAATGGCAACGTCAACAAACAAAACTGCCGCATTTGGAGTGAAGCTAATCCACAAGTGTATGTCGAAACACCGTTACATCCAGAAAAACTGACTGTTTGGAGCGCTTTATGGTCTGGCGGACCACTTCTTCAAAAACGATGAAGGCCACAACGTTACAGTCAATGGTGATCGGTATAGAGCCATGATTACTAAATTTTTCATTCCTGAGTTGAACAATCATGATGTCCAGGAGCTGTGGTCCAACAAGACGGCGCAACATGTCACACAGCTCGTGCCACAATTGATTTATTGAAAGACACGTTTGGTGACCGCCTAATTTCCCGTTTTGGACCTGTGAATTGTCCTCCAAGATCTTGTGATTTAACACCGCTCGACTATTTTCTGTGGGGATATGTAAAATCATTGGTTTATGCGAATAAGCCAAAAACGCTTGACCATTTGGAAGACAACATTCGCCGTGTTATTGCCGATATACGTCCACAAATGTTGGAAAAATTCATCGAAAATTGGACGTCCAGATTGGACTACATCCGAGCCAGCCGTGGCAGTCCTATGCCAGAAATCATACTTAAAATGTAATGCCACAAGATTATCTTTCGAATAAAAAAAATTCATGTCAATCGAATAATACATCGTTGTTTTATTGCAATTTAAATTTCTATTCCTCTAAAAAAACACCCTTTACTTTCGTTGCAGAGGTATAAAAATTTGGAAAGAATGGTGCCAGTTCAGGTGTCGTCGTAGCTCAAAATTACGATGTCGCTAATAGCCCTCGTGCAGCTTTGTTAAAGTTAATATATCTCGATAGATTTAATGTGCATTAATGTGCATCTCGATAGATTTAATGTCTGTTACTAGTGCCACCTGATCGCCAAAGACCAGATCGAAGCCCACGGAATTCATTATGGCAAAGAGCTAAGTGACGCCAGTCGTTTGATGTAGCTTTGAACACCATACAGGTGAAAGAACGATTTAGCTCGGTTTCACAGCACCTCTGAGGGAGAACACCCTGCGAGTGGTCAGGACCTCTCACCTCTCTTCCCCTTCTACCATCTTGAGGCTCGACGGCTATTTAAAGTACCCCCATGCCATGAAGGCACTATACATTTATAGATATCCATGTCTCCTCCGGGATTCGAACCCAGGGCCAAAGGTACAGCAGTCAGCGTCACTAGCCACTCTACCGGGTTGGCGACACACTGTGGATCTTCAGTTGCTTAAGGACTCGGTTAACGAGTTGGTCAGCATGACCACTAAGTTATGCTTCCACCCCTAAGCAAAATCAAAAATTCCTAGTACCATTACACATCGTCAGAGGGAAGGAAAGTGGGCGTCACAAAATTATATTGTGGCAGTTGGTATCCACCTCTATTGTGGCGCACTCAATAATGATACCAGGGAATGGTAATTACAAATCCTCAGCCCCATTAGAAAGAAAGAAAATACCTGCATCACTGAAATTTCCTTACTTTGAAATTCAAACATACATTATTAAATTTATAGTCAAAAAAACAAAAGTTTTTAATATGTATCCCATATATTTCTTTTCACATGTCCAACGGTTTATATTTGCTTTTAGCAGAATAAATTGAAGAGTTTTCAAGCACACTTAACAAAGGAACTTAAACAAACGCGTTTTAAAACCAAGAGCTTCCGAAAAGTTTAAATTGCCAAATTTTTTTCTCACGTCTTCGACAATTTGTATATGAAATGAAATTGAGAGGGGGAGGGGGGAGATATATGTTCGGATTTCCTTGAAAAATATACCTCTTCGAGAACTGAATGAATAATTGATTTTGATTGAAAGAAGATAAACTTGTTACAAGTGGGAATTTAATATTTATTCAGAATTTTTTTTGGTCCTTTCCCCCATTTTTTTTTAAAAAAATGTACCTAGTAACTTATTAAGAGTATGAATTTTATTCATAATTTTTTTTCAAAGGATAGTATAGAGGTTTGGAAAATAGTTTTGATATTGCATATCATTATGGGTAGTGAATTACATAAACATATTATGCAATTTTGTGGGTCTTGGAAACCACATTTTTACACAAGCAAATGGACTTAAAATTGGAATGCTTTTATCCGGTGATCAACGTTAATTTAATAATACTCCTTCTTAAAAATGGACACATTTATTTGGGTGTGTACGAGAAATATGCGAGAATTGCTTTCAAACAGGGGGATAAGAACTGGAATTATACAGTACAGATCAGCGATTCTCAACCACCGAGCGCTTTTAAGAGGCCCGGTCATGGCCCATTGCTCTGAGAAATTTTCTTATTTAAGAACATTGTATTAAAAATTTGGTGGGAATGTTTTTGTCAAGAAATTAAATATATCAATTTTGCTTTTTGCTGTTGGTGTCGTACGAATACGAATTGATATTCCCTTTCTATTTGTAACGGTTATGGTAAGTAACAACAGTGAAGTAGCGACCATTTTATGGGGGGACTATTTTTTAACAATCTTTCATATCTTTCGAGTGAAAAATATTTGAAGAAAATATATCGTTTCCAGACGATTGGGAGGTTGACTCTTGCAGTGAAAAACTAACATGGATCAGTAATTGTTTGATTTGTCACGAAAATGCTGTATTTAAAAAATACCAATAAACAGGAATCATCCAATGACACTTTTCCTTGAGGATCTCTTCCAAGATGTGATAAATAGAAAATCTCGAATAATCTTTGCAACAACAATGTGTTTTGTCAGTGGTAATACCAAAGTGGTAACAAAGAAACATCATATGAAGTTTGTTAATCATATAATCATAAAATAATCATATAAAACCGTTTATTGATGCAGATATTGTGAAGGAATGTTTCTTAAATGCTTCTAATTTAGTGTTAGTGACAAAAATAAAAAAAAAATAAATAATTAAAAAAGTGAGAGAGAAGTTATAATACTTTGATCAATTTTATACATTTTAATTTCCAATGTTATCTTGGTCTTAAAGCATTTCTCGTCCCCTTCCTCCATTTATCCTCATGTTGCGGCCCACGTGAAATAGCTGACATATCGTCGGCCTAACTATCAGACTGTTAACTTCACTGGTGTATATAACTAATTTGATATGAGTGCAACGCGCCAAGCTCATTCCTTAATCATGCCAAACAGCGATTGTTGTCGAGTTACATGAAATCCAAGATGACGGCCTAGCGGTAGCAAATGGTCAAGAAAAAAATTGCACATAACTGTTTGAAAATATATTTCAAATGAAGAATATAGGAATAGAATAAAAATAACCAATGTCAATCAATAATAGAATAATATAATAAAATAATAATATAATATAATAAAAATTATATAATAATAATAATAATAGTATTATGTAATAGATTACTATTATCATAGAATATAATTTAATAGTAATTATGGTATATGATAATATTCTAGTAATTTTATATAATAATGTCCATGTAATATAATTATTATATATATTAATGCTCATATAATATAATAATAATTATAAATAAATAACGTTTGTAATATTTATAAAAAGTAAAATAACAAAATAATTATTATAAATTAATAAAATGAAAGCAAAAATATTTACATCGTCTGCTTAATTATCCCAATGCGTAAACACAAAATACCGAGAAGTAAGACTTTCAATGCCATCCAGCAGCGCCGGTCTATCCATTAGTCGCTGTGGTCGGGCGCCCAGGACCCCGGATAAGCTGGACTGGTTATACATTTCGATCTTCAGTGCAGTTTCGCCGCTGCCGTAGGGCTGCTGTTTTGATCAATAAGGCATGAAAAATTAACGTTTATTGTAGTAATATTTAATACTTATTTTGAAAAAGTAATTGTAATTTTCCAATTACAAGATCCATGTGTTATACAGCTTTCAAAATTTTGAGAGGTTTTATTGTTTTGTTTAACGCAAGAGTGCGATTTTTTAGTTAGGAATTATGCTGCTTCTTATCCTATTAATTGGGTGTTGATTTTAATAAGCTTTTAAAGGCGCATTCTGATCATTAGGCCGACGATAGAATAGCTATTATATTATATTGTAAATAAAATAATTACATAATATATATTAAAATTAATAATGAATATCAATTAATAAGTGCTGATAACTTTTAATATTTCAAAAACTGCGAGTTCCTTCAATGAATTTCATCGAACAAGAAACGTTTAAAAAAGCATTATTAAAAATAAAACCAAATGGAAAGGTTTAAACGATTTATGGCAATAATTAAAAGCACAACACTCATTCTATTAAAAAATATTTTGGTTCTCACGAATGATAATAGAAATATACATATTCGAAAATAGCACAAAATACAACAGAAGACTGAAATAGTAGTGAAAAGGACAAATGCAAAGAATTTTGTTAAATTTTTAAGGTAATCGAATTAAAATCGTCTGAAATTAATAGAGTTACGGCGCAAAAAAAAAAAAAAAAACCAAAAAAAAATTAACACTAATATACGTTGTTCCCATGGCAACCACATTATCGCCCGATGAAAATATCAAAATAAACAATATTGTAATATTATCGCCCATCTTGGCGAACATAAACAACAACTTGGCACATTGACCTACTTTTTCAAATTAGCACCCCAGATGGAGTTACGCAGTCTGATAATTAGACCGACGATATGTAAGCGGCCAAACAAAGTAAAAGGTTTAGTACCTCTGGTGTAGATGAAAACGTGCCATGTCTTAAGATTAAGCACTTCGATTTAATAATAAAACTAGCTTTTTAAACTGCACAATACACTCTCTGTGTGAAATCAATTTTTTTTCAAAATAAAATTCCATTTAAAGTCAGAGTGTGGGGAGAGAGTTATATTAACGAGAGAATATATATAACGAGATATGAAAGTCACACTATCATATAATCAGTCACACTAATATTAATCACACTATAATGCAAAACAATGGCTATTTATGACGGATTTCGCTATTTTGAATATCCTTCGACAAGGACGATACCTCATTTAACAACCCCATTTTTAACTACCACACCACACTAAAGAGAGGACATGAAATTACGACAGATTTAACTTGTAATGGCCCCTCTACACAGTAGGTCTTCAGGGGCAGCAGGACTCGAACTCGCGACACTCCAAGCATGAGTTTGGGACCATAACCACCAGGCTACACTAGACACGAAATATTTGTGTCATATTTCTACGTTGATCGTGGATCGAGGTTTAATGCAAATCAGTCGCGAAGAACAAGACATTTCTTTAACAACGATAGAAATTTATTGTCGAGAAAACAATCCTTGAAAGACAGCGTACACAGCGAAATTCGAAGACTAAAGCTTAGAAGGCCTTCATACCTTCAACAGCCCTCTGACACAGCTATTAGTGTCTAAAATACACGTATGTAAAAGATTATTCAAAAGCACCGCTTGTCCTATTCAACGGCTGAGCTAATCTTTAGTCGTTTCTTCATGGTCAAGGCAATACTACTAATCGCTAGTCAAAAATATACTGCCTTAGTTTTGGCTACGGCTTCCTTTTTATAGACATCGTGGATCCTTCGAGAAAGATCCGCTTGCGTCATAGATGGTTAAATTAGTAATTTCTTCACTAACTTCCAGAAAAATCCATAGGGTCACAAATTTGCCAAAAATTGTCACAAAAATGTTTGCCAAAGTCGCCAAATTTGTCACCAAAACTGATGCCAACTTGGTTCTATCGCCAAGACTTTGCCTATTCCCATAGAATTGCCATTATAACTTAAAGGTCGGTGTTATTTGCGATTACAACTTTAACATCGGGATCGAACCTGGCCCAAGTTGGTGGAGTTTCATGATGCAGTAAATCGACAGCATGCTTGTCGTATGATTATGCAGCATATAAAAAAATCCCTTGTGTGGCCGTTTGGCTTGGATTCTCTTGGCAAAATTAAAATTTCTTAGTACATCCGCATCTTTAGAGCTCAGATGCCCCACTCTGTGGAAAAAATTGGGCATCAAAATTTCTTGCGGCAATTGGTATCGTGTATATGGTGCCACACTAAAAATGGGTACCAACTCCTCAAGAATGTTCTAGGTCTGCAAAGATAAAAATACCAATTCACAGCCCCATTGAAAAAAAAACAATTTTAACGTAAAATAAATACACTTGCTGGAAAAAAAGTCTGCGTTCACTCATTAGAAATCCTACAGCAAAGGTAAAATTTAATAGAAATATAATTTTTTTTATTATTTTTTAAATATTGAGCATGCAGGAATTTGTTAATTTTGAATTAAAACTACTTAAGATAACGGGAGTTCTGTAGTAAAGCACCCAAATAATAGGCTGAAAAAGTCTGCGTTCACATTTGAATATTCTTGAATCCTGGAATTTTTATCAACAGGCGTTATTGGTTAATGGAGTTTCTGCATTCATTTATCAAGTAAAACAGTTTAAGCAAATTGTGACCCAATAATTTTTACGTTTTTGTGAGATACGAAGCAATTCAAGGAACATGGAAAGTAAAAGGAAGGAAATTAGTATCAGTGAGCGTAAAATCCCTGTGGAAATGGGAAAGATGCAAAAAGTCGCCGGGATATTCATCAGACAGCAGTATTCACCTATGTTGTTGTTGTCGTGTGTTTATTACTGGGATACATATGAAAGACGTGAGATAGTTGAACAGAAACATATAACACAACCACAGAAGAATACAGATTTTATTACAAACTATGATCCCAGCATATAACAAGAAGAGGTGCGCTGCTGTTCCTTTCAAGACGGGAATCCATTTCAGGCAAAAACCCGACTTCTTTCCCGAAGAAGATACAACCAAGTCTTACTCGGGATTCGAACCCACTCGGTTACAAGCCGAGGGTCATAGTCACCATACTGGCTGGGTGACAATATTCATCTATCCAGCTTGTTATTTATAACTCCAAATCTACAAGAGTTTACTCATCCAAACCTCGTTTATGTCGTCCATCTAAATTCACAATCAGAGAAAAACGAAGTATAAATGGTGAAGAAAAATCCGCGTTTGACTGCAACTTAAATAGCAACAGACATTCACGAGAGTTTTAACAAAAACATTTGGGCGGTTACTGCAAGAAAAATCTTAAAAAAGGCTGGAAATACCGTAGCCAAGTGGCTATTGGAAAGCCTTATATTTCAACGACCAATAGACTTAAACGGATAGCTTTTGCAAAAGAGCATATACATAAGCCTCCTGTGTTCTGGAAGACTGTGATATTCTCTGATGAGAGCAAATTATGCATCTGTGGCGTAAAAGGTCGTAAATGAGTATGGAGAAAAACTTGCACAGTGCTTCAAAAAGAACATTAAGTCATGGTGTTGGGGTGCATGGCGAGCAATGGTGCTTACAAGTTGGAGTATATTGACTCAATTATGAACAAATATTATTATCTCGATATCCTAATAATCAACTCAAAGGAATGTGCAACCAAACTCGGCTTAGGATCATCGTTTCGTTTCCGACGTAAGAACGATCCTAAGCATACCACTGAGAATGTGAAGCATTGGCTCTTGTATAATGTCCCAAATCAACTGCACATGCCCCCTCAGTCCTCTTATCTGAATCCTATAGAACACCTATGAGATTTTCTGGAGCATAGGATTCGTCAACACGATATATAATACCTAGCAAGGATATGCTCAAGAATGTTCTTAAAAACCAATGGGAGAAGATAAATGCTGCAGAAACAACAAGATTTGTTAGTTCAATGCCGAAACGACTTCAGCAGATTCTCAAAAGATGAGGTTAACCAAACAGCTACTAAATAGCTCATTATCCCCTTCTAAATAATTTTATAGTTACTACTAAAACAGTGAACGTAGACTTTTTCTACTTGATTTTTGTTAGTATAGCAACAAACCTGTCTTTATTTTAAAATGTATGAAAACAAATCAAATTTACTTTTGTTATTCTGAATACTTAAAATGAACTAAATTAAATATAGTTTTAATTTTTTTTTCAAATTTTAGTTTTTAAATTTTTCCTGTTGTTAATGTAAGCAATAGTACGTGAACGCAGACTTTTTTTAGTAAGTGTATAATAGAGTAATATATATGCATTACACATCCAAATACAAATTATTTACACTACTTTGCACAACATTCGCATAACAGTATTTATTTCCCTTTCTATCCCCATAAAATCAATACCTTGGCTTTCCTGAGGCTGCTATATCATTTCATTAAGTGCCGTCATCTAAATATAGCTTAAGATTCATCCAGTTTGAATTATTTCGAGGCATTTTGGTGACGATGAGGCCTTAGTTAAAGTGCAGACTATTTTGAATCTCCTGTATTCCTACGACCCCCCCCTCCGTAACTGACATTTCTCTCCCCTTCCGCTGAGGCTTAATGTCCATCGGTTGGTGTCCACGTGCACATAAATCAAATGAGATTTACTGTCAGAACGCGTTTTAAGGCAGACAGTTTCCCTATCTGAGCTACGAAGGGAAACTCCTTTAAAAAGTGGTTTTAAACTCTAGTTGTAAAAGGTCACGCGTTTTCGGGGTCGGGTTTGATTATTTAGTACGCGACGATACAAAGTTTTACGCAGCTCATAGTATATTTTTGTCTGTTGAACGTTGTGTTAAGGATTGAAATGATGACTAAATATATTCAAGTATCAGAATATTATTATTGGTTCTGTTAATGAAGTGCTTGCACTTCAATAATAAATCACAGTAACTCTGAAGTACCAATCTCATTCTATAGAGAAGTTTTACGTTTCTCAATAATTCAACTGACATTTAATGATTTATATACAGTAATAACTCGGCACACGCTACCCCCAACTTACACCAATCCAGAGTTAAGCGATTTTCAAATCCCGTTGTGTGATTCGTACTTTTATTTATTTTTTTTAAAAATTTTATTTCATCACTGAAAGTCCGGCGGAATCAGTGTCAGCTTGATGAAATTTGTAATTTTTGTTAAAGCCAAGCAAAAATTTAGAAATGGATAGTGACGTTCAAAAACTGATGAATTTCAACAATGAGTACAGACAATGAATGATCGCATAGAAATACATGGGCAAGAATAAGACATTGAGGAACTTGATCCTGTTCAATCAGAAGATCGAATGATGGCTGGTAATTTGACATAAAGCCTCAGATTAATTTAAAAAGAGTTACAAACTTTGGAAAATATGTATTTTTTAACAAAAAAGAAATAAACGAAAAATAAATATTAGCATGTTAAAAGAGAAAAATTTGCGAGAGAAAAAATTTATCTGTGAGCCGTCAGACTCATTGTCAATTTTAATGAAATCTTCTACATCAAAATGACTTCAGTTTGCGATTTTTGTATACTGGTCGCGGTAGAAAAGTGGTCAAGGTATCGGATCGTAGCTGGCGTGTCATGAGATCGAGCCCAGTACCACTGAAGAGTCACCGTGTAGGGGGCGATGCACGTTAAATCTGTAGAGAGTTCAAACATCCTCCCGTTGGTGGGGTGTAGTAGTTAGGAGAAAGGGTGCCAGCTTAGGTGTCGTCCTCGTCACTTGCCCATGGTTCAAAATTACGAGGTCTGTCACTAAAAGCCCTCGTGTAGCTGAACAGTGCGACTTTATTATCCACTCACTCTCGCGATTTCGTATGTGTGTTATTTAAAAATTTACTTATCTTTTTGTTGTTTCTCATTCCACCTGTCTGACGTGGTCAGATCGAGGCCCACGAAATTCATCGTGGCAAGGAGCTAGATGTAAGTCTGTCATTGGCCTTGAGCACCCTACAGGTGACAGTACGATTTAGCTCGGTGAAATTCCCTAAGGGACAATTGGTTTTTAATGGCGACACCACCGATATCCATCTCCGCAATTTAGGCATGAAACTGAAGGGGAGAAAAATATTCTCCAGTTCTCTGCACTCATGATTTCAGCTCACTAAACTTTCGGACACACTGATTTAACGAGCACGTCTCCGTGTGTACTCGGAGAGTATCTGGGAACATCGGGCATCGAACCCAGGCCTTCCAGTCTGGAGTGCAATGCTCTAACCAATAGGCTACCCACAGCCCATCTTTTTTGTTGTTCTAAATTATTATTTTTCTTCGTCTATGGTTACAATTAAAAACAATTTATATGCATCTATATGGGAAATTATACCACAGATTACGTTAATTCGACTTATGCAATATGTGGAGCGATTGATAACCACGTAAGTTCGGAATCTTACTGCTCTCTCTCTCTCTCTCACACACACACAAATGGTTCTTTTAGAGCACATTTCTAGCGTCCTACTTAAAACAACATTAGGGCTATTGGGGACGGATTTCGTAATTTTGTACTGTGCTCAAATGACGAGTACCACACCAACACTATAGGTAGAGGCTTCACTCTCCTAGCTTCCACACCACGTAAACGTGAAGAATTTGATTTACGACAGTTGACAGTTTAATGTGCATCAGCCCTCTCTGTGTTGTGGGCCATCAGAGGCAACATGTAGCCGTGGTAGCCTTGGGGTAAAGGTAACCAACGTGGATGGCGTATCATGAGTTCGAGCCTAGTACCACTGAAGACCCCCGAGTTTTATTTATTATTGAAATCAAAAGGATGCAAATCTTGTAAATAAAGCATTTTGATAAAAAAAACAATGTTTAGTACTTTTTACATTTAATTTTATATTCTACCCTATATGCAATAACTTTTGCTCGTAACCTTTTAGACAATCGTCTGGATATGGACTCGTAATTCACTGCCTAAATACAAATGAAACATTTTTTAAACTTGTTCTTTAACAACAAATCCTGTAATTTCTTTCTTCAAAACAAAAACTCTTTTTCGAGAAAATCTGGTGTGTTTTTTTTTTTTTTTTTTTTTTTGTTACCATTCGCTCCAAAATATTTCCCACGTCTTAAAAAATTAAAACCGGTGACAAGCTTACAAAAATGAAAAGAAAAAGGATAATTAAGATCCTAAAACAGCTGCCTCCTTTCTAATTGGTTGTTGAAACTGAAATCTTATCTGTTCATGCGAGAAAAGTTGGACAGAATCATTTGCATCACTGATCACTAACACACACAATCGGAAGGCATTCTTAGAATTTTCTGCATCACTGTTTTAATTCTTTCTATTTCTAAACAGGGGGGGTATAACTGAGCCAGTCATTTATTTTAAATGGGGCATACATCGCTCATTTTTCTTTCATGATAATAATACAGCATATCTGAAAAGTATGGCGCTCACAGAAATTTTTCAAGTGGGGGAGAGGGAGCCGAGGATCGAGGGTCAAAAGTCAAACCTTCTCGTGTACCTCAATATGCTACCAAACAAATTCTTTTGATTTTGTCGATTAACAGGAACAAAAGAACAACAATTAATAAAATAAAATTATCAATAACAATTGCATTTTACGTAACATATACATAGGATTATATTTAATCTGCTGCTTATCTGATATAGGAGTTAGTGACGCTAACTACGGTGCCGTAGGGACTGGGCTTGAATCCCCCGGAGAAAGCATAAATGTTTTTAAATGTATAATGCCTTCGTGGTATGGGGGTACACTAAATAGCCGTCGCGCCGCAAGTCCTCTCATGAAGTTGATAAAAAGAGAAGAGAGGAGGGAGGTGTTATTTCCCCCCTCCCAACTAAGTGTTCTTCCTCAAAACTGGGATGGAACCAACCAAAATCGTACTGCTACCTGCATGATGCTCAGAGAAAGCTACAGCTAACGACAGTCGTAAAAATCTAGCTCTCTAGCCGCGAAAACTTTTGCTGACCTTTATCTGATGTTACTGTCGATCAGGTGGCATGAGTAGCAACATATTTAATCAAAAAAATCGAGGGTTATAAAGGGGAGGTTCCAGATCCATTCCCCTCTCCCTCTCCCTTCTATGTGCCACTGGCTAAAATTTCAAGAATTGAAATCAAACAAAAGATTTTCACTTACCGTCTTTTATGATCCATAAAGAAAATATTAGTTTCCATTTGGTGAAATGCAGACGAGACGGTGCAACATTCTCGTTTCAAAATGGATTCACCGCTAGTACAAGCCGAAAATGTAGCATTTTTATGGAAGTTAAATCTACAACGCATGTGCAGCGTAAACTTCGGACTATTTATAAGCGAAGTCCACCTTCAAAATCCACATTTTGTAAGTGGCACGAAGAATTTATGACGATAGAAAGCGTAAAGTTAAAAACAAAATCTAGCTGCTCTAGCAGAAGCTGAGATGACGTTCCTCGTATAGATTTGCACGTGACTAAATGGCGCGAACATTAAAATCGTGCATTAAAACACTGTAAAAATACTTTTCAATTTTCTTTGCAGACATAAAAAAGATGTAACAGATGTTATACAGTGCGGCAAATAAGTTTTAAGACTCGTCCCAGAGCGCAGGCTGTAATGGTGCCATGAGTGCAAATATGCATGCGTTATAATGTCCATGGTCTACTGACACTGTGTGAATAAGTCGATGGTATTTGGTTTAGCTGAGAGATGACGTACATTGTTTGTAGAAGTGAATTTTTTTCATTTTGTTGTTTTAAGATGGAAAAAAGTGCCGCACAATCAAATTGTACACAAAACTTGGCAAAAGTGCTTTAGAAACATACCAACTCATGAAACAAGTTTACGGTAACTGTTGTTTAAGTAGATCAAACGTTTTTGTGTGGCACAAACGCTTTTTGGATAGAAGTGATGCGGTGGAAGATGACCAGCATAACGGAGGACCAATTTTATCTAGAACACCTAAAATTATTGAGAAAGTACGAAATTTAGTGGTAAACGATCACTGTGCATCATTAAGAGTGACGACAGTTTCTTTAAACATCAACAAAGAAACAATTTGAACCATCCTGCATAAAAATTTGGGCAAAACAAAAGTGTGTGCTAAATTTGTTCCACACACTTTGTCCCCTGAACAAAAAGCAATCAGAAGTGCACATTATAAAAACATCATTTCAACCATGAAAAACGATCCAATCTTCTTGATATCCATTGTTACAGGTGATGAAACCTCGTGTTTCCAATATGACCCTGAAACAAAGCGACAAAGTGCGGAATGGAAGTGAGAAAATTCACCGTAAGCCAAAAAACAAAAAAAATTCCACCCAAAACCAAAACAATGCTTATTAAATTCTTCGATGCTAGAATATTATCCACAAAGAATTTGTTCTAACTGGACAAGCATTTACAGGTCAATACTACTTAGCTGTTTTAAAGCTGACGGCCAGTATTCGTCGCATTCGTCTAGAATATCGGACTAAAAACGGTTGGTGTTTGTTACACTATAATGCACCCAGTCACACCTTCCTTGTTCGTCGATTTTTGGCAAAAAAATAATGTCTGTGTGTTGAACCATCCACAGTATTCACCTATTTTAGCACCCTGTGACTATTCGTTGTTCTCAAAACTTAAAATGAAATAAAAGGGTATTATTTTGAGGATATTTCAACCTTACAAGTAGTTTCGAAGCATGTTTTGCAGGTCATTCCACAAAGTGATTTACAACAGCTGTTCGATTCCTTAATAAATCGCTATAACAAGTGCATTGTAGCTGGAGGGTCCAATTTTGAATAAAAAACCAAAACAGGAATTAATTTCTTTTTTATATGTCGTTTTGTGGACCCAGTCTTAAAACTTATTTGCCGCTCTGTGTATATCTCTATTTGCTTATCTGTAACTAAAATTTGAAAGGGTATTTATACTTTTCGGACACCGTTATATAAAATATCCATTTATTTATCATTTGGAGCACAGAATCAAGTGCCATCTTATCCACTAAATTATCAACGAAGATGATGCGTTGAGATTCAACACCCCAACACTTATTTCTGCTAATCAAGTGCAATTTGAATTCAACAAGATAAATTGAAAGAAGTGTGAGCAGAAAAAATTGAGTAACATAACCTCCAAAAATAACCCATTCACGTTTTTGTTCGTAGTCACCATTTTTACCTTTTGTTGCAGACAATGAGAAGCTCTACGTGCCAGAACGGAAATCTCTTGTCATTTGCAGTCAGGACATGTTCCCTAATGTCCTCTTCCAAGACCACCCCCACTCGAATCGGCTTCGAGTGGCCTTCTTGTTGCTCGGCGCATTTGTTTGGGGGTTTCCGTCTGAGGATAGCTTCCGGATTTCTCGGGAGAATTCCCATTTGCGGTAATGGCAGGATTTCAGGATACCCATGTTTGACCATTTCGAGAAAAGATGTCACGTGAGATGACTTCCTTAGAAATCCGGGAGAAAAACAAAGAAATCCGGTGTGAGTCGAAACTAAATTGGAATGGAAAGAGCAACTATGTGTGCCTTCAACTTAGAGTATCCGGAGATATTTAAGTATTTGTATAGGAAGGACTGAACTTATATTCCATCAAGATAAATAAGGAAAAGGATTATATTATATATATACCTAGAATATTCTCAAATATATATGTTACTGATAAAGTTTAGAAAACATTTAATCTGCATATTAACTAGGTAACCTGAACATTAAATAGGGTGATCCGTTAAAGAGTGGAAATTGTTTCATTTCGCAATTTACTTAAGGTATCTGACTACGTCCGGAACCGTAAGTTTATAAATGCGTATAAATGGATGATATTTAGTAAACCTAGATTAGAACACGCGTAAAAAATTGATTTAATAATAATATTACAAGAAAAAATATTTAAGTACAATATTTTGAAGAAAATAAACATAAAAATGACTTCTTATAAAAATATTCTCCTTTTATGGAAAGCGCTTCTGTACGAAAAATATTTTACCTGTATTTTACGCACTCAGCCTGAACTAAATAGATTGGAAAATGTATATAAAATAGTTTTAAGAATAGTATTACAATAAAAAATTATTTAAGTACAATATTTTGACAAAAAATGCATATATAATGACCAATTTTCAAAATGTTCTCCTTTTGCGAAAAATGCTTCTATTATAATAGTTTGCCTGTATATAGCTCAGACCTTTATACAGAGACTAAAGTAGAATTTTTGAAATATATAACTTAGATGTAAGTTTATACAACAACAGAGAGGAGAAATTTTAAGAAAAAAACGCTAATAATTATTTCAATTGGTGGTAACTCTGAAAATAATGCGAATTTTTCAAAAATTAAATAGTTTAGCCTCTGTACATAGGTCTGAGCTATACACAGGCAAAATATTATAATAGAAAAATTTTTCACAAAAGGAGAACATTTTGAAAAAGGTTTTTCTAAGTTAATTTTTTTTTGCCGAAATATTGTATTTAAATAATTTTTTTTTGTTAAAATGTCCTTAAAACAATTTTACACATGTATTCTTATCTAAGTGACACTAAATATCATGAACATTATCCATTTATGCGTTTTTTTTAAAAAAAAACACGATTCCGAACGTAGTCGGATACCTTAAGCCCTCTGGAGAGAGAGAAGTCTTTACTTTATATAAGAAAAATATTATTATCATAGAAGCATTTTTCACAACACGAGAACGTTTTGAAAATAAGTTATTCGAAGTTAATTTTTTGCCAAATTTGTCTTCATATAATTTTTATTCTAATAATATTTTTAAAACAATAGAAGTATTTTAATGTAAGTAACACACAATATCATGAAAATTAATCAATTATGCGTTTTTTTAAAATCACAGTTCCGAACGTAATTGGGTACCTTAAGTAATCTTCGTATTACACCTCCTGTAGTCTGTAATTTTCCTTCTAGGCCAGAGTCTCTCAAACTGTTGGGCGCGCCCTCCTGCGGGAGCGTAAGCACATTGAAAAATCAAGAACAAAAGATTATTTAAAAAATTTATTCATTTATAAAAAGTATATAAAGAAACACAAAATACATTATAACATAATAAGAAATAAAATACATTTACACTGATATAATACACTTATAAATGTATCAGTACTGCACCATGTATTTTATAATTAATTTAACAATACTGTTAAGAACAAGTTTAATAATTACTGGTGAATCCACGGGCTTATCATATAATGAATGATGTTCAAAAATCTCAATATTCATCCTGATCATTTGTACGGTTAATAATTAAAACCTTAACCGCCGATTAAAAGTGACGCTCCTCAAAGCCAAAATCCGACGAAAAAAGTATATTCTTCGTAAACACGGTTAAGGAACTTTTATTGCATTACAAATCTTCGGAAAAATTGTATGGATAGCAGTGCATAGAAGAGATGACACTTTGGAAAGACGTATATATGCGTTCGCGGCAATTATTGCTTTTGTTTGAGCGAGACATTTATATACATCGATGACACTTAAGAGGTTAAGGTGGTGTTGTAGCTGTAGCTTTAAAGAATAGTGTTGTGGATTTCAATACATTGTTATGGTATGGAGGGGGGCGAGAGGAAAATTAGGGTGGAACATTGGGTCGCAAATATTGAAAGTTTGAGAAGCACTTGTTAAAGGGAAAATAGTCTTTTGTGGAACAACAACAGTGTCTCTGTATACTTAAATTTTAAAGGTTATTTATTATTTTTTTGATATCACATTAATAAATCAAGAGCAACACACATTAATGGTTGGAATCAAACATCAATCAACTGAAAAACTATAAAACAAAGATTCAAAAAGTTTAACACATTATTACAATTTTTAAAGAAATGATTTTGCGAAGCATATGATAATATTGTGCTTACTTATTAGTGCGATCTAAAGATTGGTGACACCTTGAGTTCCTGTATTCACTTTGTAATATTAGAACTTTCAGCATTTAATTGGTTTCAAGTAGATACAGGTCGTTTTAATAATATATTTATAATTCATTAATTGAAGGAGAGTGTTTTATCGAATACATTAATTGACACTTGAGCCCGCATCCCCTCTCCAAACTATTTCCCATGCCAACAGGAGGACTTTGAGCTCGACAGATTTAAAGTGCATATCCTTCCCCTCTAAAAGGTGGGTCTTCAGTGGCATCAAGACTCGAAGCCACGACATAGACCATGAATTCCTGATCATAACCACTAGGCTACCGCAGCCACAAAGCTGGGATCACCCTTTACACGGTGGATCTTTAGCGCAGTGCTTCTCAAACTTTCAATATTTGCGACTCAATATTCAATCATTTTAATAATTAATTTTTTATCATAATTGTAATATATGTATATATAATTTTAATGATTAATAATTATTCAATCAAAATAACAATGTATTGAATTCAGTAATACTATACTTGGGCGCGAAAGCTACAATACGACTTTAACCTCTTTTGTGCCATCGGTGTATATAAACCTCTCACTCAACCAATGTGTTAATTGCGTTAGACGTATATATACGTTTCATGAAATACTATCTTTTCTGTACACTGCTTTTCACAAAATTATTCCGAAGCCTTTGCAATGCAGTAAAAAGGCATTGACAGTGTTTGTGAAGGATTTACTTAACTCAGAGAACTTGCTAATTCATTCCTCCCCCGACTTCAATACATTACATATGCACGCGTACGGGGAAAACGGTGGCTTTGAGGAGCGACCCACGTATCTTTTAATCGGCAGTGAAGGTGTAATGGTCTCTGGGGACCTCACTTTGAGAACTATAATAATTAGGAGACGTAAAAGAACCAGTAGCCATTTTTATAAATAACTTTCTTTATTTGAATAACTTTCTCAATTAAAATCGAAGACTTATTAACAAATCCGAATTATAATATTATGAGGTTTTAAATATAATATCTTTTAATTTAACTCAATTAATTAATAATCTAATTAATCAATTCATTAAATAACGATCACGCAGAAATTACCACGATAAGAGATCCCAGAATTATATTCAATAATGTTCTTAATGAACATTTAACTTTAATCTCACTCTTAAAACTTTAATGAGACTTTAAATACGATTTTATATTTACCACTCGGAATCTCAATTCTTCATGAGAACAAATTATCTTCAACTACAATATTTCAATTCAAATTCACTATAACTCTATGTTTCAATATCTATCTCCTACTGCTCAAACTTTACTATTTCGTTTGACTTAAATACTGAATCTAATCTGCATAATAAGGAATCCTGTCCGCTTTTTGGAGTTGATTGGAAATAGGTAGGGAATTAAATTTCCTAAAGGTCGGTTCAGAAGGTTAGTGATAAAGTTCCGTATAGATTCGTCACAACCCCCTCCAAAAAAGAAAACGGGATTTATTCGAAGGACTCAAATGTCCTGAAAATAAATTACGTAAATCTATCTTTGTCTTACAGTATCGACGATATTAATTTCTAACTGTATATTATTGAAACATCTTCCGTAATGAAAAAGGATAAAATTACGATTTAGAATTAATTGACAAACCTCATAATATTTTACAAGTTTAAATTAATCCCTGCACTCTATCCATTCGGCAAGGGGGCGTGGGAAAAACCACCCTAGTGGTGGCAAAAACCAGCCCCATAGAGTATGATTTATATACTATACAAAAAATACAATACAATCTTCTTTGGCACTGGAACATCGAAGACTTCAGGGTCAGCTACCCTGAAAGATTGATATCCATTTGAGAAGTAGGTAAAAGTATACATGAAGTTATATATTTGTTATATGAATGTCATACAATAAATATCTGGTTCCTTTGCCTTCTCATTCGAAAAACTTGATGCGCTAGTTAGTGTTAATGGTTAATCTATCTAACTTCGCCGCGCAATAAGGCACCAGATTTGAAACAAAACATACATAGAAACATACATAGCATATAATAATAATCATTTTGTAATAAACAGATAACACAAACAACCAAATGAATTGTCGCATCTTAGCGAAGTCATACATCGAAGTAAACAAATGCAAAATTTACAGATGTTTTCTCCAAAATACAAAAAGTAACACAAAAGTCGTTTTTTTCTGTTATAGAAAAAAAAACACACACAATGTAGTGTCCACTTTTGTCAGTCTTCTTAATTTTAGAGTCCGCCCGTGACTTGCTTTAATTGCAAAAATTCTTCATTTGTTCGTACCGCGAAGATAATGAAACAATACAACCTGGATTTTGTCTGTTAAATCCTATGCACTGGATCTCCATTCAACGCTTCCATACTGAGGCTTCTTCTGCGGAATATGCTGCCAGGTATGCCGTTGATTTCGATGTTGTTGAGGTTCTCATGGATTCTGTCTTTTTCTTGTATACGGCTCCGTAGATAGTATGGGCAAGGTCTTCTTGTATTGGTTTGATTCGACCGGATTGTTTTCTCCGCTTGTTCGTTGTGTCTTCTCGTTGTCGCTCTGGTCTGACGGGTCTGGTTATCACGTCCACTAACTTCCATTCGGGATCCACTTGTAGTCGTATCATTCCTGCGATCAGGCAACTTTGATGGACCTGCAATGGACTGTACTCCTGGTGAAGAGGTATTAGGTTTTTTTTTTTTTTGTTAGTTCTGGACGAGATCGAGGAAGGGATCGATCTCTTGACTCCCTGCCTTTGCTCAGGAGCATGTCTTTTCCGGTCCTGATGATCAGATCCTTGTCGGGATCTCTTCTTACATATCTTGGATCTTTTTATAGCTGGGTCTTTCGACGCAGTTCTATTAATTTTACGTTTATTTCTGGGGATCTCCCGTGTGGTGTTACTCTGCCGTGATCTACACCTCTCACTTTCCTGACTAGAGGTTTTCCTATGCTCTTTAAACTGTCCTTGATGTGATCTATTTGACCCATGACTAACTTCTTGTTCGTCATATAGAGTTTCTATCTGACTATCCGAACTAATTGTGTCTGACTGACGAGGTCGGTACACTCGAACCTGATCAATATTAACAGTTATATTTCTTCCGTTTTCCAAATAACTAAATTATTTCCTTTTATTTCCAAAACTTTATAGGGACCTTCAAACTTAGGCATAAATTTTCCCACCTGTTTCTTACCCGCAGCACTTAAGAAATGTGTTTGAAGTAAAACCAAATCGTTTACTTTGATGTGAACATCCCTCCTTCTGAGATTGTAATGTTTTTCCCAAGATCTATGCTGTTTTTGCATATTTCGTCTTGCCTCATCGAATAATCTTTCGATGTTATTACCAACATATTTCGCATCCTCCGTAACATTTATGAGCTTGCTAAACGGAGTTATGATTTTCCTTCCTAAAAACAACTCAGCCGGAGTTTTATTTGTTGTCTCATTTACTGCCGTGCGCAATGCGAAAGCGAACTCGTGTAGAAATTGGTCCCAGTTTTCATGATTTTCTTCAACAAAAGAAGCTATCATTTGAACTAAATTTCTATTCACTCTCTCCGTGAGATTAGACTGTGGTCTGTACGTTACCGTTTTCATATGTTTGATGTCCAACCTGTGACTGAGATGTTCAAACACGTCAGAAATAAATTGGGGGCCGTTATCACTTATCAAAGAAATCGGAGCTCCGTAACGCGCTATATAGTTATTAAAAAAAGGCATTAGCTATTGTCTGGGCTGAAGCTTTACGAAGAGGAATCAGCTCACACCACTTAGTGAAGTGGTCAGTTATAACTAATATGAATTTATATCTCTCGGGTCGGGATGCGGGGTAGGGGCCTACTAAGTCTAGCGTTACAATTTCATTTGGATATTTCGAAACTATAGGCATTAAACGACCAGCTGGTAGCGCGTTTTTATAATTAAACTTTTGACACCGGTCACAGGTTGAAACATATTCAAATATATATTTTCTCATAAATGGAAAATAGCACGTGTCACGAAGTTTAAGATATGTCTTCCTCTTTCCGAGATGTCCTGCTAATGGCAGATCATGAAATTCTTTCATTATATCTTTTCGAAGAGAACCAGGAATATAAACTCTTAGCTCTCCTAGATTAGAAAAATACTTCGCGTAAAAGAGAGACCATTTATTAACTTGAAGTCCTGGGACCAACTCTCGCATACCGTCGCATTAACAGAACCGTCATCAGGGTTTTCTAAGTATCGATAAATATGTCCTAATTCAGGATCTTCCCTCTGTTCCTTAATGAATTGTTCACGGGAATTTATTGCGAGGGCTCTAAGAGCTGCGCACGAAATTTGCGATCCCTCGACATTGTCTACTGGATTTCTTGATAAAAGGTCTGCGACCACGTTTTGAACACCAGGTCTGTGTTCCCATTCTATGTTAAACTCTGACAATTTCAATGCCCATCGGATCATCCTACTTGATAAATTCTTACCATTGGTTAACTTCGTTAACGCTGCGTGATCTGTAATCACTTTCACAGGTAGGGGTCCAAAATAAGTTTTAAACTTATTTAGAGCCCAAATTACCGCCAAACATTCTCTTTCGGTAACCGTATAATTACGTTCTGTTTTATTAAGGGTTCGAGACGCGAAAGCAATAGGTTTTTGATTTTGCTGAAGCACAGCACCAATTCCGACCCCACTTGCATCAGTGAATAATTTGAACTGTTCAGAAAAATTTGGTAATTGCAAAATTGGTGCCTCCGTTAGTGTGCGTTTGATCTGATCAAAAGAATCCTGTGCTTCTCCCGACCAGTTAAACTTCGCCCCCTTTTTCTTTAATTGGTACAATGGTTCGCATATATCTGCGTATCGCGGAATAAATTTTTGGTACCAACCCGTCATCCCTAAAAATTTTGACACTTCTCTATTATTTTTGGGAGGTTTCATTTCCGTAATTGCCCGAATTTTCTTATTGTCAGTTTCGATTCCTTCTTTACTAATAATCAGGCCTAAATATTTGAGTTTGTCACGAGCGAAGTGACATTTTTCTTTATTTAACGTTAGCCCTGCGTCTCGTAATAAGGTAAAAACCTGAGTTAAATGATCTAGATGGTCTTTAAACGATGGAGATGTAATAATAACATCATCCATATAAACGGACACGAAACGCCCAATAACAGGTTGGAGGATTATATCGATAGCCCTTTGAAAATTAGGCGCCGCCCCAGAAAGACCAAAAGGCATGCGTAGGAATGCAAAAGTGCCATTGCGAGTGATAAACGCTGTTTTTTCTATGTCTTTTGGACTAATCGCCAACTGAAAATAGCCACTTCTGAGATCTAGAGTGGACATAACGTTGGTGTGTGGGATATTGGTGAGTAAGTCATCAATAACCAGTAATGGATATCGAGGATATTTGGTAATTACATTTAGTTTCCGATAATCGATCGCGAAACGATACGCCTCGGGAGAATCTGGAGGAAGGTCATTGTTCTTTCAAGTTAATACGACTGGAGATGCATAGGGCGAATTAATAGGACAAATTGTACCATCCCGTAACATCTTATCTATGTGATAATCAATAATGCCTTGTTTGACCCTGTCGTACTTGTATGGTCTCGACATTACCGGTCCTTTATCTCCAGTATCTATCTCATGATATACAACATGCGTTAATCCCGGTTGATCGGAAAATAACCCTTTAAAATTATTAAATAAGGCTTTTAATTGCCTCTGTTGCTCGTCATTAAGTTTCGATTCTGTGAGATCAATATCAACGAGTTTCTCCTCTTTAGGCTTTTGTTTGATCAGATGATCGGGAATGATTAAGGATTTCTGATCAAAATCTAATGTTAATCGCGACGCCTTCATAAAATCAATCCCCAGAATGCACTGATACTGCATGTTATCAAGTATATGGAATTCCCAGGGTTTCTGAAATTCCCTGATTCTAATTTGTAATTCGACTCTACCCAAATGACTGCACGGGGCTCCTTGTGCTGTCACGACTCTGTCTTTCGTCTTTTGACGAGGTCGGTATGAAAAATAATTGCGGTATACCTCCTCTGAAATAAAAATTTCTCTGCTCCCGTGTCCCATAGTGCGGTAATAAAGGTTTCATTTAATAGAATAGGGACATACGGTAATTCGACTGGGGTCATTTTTATAGAGGATACTCTGATAGGCCGATGATCCCAAACTGGAGGATTTTCCGTACCCCGCGATCGATTACCTCCATATTCACATCGATCGCTTAAAAGTTTAAATTTCTACTTCGTTCATTTTGACCTCGAAATGAACTATTTCTCGACCCACTTTGTCGACCGCCTTGACTGTGGAATGGTTGATCCGATTGTCCACTTTGGCGTCTACCCTCGAATCTGCGATTATTTGTGAAACCTTGGTTTTCGAACCGATTAAATTCTCTTTGTGGTCGGCTATTATTGGCGTATCTCTCATTATTTCTGTTTTCCCTCCAATTTTCCTGTCTATGCCGGGTATTAAAACGATTGTTTTCATGAGGGCCTGAACTTCTAAATCCCTCACTCGAACCTCTGATTTGCCTATGCATAAAACGTTCTTCGTATTTATCAACGATTTGTAGGAGATTGGCAGTATTTCGTGGATGTCTAACTTCGACATAATCCAAAATTTGGGGTTCTAATCGACTGATGACGTGATCTACTAATTTTTCCTCCGACATTTCTAGTTTAAGTATTTTATGAATTTTCAACAATTCATAAATAAAGTCCGAAGGTTGTTGATCTCGTCTTTGTGATGAGGAATAAAATCGCGTTTCTAGTTCTGACCTGTTTCTGACCATGGGAAATTGTTCCGACAATGCCTGTTTTAAGTGCGCGTAGTCTGTTGTCTTATCTTCAATGACTCTATAACCTAGAACTTCGAACCAGTCGAGTGCTCGACCTTTGAGATGACCTTTCAAGTAAGCACATGCCAGTTGTGCAGGTATCTCATAATACGCGAGATTATGATCAATATTCTCCAAAAAATCATCTATGTTCTCAATTCCCGAAAATATTGTTCCGGAATGATTCTAAAACTGGATCCGACTCTATTCTCGGGATTTATACGTTGGGCGCCATTGTAATGGTCTCTGGGGACCTCACTTTGAGAACTATAATAATTAGGAGACGTAAAAGAACCAGTAGCCATTTTTATAAATAACTTTCTTTATTTGAATAACTTTCTCAATTAAAATCGAAGACTTATTAACAAATCCGAATTATAATATTATGAGGTTTTAAATATAATATCTTTTAATTTAACTCAATTAATTAATAATCTAATTAATCAATTCATTAAATAACGATCACGCAGAAATTACCACGATAAGAGATCCCAGAATTATATTCAATAATGTTCTTAATGAACATTTAACTTTAATCTCACTCTTAAAACTTTAATGAGACTTTAAATACGATTTTATATTTACCACTCGGAATCTCAATTCTTCATGAGAACAAATTATCTTCAACTACAATATTTCAATTCAAATTCACTATAACTCTATGTTTCAATATCTATCTCCTACTGCTCAAACTTTACTATTTCGTTTGACTTAAATACTGAATCTAATCTGCATAATAAGGAATCCTGTCCGCTTTTTGGAGTTGATTGGAAATAGGTAGGGAATTAAATTTCCCTAAAAGGTCGGTTCAGAAGGTTAGTGATAAAGTTCCGTATAGATTCGTCACAAAGGGATTAATTATAAACCGTACAAATGATCAAGATAAGGGTTAATTTTGTATATAATTTTATATATGACAAGCCCATGGGTTAAACTGGTTCTTAACTTGGTATTGCTAAATTAATTATAAAATGCACTGTGCCATACTGATACATTTATTATATTTGTATTATTTCTTATTATGTCAGAATGTATTTAGTTAGTTTACTTTCAACCAAAAATTTAATAGTTTTTTTTAAAAAAATAATCTTTGACTTTTCAATATGCTCGTCGTGTTATCACCACAGTTGCTGCTTGAGTGGCATGAACACTAAAACCCGTTCTGCACCAGCCACGAGTTCGTACTTCAGAAAGTGAGGCTTAAAGGTGATATTTTATAATACTTTTGTCTAAAAATAAGAGATTTTATACACGCGCTTGGAGTTGACTACTTCTGAAAGAAAAAATGTTGTTCTGGGGAAAACATAGAGAAGGAACATTCTTACGCATGGGTTTTATATCGCACTTATTTTTCAAAAATATTCGTTTCGTTTCAAGTCCGTCGCTTGTAGGTTAAGTTTATTGACAATTTTTTAATCAACAATGCTTCTACTAATGTAGAATTTAACGTTCAGGAGCAGGTATTTTTTTTTTGTTAAGCCTAACTTCAATTAAATTTTCATATAAAAATATTACTGTAATGAAATGCGCCGGAATTTATAGTTCGTAATTATTCCACACACACACACACACACAAATTCCAGAAGTTCCAAATTAATATCACGTTCTTGTGTTCGCGGGCCTCAGAAAGGGACAAATGCAACTTCATATATGTTACCGTGTTCCTCGAAGTAATCATATATATGTGATTATGTTCCTAAACGGATTAATGGGTCTTTTTGGTCTGACACCAAGCATAAATTTAGGATGCGTTAATTATGATTAACGTTGGACCATTTAGCTGTTCGTGGGCTTTTGGCGACAGATCTCGTCATTTTGAATCATGGTCAAGTGTCGAGGAAGACCCCTGAGCTGGCACCCTCTCTCCTAACTACACACCAAACCAAAGGGTGGACGTTGCAGCTCTCAACAGATTTCAGGTGCATCGCAGCCCTACACGGCTGGTCTTTAGTAGTACTGGGCTCGAATTCGTGTCGAGGTCTGCCACGATCCGATACCTGGACCACTCGGCTACGGAGGCCCCATTTTATAGTGCCATGTTAACCCCTTAGCTGCCGATTAACCCTTAACTTGGCAATTTTTTAAACCTCTATGAAAAAAATAATAGCTAGTTCTTCAGTAATAATGAAAGGGAAAAATATGAAAAAAATTAAGCAGTTTTAAATTGAAATTTCACTTATTTTTTTGTTTGTTGCAGAAGTGCAACATTGCGCAGTAGTGCTGTAAATTACAAAACTTTTTTTTATATGAGGATTTTATTATTCATCATAAAATGCTTAAATGTTTTAACTGGTAATTTATTTCGTCAATACACAAGAGGAAGCATAAAATATTTTTTTATGGCAAAAACACAGTTCTTGAGGCATCAGAGATTTTTATAATTGTTGTGATTTCTGGAAAAAATGTACTTCCATCTGGTGACAAAATTAGCTTGTATTTCGTTGCAGTAATCTTTTTTTCTCAGATAAGTGATTTGTAAGTAATTAAAAAAATATCGAGTCTGTTAAATGAAAATATGTTGCAGAAATGCAACAGTGCGAAGTTAAAGGTTGTAAAAAAGTGTAAAAGGGTACAGTGACCACATTCTAAAATTACATGCGCTGGCAACTATGGATACGACTATATTAAAAATTATTTATGCAAAATTAATTAAAAAAATAAAAAGATAATTAAGTTGATATTTTTTTTAAAAAAAAAGGATATTTGTAATGGAATTTTAAATATTTTTTTAAAAAAATTATACATGTGGGAGTCCGAATAAATCTTCGAATAAAAATCAGACTCTTCAGAAGGCGGGATTTTAGATTGGCGAGGTGGCTTGTCTAGGGGTAAGTGTTTAAGGGTGAGTGATGAATTAAATGAATCTAAGTCATTTAAACACAAATACTTCTTTTAAGTAAAAAAGAGAATTTATTTAAAGTTAAAGGAAAATATTTACAAAAAAAAAAAAAGATAATTACAAAGAGAAAGACATGCAGGAATTAAGTTAATTAAAAGTTGAGTAATACCTTTAGAAGACGGGGAAATAAACCTTTCTCATTCTTGGATGTTAGGACTGGTGGTGCCGCGCTGGGCGCGGAAATGCGGTAAAGACGCGACGTGTTGATCAAGCAGTAGTTAGTTGGCCTCTGCCGAAAAATTATTCAAGCCGGAGCTACGAAAGCTCACTAGATGGCGCTGCTTCGGAATGCAGTAATAAATAAAATTGAGATTTATGGTCCTCTGAAAAGGATATGACTCAACCTTTTAACAAATGTTTCAAAGGGAAAATCCTACATACATTATTGTATCCTACTTTAATTGTATCAACTTTTTTAGTTATTATTTATTTTTTAAAATATCTCTTTTGTAGTATCAAAAATAAATTTTATCTATAAAGAGGGCGTGGTCGAATTCCCTAATTTGTTTGTTAACATTGTTCAATTGAAGTTTTATCCCGTTTCTAATTTTCAGGCATAACAAAGTGATACACATCAATCGAAAGATAATAATGCAATATGTAACTAAATAAAACTAAAACATAATAATTAGGTTATTTTGTTCTGGTCAGAAGCCCGGCGCTGCCTGTCAAGGACGAGGAGAAGGGAGTGGTAACAAGCGAAAACAGAGCTCTACAAATGCTGATTTGTTCATTTCATCATTTCTCTAAAACAGTTCGGGGATTTGATCAAATCACTTACTTAGATCAGGGAAATAAACTCAAAGAGACGGGGTTTTTTTAACATTTTGCATAAATTGATCATCTTCCTTAGGAATTTGATGAAAGTTCTAATTTCATCCCTTTCCGGCGACATATGCACGAGTCTCAAATCCTCTTATCGGTTGGAAGGCCGTTTTGCGCACTTTTCCGTGAGAGCGGTTAATCCTGTAGAACTAGTACGAAACGGGATCGACAGGTGAACCCCCCCCCTACTGATAACATTTGGGGTTGTTGTACATGCAACACACCCGTTTCTGCAATGTTTCCTGTTGTTCAGTACGTCGACGCGAAAAGGAATCTTCAAACACAATCCCTGTGGTCGTCATTGTAGTCTTTTTTGCCTTCTAAATTGACAAAAGTTGACAAAAAACTGGTTCGGATATTTGACGTTACGGATAATTGACGTTGGTATAAATGGCGTTCTACTGTGTATTTCGAAAAATTCATATTGTAAGGTTTCTTTTGGACTTTATATGATCCATATAATTAATGCATAGATTTCAATTTTTTTCAGCAATTTTCATATATTAGATGAGACACACAACAAACGAGATTGGTCACCTTACTTACAAAATCAATTATCTATGATAGTATTAGTTCCCTTCAGTATTCACGCACTTCTGCATTCGGTGTTGTCATTGCAGATAACAATTCTGAGCGCTAGTTTCTTGGAAGGCCCTTCCGGAGATTCTCTGTTTTTGCCCGAACCTTTTCAACAGAGGGAAAAAAGGTTCCTTTTAAGCAAGATTTAAAAGTAGAAAATGAAAAAGTTCCATGGAGGCAAATCAGGAGGATGCCCCATCAGAGTAATGTTTTTGCTGGTCAAAAACTACTTGACAGATAGAGTGAATGTAATGTCTTGGTGCAAGAGCTATTCATCACTCCCCGATTCTGACCTTTTTTTCCCTAATTTTTCCACAAAGTTGTTTTAGTACTCCCATGTAGCAGTTAAGTGGAAACTTCCTCATGCAGTCGCTGACCTTGGGCGCCCAGCAGTTTCATCTTCTCCACTGACCCCTACCCTGAAAACCCCTTAGACCGTTCCAAAACATGGGACAAAAATTCATCTAAATAAGCCTCGGGCTCTTGACGGGCACGATACCCACCATTTAACAATGGGAAAGTGAATAGTTGACTTTAAAATCATATCCCTTGAGGGGTCTTAGCTTACAGGTGGATTCTAAAATAACACATTTTGGGCCTCCCACTTTGCGAGTGACACTTTTCCGAATACATCAGCAGGCTTTAAATCCGTATTATGCTACAGTGGCGAACCTTTAGAGATCCTCATGCCATTTTCTTCTCAAGAAATGCTTGCTGGAAATAATTTTGATTTGCAAATTGGAAAAATAATAAAACTAACAACTCAAAACTGAAAAAATACATTTTGCACAGAAGGGTGGAAAATATTTTAGTTATGCGTGGAGTTTTAATGAAAGTAAATAACATTTTAGTTCTGTTTTTGCAGATTATATATGTATGTATGTATATACTGATGACAAATAACTTATATTACAATTGTAAAATGTTACTTTTAGCAGAGAGCATTCTGAATTGGAGTTATGGTTAAAGTAGCATGAACCAGCTTCTTCAAACAGTTAAATGTGTCTAGAATTCGTTTGGTTTTACAGACGATGTTCTATATACAACTGTTCCAGAACATAAAACACACACCGCTTTGTCGCCTTTATTAATCATGCCATGTTTATCAGTCCACCAAGTTAAAAATGTTCTGTTACTCTTACTATCTTGTACTTATTTGTTTGTTGCAGAACTAGTCATGTTAAACAACAGTGAAAAAACGAAAATATAACGTAAACTTTAAAATACTATTGCGTCTACGAAATTTACTATGCTATGTGTAGACATTTCGCCTCATCAGCAATTGTGATCCACGACGAAACTAAGGCAGTGCTTCTCAAACTTTCCATACTACCCCTCCATACAATAACAATGCATTGAATTCGATAATAGGATACTTTGACGCTAAAGCTACAATACGATTTCAAACTCTCCGCCACCGGCGCATATGAACGTCTCGCTCAGCCAGTGCTTAAAATGCCCCGGACGTTCATATACGTCTTTCCGAAATACGTTCGCTGATATCCATAAAATTATTCCAAAGGATTTGGAATGCAATAAAATTACCTTAACAGTGTTTGCGAAGGATTTACTTTTTTCAGATGATTATCTTACTCCACAAATACACCACAGACGTGCAAAAACGGTAGCATTGGGCAGAGTGTCGCGTAACTTTTAATCCACTGTAAAGAGATTAATTATAAGCCGTACAAATGGTCAATATAAGTGTTAATTTCTGCATAGAATTATATATGACCAACCAGTACGGTCACTGGTAATTATTAAACTTGTTCTTATCTAAGCATTGTTGAATTAACTATAAAATACATTGTGCAGTACTGATACATTTATAAGTGTATTATATCAGCGTAAATGTTTTTTTTTTATTTTTCATTATGAAAAAATGTATTCTCTTTGTCTACTTTCAAAAAGTTAATAATTTTTTAAATATATATATATATATATATATATATATATATATATATATATATACTCTTTTGTTTTCAATTTTTCAGTATGCTTGAGCCCTCTTCCTAGGGATATCACGCCCCCTAGGGGCGCACCTCACCGTTTGAGAAGAACTGTATTAAAGCAAGAATTTTACATTTCCCCACTTCAACCAATCACTCGCGTTTGATCGCAATACTTAATAGTGAACTTTATTATTTTGAATCAAAATGCATACCGTATTGATCGTTGACGTGACCAAAATAATATGTCATTCACCATCCCTGTTACAGTGCATTATTGCAGTCATGATGAAGAAATTTTATATTTAAATAGTTAGATAGGTATAGTATTTAATTGACATAGTACTACAATATTTTTGGATGAAGGAAGTTTCTTTGCGATTTTAGCTTTTATAGATTAAATATAAAATATTATCGTTTATACAAGTGTATAAACGATGCTATTGCATGCATCAATAAAAATAACAGAAAGACTAAATTTCTGCGTGAAAAGTGTAATAAACATACTGCATTTCCTATTTTCTTCCTTTTTCACCTTTGTATAAAAATTTTTTTTAAAAAATATCATTTTAACACTCGGAGGTATGAGATACCCTGCACGGGAAATCTCGTTCGTTTATTTTTTCACTTGTATAATCCAGGGTTAATATTTGAAATGTTTTCGTGGCTGATTTCTGAAGTTTTTAAGAAACTTGATGATGATTCAACATTTTTCTGGCAGAATGCAGTTGCTCGTATTCACTGAAAGACACAGAACTCCTAACTGGCGTGATCGATTAAGGCGAAATTGACCACATGGATAGCTGAGTTTCGTGGGATAACGTCGTCAAAGCAGTTGTTGTCAACTCCACTTTTTTTAAAGCTACACAGTCTCGCTTTTTTGCCTATTTCTTCTATTCTCTTACTCTCGCCTCTTTATTTTATTTCATTTCAGCATACGTGTTCTTTTACATTTTCCACATCAGGTTCCGTTTCCTGGGCAGCGGTAGCCTAGTGGTCAAGGTCACGGACTCGTAACTGGCGTATCATGATTTCGAGCACAAGGAAGTTCACCGTTTAGATCAATCTTTTTTTTCCTGCCGGGCCACATGCACATGGTAGCTTTTTCACGCGGGCCGCAACATGAAGATTTAAGACCTAGATAAATTTAAAATGGATCAAAAGATTAAAACTCTTATTTTTCTGTTTTTAATTATTTTTTTTATTTTTTTCATTAAATTTTTCTAAATTGGAAGCATTTAAGAAACACTCTTTCACAATTTCTGCATCAGTAAAATGTTTCACATAATTACCAATAATATAACAAATTTCGTAGGGTGCTTTTGTTACCGCTTGACATTACCACCGACAAAACACTTTTTTGCTGTTGTAAACATTCTAAAAATTCAGTTTATCACCTCTTGAAAGAGATATCCGAGGAAAAGAGTCATTTAATGTGCGATTCCCACATTTATCGGTATTTTTTTAAATACAACATTTTTGTGACAAATCAAACGATTACTGAACCACGATTGTTTTTTACATCAAAATAGTTAACTTCCCAATCGTTTTGAAATGATACATTTTCCTCGAATATTTTTCGCTTGCAAGATATGAGAGATAGTTAAAAAATATTACTACTCATAAACCGTCACTACTCCGCTGTTGTCTGCTATCACTAATCAGACAAAATAATATCACCCATACGACATCGACAGCAAAAAGCAAAATTGGTATATTTGATGTATTTTAAGAGAACTTCCCACCAAATTTTCGTAAATAAATGAGTTTCTCAAAGCAAAGGGCAATGTCCGGGCCAATTAAAAAGGCCCGTTTGAGTATCGCTGGCTTAGATAGTGCCGCTACACATTAAAACCGTCCAGGATGAAAGTTCTTTCCATTGGTGTAGTATGGAAGTAAGGAAAGGGGTAGAAAGATCAGGTGTAATCCTCGTCGCTTGACGGAGGTTAAAAATCATAAAAGTGGTCGACAATTATGGTCGTGTAGCTTTATACTGCTACGTTAATATAGCTCACACTTACTGTCAACTTTTCTATAGGTCATTTGTTTAATCCAGTAAACTTGGAGCCTCAATCAGTTCTGATTAATGAGATTCTAGAACAGCCGACTTTCACTAAGTTAAACCTTCAATAATACGGACCTCTCGCTAATTCGATGTATATGTTTAGCCTTAAGAATAACACTTGATATTTCGAACTAAAACAATATATAGTCGAACCTCTATATTACGAATTTTTCTATAAAGCAAACTTTTTCCTGGAACCTTGAACATTTCATGATTTTCTTCATAAAATAACCTATCTACAGCTAAATGCATTTTCTATAGAACGAACTTTTTCTTTTGAGATCCTATTTTTGTTCTCCCTTTCTTTAAAGAATTTCTGAAAAAATTTCAAGTTATTCTCTCTTTAATTACATTTAATGGTGGTCATAAATTTTGAACTAGTTTTTTTAAATCCTAACTCACCGAGAGCAATAGAGTTCTGGATGTTTCATCCAAGAAGTGCAACCTTTAACCCACATTGCGCAGTTTACTAGAAACATCTTCAATCTCTTCTTTCACCTTCAGTGGAGTTAACCCATATCCCCGTGTTCCAATTATGAAATAATGCATGTTTAATATTACTTGTATGCTTTAAATTTTAAAATGGCATTCAAACTCATTAATTTTAGTATAAAATTATTTTCTTAATATTGTAAATACAGTGAGTTCTTCGACAATCTTTTTCTTGTTTTCCTTGCAGTTTTTCTTTCCTTCTTTCTTTTTTGATGGGTAAGATATATAAAATAAACATATATATATATATATATATACATTGATTTAAAAAAAAGAGGTGTGAATAATTACTTCTTTTAATACATAATGTTTATGAATTTAAAATTTGTTTTATGCGGTTTATAAGGTATATTAAAAGATGAACCTCTATGTAACGAATTTTGCATATAACGAACTTTTTGCCGGGATTTAGCACCTTTGTTATATAGAGGTCCGACTGTATTTGGTTATATTTAATATTTCGAAGTAAAATCTGCGGCTTGCGGTCCATATAGCTCTCCACTATTCGAACACACACTAGCATATAGAATTCTGTTGCAAACAGGTTGGAGCCTACATGCTTTGTGTTGCATTGTCTCTGCATGTTCCCTCTGTAACGTAGCCTCTTTGATGAATATCTATCTGCCATTCCTTCTTTGTGTTTTCTGGTTCCTCAAGCAAAAGGATACTTTTATTGCTTTCCTTCTTAAAGAGGACTATAGATCAGCTGCACTTGTTGTCAGCCGTCCTTACCTTTCGGTTTACTCGTGGCCTTGCTACACATGTGTTCAGAAAGGATGGTCTGCTTTTGTGGAGAGATGCGTAGGATTGTGAATTTTGCGTCGAAGTGACACGACGATTTGTGATTTATCTGTGGGATTTATGGCATGTGGCACCAAATAGGGTCCTGCTTCGAAGAGCCGAATGCGTTCTGGACAGTATCTGAGGGAACCGATAGCAGATTAAAAAGATTTTAAAGACAACAGTTTTTTCGTCAAAATAGATTAATTATGTATATCCTTTAAGAAATTGTTTTTAATACATACATGCATTATTTTAATACATGTGACATGTATAATATTACTCCTGAAAAATATTTATAATGTATAATATGTACTTTTTGAAAATACTTCAAAAATTTTTTATACGTATGTACAATTATTGTTTCATTACATAATTTCAAATTCAAATGTGATGGAAAAAAATTCTCTTCGCATGTAAATGTTTATTTTGGGAGTTTTGTTCTATCCTCTTTATAATTCGAACTCTTGATAACACGAAGTTTTTCATTGGTCCCCCCAACTTTGAATTTTCGGGAGTCGACTGTATATATCAGTGATTCCCAAAGTGGTCTATATAGACCCCCAGGGAGTCTATGACGACCTGCAAGGGGTTCACGCCAGCGAAAAAGTAATTTGAGGGACCATGAGGTATAAATGGTGGAAACCAGATTCTACCAATTTAACTGATTTATTTACTAAATTTAGTGAGGTTAATTTGTGGTGACTAGGTGACAGCGTACGTTTTACTAAGGCAAGGATCATTTCAGCATTTCTTTCCAGAATTAAGCAAGATGTATAATACTGGACGTGGCAAATTTTCTCAATTTGTCACAGACAATCTGTCAGGACATTTTACCTTACATTCAACATTTAGGTGCTCCTTTACTCAGATTTTGAAACTAGGTTTGAGATTGCTTGTTTATAGTAATATCATAGTATGAATGACAATGAATTCATATAGACACATTAAAAAAGTCTTATTACAATAGGAACTGATCAGAACAAAGATCTAACAAAGCCCTAACAAAGATCTTAGTAAAAAGTTTAGAAACGAATGTCAGCAATTTTGTCTTTAAAAAAGACATACATGTCTTTGCGTTTCACAACATACATGTTTCATTGCGAATTATGGAATATCGTGAGAAAGTTTTTAATTGTTTTTCCTAGTGAGAGTGAGTTTGTCTATCTCAAAGAAAACAAATTAGGCACTTACTAATACAAAGGAGATTTAGGGTTAAACCTGGCTATATTGATATTAAATGTTGAAAATTTGTTATTGAAGCACCAGATTTCCCCCTCTCCTTAAAATCATTTGTTTGTTCAGTATTTTATGTATAAATTCCTAAACGTGTGCTTCTTAAGTTTTAAATGTTATACTTTCCTACTGTTAGAAATTTAATTCTTTTAAAGTCAGTATTACCAGCTGCTCAAAGACGTGAATTTGCAAAACTTCAATGTTAGGGACCCGAAACCGAAAAACATGGCGAGAGGCCTATGAGACAAACAAATTTGGAACCTTCTGGTATATATCAATATTATTGAAATAATTCAAAGAAACAAGTAAGTAATTATTAATATTGAATTCTAAGGCTACACAAATGCTATTGGTGATGGGATTTCGTAATTTTTTTTTACCACGGTCAAAAAAAAAAAGCAACTCAGGAGCTGGCACCCTTAACTTCCATGCCACGCTCAGGTGATTATCTTCATCCACGATATGTTTTACACGTATCAGCACCTCTACATGACTTCAGTGGCATCAGAAATTGAATCCAAAACTCAACAAGCAATCGAAATTTCGGGAATATACCTATCCTACCCAGATCACATCAAAACAACAAAAGGAATGCAAAATGAAATTAAAAAGTAAAGTGACACAAAAAATAAGAATGACGGTAAAGCTTTTTTCCATCATTCTATTTCTATCCTATACTATTTTCTATGCTTTGATATTCTCTCAAAAACCTACCCTCTTTATGACCTTTTTCTCCAATATATATGAGAGAGTGAATGTTATATTAAGGTTACACTATAAGGAACCACAAGGGCTATTGGCGACGGACTTCATCGTTTTGAATCTCGGGGAAATGAAGAGGATAACACCTGAGCTTACACCTTCCATTCCTAACTGCCACACCAACGGGAGGACCTTGAAAATGTCAGATTTAACATGTAGCAGCCCCTTTCACATGGTGGGTACCAGGACTGGTGGAACCCGTTCACATGGTGGAACCCGTGACACTCAGACTACAAGTCAGTGACTGTATACATGACAATGGGCATGGTTGGCCAATATGAAAGTATCTAAAAAACTAGAGTTCAGTAATTATTTTTTTTAAAAAAATGAACAAAAAGGAACTGCAGAAATAATTTGAATTATTACAGAACTATTGCCAAAAAATATACTTATAAAATAACTTATAAAAAATGAAATTCGTAAAATAAGTGTAAAATTATCATCAACTAATCGCAGAGCGTGTGCAAAATACACGAACAGCTGGGTTTGATATGGACAGTGCACTACAAAGATGAAAATTGATGATGCCGATGGTTTTCTAAAAAGATTTTTTTTAAAAAAAATTAAATGAAGTAAAAACTATTAATGAATTTCAAAAATACAGGGTGTGAGCCAAGAGCCTTGACCCGATTATAAAAATTCATTTGAAAACAAACCTTCAATATAATAGTGCCAGGGTGGGCATTAAGTCAATCGCGATCGACCGGTGGACCACCAAGATATTTTGGGATGAGTGTCTAAAGATTTTAGCAGTTAGTAATTATATACGAAAATATTGAAGATTGGTTGAAGTATGCAGACTAAGTCTTCTAATGACTATAACAAAGAAAACTAACTTCAGATGAAAAAGTTTTATTTTTTTACGTATTTTGAATTGTTTGATACTAAATGCATCGTTTGATATTATTATATTTGTAGGTATTATTATGTTTTTATTTTGCGTTTTGCTTTAAACACAGTTTTAAAAGTTTTTTTTTATTTTAGTTGTGTAAGTAAGTACATATTCCGTATTTATTATTAATTTATTATAAATATTGTAGACCTTTTCTACCTCATCTCACCTATAACACTAGGCATTGGCGCACACAAGAATTTTTCAATGGGGAAGGCGGGGTCGAGAGTCGAAATTCTACCGTTCTCGTATTACCCCAATACGCAGTCAAACATATTTTTTTTTAATTTTGTTGATTGTGTCGGGATTAAAAAACAGTAAAAAATAAATTACTGAATAAATAATCAGCATTAAATAATAAAAAAATTATTAATAACAGAGACTCTTAATTTAATTTTACTTACTATGTACTTGGGATTGTAATCAATCGGAAAAAAAATCAAGGGCAATAGAAGAGGGACCTGTGGACCCCCTCCTTGTGTGCGCCACTGACATTGGAAGGACAACAGCACCTTGAAAAAATTAGAACTAGCCCGCACCCTGAAAAAGTGTGCTCACCCCTGTATTAGTGTATCACTGGTTAGGACCGTTTTAGTATGTTTCTTGTGCGTGCGCTCAGATAGACGGTGCGAAGGAAGTGGCGTAACAGAGAATATTAGGGTCCTCTTGCAAAGTCAGGTTTCACTTTAATATTTTATATATTGGTTAAATACGTACTTGGCATTGGTATCAGGTTTTGGGTTCCCTAGAAACCTGAGATTCCCCGCGATGCGGGGGTTGAGATAGTTTGCTTTACGCCACTGTGTGAAAGCACCTTTAAAAGAGACCCAGGGAAACATTCGTAAGACTTCATTTTCTCCCGAAATTCCCATCGATTCAAAGTGTGCTTTGGTTTTAAGAAACCAACTTATCCGTTAATGTTCAAAGTAAATTTCGACATCGTTATCGACTTTACCCTCCCGATACAAAAATAATAAAGCGATAGTATGAAATTTATAAAGAAACCGGCAGTGTAACAGAACGCTTGGCTGAAAGTGAATGCCTCGACTTAGGAACTGCAACTTATTCGAAGCTACACGATTTCCAAATTTCGTCGATTCGTCTTTTGATTGAACACTACACAACTCGATCACTTCCTGTTTATCTTATGTGCATCTTCGACGTATTGCGCGGAATCGACGCCTAGCCATTATAATTTAATTTTTGTCATTTATTTCGTATCTCCTGATAGTGTATTTGCTACTACATGTTTTAACCGTTATATTTTGAAGCCCAGGGGCTAAGCAGTAGTGCATCGCGCTTCCGTACTACAGGTCCGAGGTCCAAACCCCTGGCTCGGAAAGGTTGACCCGGCCTTTCATTCTTTGAGTGGGTCGATAAATGTGTACCAAACTTGTTTAAAAACTAAACATTGCACCCTAAGGCCCATGGTCCCGTTTACTGAGATGGGCACAGTAGGCCTCGGCCCTCATGGGCTGTTCTACCATTGAATTAAGTTAAGTTAATTGTTATATTGTGACATTCAAGAACCGCTGGATTCCCACAATGAGGGGCTAGCAATTGCTGAGAGCATAAAAATGCACAAAAAAACAAGACATTGAAGAACTTGAGACTTTAGTTCCCAGTTCAATTAGAAAATTGACAGAAAGCCTGAGTTTAATTGAAAATGGGTTACACTCTTTATTAAATATAGACTCCAGCAAAGAGCGTCTTTCAACAAAACAAGGAATGAAAAAATAATTAGATGCTTAGATGAAATTTCGCGGGAGAAAACAAAAATTTTAGGGGCTGGCAGATTGTTTTGTTAGATTTTATGAAATCTTTTACATCGAAATAACTTGAATTCGTGGTTTTTTTATTTGTGTTACATAAAATTTTACTAAACATTTTTTGCTAAATTTCCTTTTCTTTCGTCCGTGGCACCAACTAAGAATAATTTATAATGCGAAACTATATACCACTACATACGCGAGTTCCATACGCACAGTTATCATTCAGACGCACCTATCGCGTATAAGATTGAGCACTTAAACCAGAGCTTCTCCCAGTTCCAATGTTCAATCATACGTTTAATCGCGCCCTTCTACCTTGCAATAACGATGTATTGAATTCAATAATACTATACTTCAACGCTAAAACTACAATGCGACTTGTTTTCAATCCCCTTGGAGCACGAAAGCCTACACCAAATCCATTTGACCTTTCCGAATAATAGTATCACACACCAGGTCTTGATCTTCAAACAACTGACACAGTGACATGCCCCAGCAGTCCAGAAGATGAGCAGGAGAAGCAGGGAGAGAGCAGGGACAGGTAAAAAAAGACTTTATCCCCTACACAAAAGTCATACTACGCAGGTGACAGCATCTAAAGCGCGCCAAGGCCGTCTGATGAGCCCTCGAACTCTTGCACTGTAGAGATAGGCCAGGACTCTTAGCTGCGTACCAGTGGTGAGCAGGAGGATTTCGCCAAATTCCTTTCAGTTCTTTGGAGGGAATGAATTTCCGAATGGTTTAAGACTGCGGAATTGGAGTTAGAGAGATTACAACCCCTATACCAGCCAACTCATCAGCTGCATCGTTCCCAGGCACACCCACATGGGAGGGTGTCCATTGGAGATGTACTTGTTTCCTCTGACCAAGACTAGCTAATTTAAATAAAATATCTAGACCAGTACTGTCCATAATTTTTGGCCAATTCTTCAAATATTGGATGGAGCTTCTGCTGTCTGTCAGGAACCAGATACTGTCCTTATAAGAGTTTAGAGCATGATCGAGAGCACCACTAATATCAATGAGTTCCGATCTAAAGACGGAATAGTGGTCAGAATTCTCCTGATGCTGATTTTAGCATCATTCCCAGAAGGGTTACTAAAAATACCACTCTGCTGCTCTACCCGTTGATAGGGTATGTCATCGATTACTTACTTTACAATACGACTTTAACCTCTTAAGTGCTACCGGTGTATATAAGCGTCTCACTCAGCCAAAGCATTAACTATCCCGGACGTATATAAACGTCTTTTCAAAGTATGATCTTTTCTAACCACTATTATCCAAAAATTTATTCCAAAGGCTTTGGTATGCAATAAAAGGACATACAGTGTTTGCGAAGGATTTACTTATTGGCATTGGGGGGCTAATCGCGTGTCTTTTAATCGGGATTAATTATAAATCCTTCAAATGATCAAGATAAGTGTTGAATTTTGTATATAATTTTATATGTGACACGCCTATGGGGTCATTGGTAAATTAATTGTAAAATAAATTGTTTAGCACTGATACATTTATATAAGTGTATTATATCAGAGTAAATGTGTATTTTTATATTATGTTCGAATGCATTTTGTTTACTTTAAATAAATTAATAATTTTTTAAAATAAACTTTTGGTTTCCACTTTTTAATATGCTCGGGCCTCCTCTTGAAAAGTTATCACCCCCCGGGGTGCGTGCCCCACAGTTTGAGTAACGCTGGCTTAGACATTCTACGAACTCCCAAGATTAGTTTACGTTGCAATATATAAACAGAGGTAAAGGGTCTGATAAAAATTTCATAGCAGTACGTACAATTTATCTGGACAAGCATATGGCTTACTATAATAGCTTAAGCACAATAAATATTTATTATGAGGAAAAAGCTTTTTTTATCTTATTTATCTAATTATTATACTAACAATCAAAGGTTCCACCATCAATTGATTGCGCTATCCATTTATTGCTTCAATTTATTCCTTCCAATCATTTCACCTTCTGTCATTGGAGTACTGCGTTGTCATGATTGCTTACAAAGAAGCTTTCTTTTCATGTGTTCCCTGCAAATTATCTGGAATGAACGAGTGTAGGCATATAAGAAAAGAGAAACGTTCTTTGAATGAATCTTAGGGGTGCATGATGTTTTAATTGCATCGTTATCTTAATGAGAGGATAAATTTCTATCGCAAATGCGTTCGATTTCTGTTTCATGGCTCGACAAATACGAATAAAAACCAATTGCCCCCGGCATCCCTCCTTTTGCTTCTTCGCTTAAAGAACGTGGAAGTGATTAATTATAAATTACCAACCGAAAATGGCTGCTCAGGGTATGGAACACCAAAACCTTCGTTTTCTTAAATGTTTTTCCCAATACACATAAGAAAAAGGTAGATCATTTTAAAACTTCATGAAAAGGTCATGATATCTCGATGTTTTCTTTTAAATTTTAGATAAGATGCATTTGTTAATTATTGCACCAAGGGTGAGACATACCATATTCTAAGCTCTTTGCATTATTATAAAGGGGTGTGGTAGTCTCGCGGTTATGATCATGAACTCTTGGACGGGTGTTGTGGGTTCGAGTCCTGGTGCCATTAAAGACCTACCAAGTAAAAGAGGCTGATGTGCGTTAAAAATATCGAGACTCAATGTCCTCTTATTTGTGTGATGTGGTAGTTAGGACAGGATTTTACCAGCTCAGGTGTCATTGCCAGTAATCCTCTTGTGCATTTGTTATGCTAATTAATACAGCTCGCTATCATTGTAAAGAGCTTAGAGCTACAAACCCTGGATTAAATTGTAGCTATACATTTTAAAGTTAGTTTTAAAGGACACATTCTATTAAAATTTAGAGATAACAAGTATTATCTGGTATAAATAGTTTTAAACAAAGATCTGTAGTGGTACCTCCTTCTGCAAGTCGCAAACAACAAGGGTCAAGAATAAAAGCTCTTAAAGACTGGCTCTAATAGGAAATCCTTTCGTCCTAGTTGTCTAAGGTATGCACGGCGTAGCTGCGGACTGGTGGTACAAATGAACACCCCAGCCAAGTTCAACAGCTTGCCACCAAAGTTATGATCCAGGTAATAACCATTAGATGGCAGAACAGCCTAAGCATACTGGTTGATTATGCATTTATTCCATAGAGAATCTAAGACATATTCAATAAATCACGACTGATGATTCAGTTCAACTATATCATTCTTCTCAACAATAGATTTTCCGCAATGTCAACGGGAAAATGGTCCAAGGATACTCAAACCTACTGGAGATGAATAGCAGTTGTAGTAATTGGTGGGAAAAATAACTCTTTCTCTCAGTATCGTTCAGAAAGTCAAAACAGAAAAAAAAAAATAACTTTCTTCTCTAGTAAGGGGGTATGCAGGGGCGTCTTCTTGAGCATGTCGCAAACAACAAAGATTAGGAATTAAAAGTCCTTAATGACTGGCTCGAATAGGGATTCCTTTCGTCTATGTCGTCTAAAGCATGCAAGGACGGATTTTCGGCCTGGTAGGGTGATGGCTCAAAACATACCCTTGCCAATGTTAAAGGTTTGTCGCCAAAGAACTAATGGCAATCCCAAAACCAGAGCTTGCACTCCAATCATCAAATTTTTACTACTAATCAACATCAGGATATGAAGTCTTGAAAGAATTATCTGCGAATCAGCATTCATAAGGACTCTCATGCCTGGGAAGAAGCAATAACAACAACGAAATCGCGACCGTCACCAGCTCGGCTATCGTGGTCCCTACCCTCTGTTCTGCGTTAACTATCGCACTGAAGCCACCAGATTTAACGGTTATCGGTCCCTTCTTCACGGAGGGTCTTCAGTGGCACTAGGACTCGAACCCATGACACTACGGTCACACATTCGTGCCCATGAATACTTGGTTACAAACGACAGTTTGAAAATTACTTTTAGTAAAATATATATTTTTTTCTTCATTAGTTAAAAAATATAGGAAATTGTATTTTGTAATATTTTTTTCAGATTTCTTCTCTTTCACTTTTGCGAATAATTTACATCAGTATGGTTCAATTTTTTTTTCTGAATTTCAAAACATACCTAGGTGGAAAAGATGTTATTTGGTTATATAGATACAGATGAACATAAAACACAATATAATAATTTTCATGTTTACTAACTGTCACTTTATTTAAAAATACATATATAAAACAAGATTTTTTCTTAAATTTCAATTTTTTGTTGTTGAAGTTTCTTTTTATAACAATTGAACATCTTTACCCAATTATGAAATTTGAAATTTTATCCAAGTCTTATGAATAGAATAAAAAGTACAAGTTAGTTTAATGTCAGTTTTGAATTCAATGCAGAAAACGTGTTTGTGACTGCTTTATCATGTGACTGTCATGAAATTAGTCCAATAGAACTCTCTCTCTCTGGGTTATGAAATGGTGTAATGTACTACTCACACACATACACACACAGTACTCATTTATCAGTAATTATCACTTTTGTGTGTGTGGTTATTCCTTCATACACACTGCAGAGAACTATTTTTTTTTAGTTTGACTTTAAAATCTCATCTATAATCAATTTCCGTTTTTTTTTTTTTTGAAAAGACAATCCCTTTGAGATGCAATATTAAATTTTGATATTATTTAAAATTATTTTTCTTTTAATATCCAAACCATAAAACAGTGATTCTCATCATTTTTTGTTGTTGTTGATGTTGTGGTACACTTTTAACGCTTTCAAAATTTGTCGGTACCTTAACACTAAAATTTGTTGAACAAAAATTTAACATCTGTCATTCCCAGTGTAAAATAGTTTATCATATAATATTAAAGAAAATATGTACGACAAAGGAACAATGTGTATTAAGTAATTGATTACAAACCTTACTATTATTATAAATGTAAAAGTTTGTATGAAAATGTTTGGTACTCTTTCACGCAAAAACAACTGAATGGATTTTAATGAAATATTGCAATAATGTAGCTTATACATCAGGATAACAGATAGGCTATAATTTATAAAGATATTGTGTGAAGTGTACAAAATATAACGATAATTGTCAAGAAAGTAGGGAAAAAATCTGTCATCTGCAAAAAAGTCCACGATATCATATTTCTATCTTTTATGTGTGAAGCAAAACTTTCCATTTTGTTTTGTCTACAAAAGTCACCAGAAACTGCGAAAGCTTGAGCAGGTAGAGTGTGAGGCTGATTACAATTTTAACATAAAATAAATGTAACAAAAAGTAATATTAACGTATTACACTTCCAGATATAAATTATTTATACTATTTTAAGTATTCGTTACACAAAATTTGTAAAAACGTGCTAATTTTGCTGAGCAGAGATCAGCTTAGGAAGGTGTTTTCAAAAATCGACCCACAAGAGAGTTACGGGGAGTTGTAGATAAAAAAAAGTCCTTTATATCAGCTATTATAGATCTACAGACTTTAAATTTAACAAATGCGCTTTTCTTTCTTTTTTTGTTCAGCAAAAAAGAATAAAGGTGTTGTTTATGCAAAAAGCTTCTTTTTTTGTTTAATTTGCAATTCACGTAAAATTAACTTATTAAAAACTTCTTTATCCTTCAATCTGTATTGTTTAATTTTTCAATTCAATCGTGCGAAGAACGGGTATAACAGCTAGTTAGTTTTTTAGTTAAGGCTACTCTTGGTATATTCAATAGTCTTTTAAAATTTTTATCCTTATAGGATAAAAGCATCAAATGATTATTGTAAAGAGTGTTTTTTTTTCAGGTATAGAAGTTTAAGTTGGCATTCCTTTCCAAGATGGCGACCGATTTAACAGCTGTCAAGTGATTTATTCTCAGTTTGGTTTGGCAATTCATCAAAACGATCATCAAGCAAGGCGTAGATTCGTCGAATGGGCCCAAAACGAGATTGCCATTGTTCCCGATTTTCAAAAGCGAATTTTGTTTAGCGATAAAGCGCACTTCTGGTTGAATGGCTACGTCAACAAACAAAACTGCCGCATTTGGAGTGAAGCTGATCCACAAGTGTATGTCGAAACACCGTTACATCCAGAAAAACTGACTGTTTGATGTGCTTTATGGAATGGCGGACCACTTTTTCAAAACCGATGAAGGTCACAACGTTACAGTCAATGTTGATCGGTATAGAGCCATGATTACTAACTTTTTCATTCCTGAGTTAAACAATCATGATGTCCAGGAGCTGTGGTTCCAACAAGACAGCGCAACATGTCACACAGCTCGTGCCACAATCGATTTATTGAAAGACACGTTTGGTGACCGCCTAATTTCACGTTTTGGACCTGTGAATTGGCCTCCAAGATCTTGTGATTTAACACCGCTAGACTATTTTCTGTGAGGTTATGCAAAATCACTGGTCTATGCGGATAAGCCACAAACGCTTGACCATTTGGAAGACAACATTCGGTTGGAAAAAGTCATCGAAAATTGGACGTCCAGATTGGACTACATCCGAGCCAGCCGTGGCAGTCATATGCCAGAAATCATATTTAAAATTTAATGCCACAAGATTATCTTTCGAGTAAAAAAAATTCATGTCAATCGAATAATACATCGTTGTTTTATTGCAATTTACAGTTCTATACCTCTAAAAAAACACCCTTTATATACCACGAATATCCTTAGTTTATTTCTATAAAAAAAACGGCAGAACCATTCGGTTCCGGATATTATTTTTTCCTCCGACTAAAATTAATAATGTAGAAAAAAAAATTTCCGGCACACTTAAAGAATTTGACTCCACACTAAAGTGCCGCGGCACAGGGGTTAAAAATCACTTCCATAAAACATCTATTCAGCACTATCTTTTGCAATTTCTACTATTAGCTCACTCACTCCCTATATACATTATATATATATATATATATAAGACGCATTTGTTGTCTGTCTGTTCTCTCATAACTCGAGATCCAGACACCCAAATAACGTGAAACTTAGTACACGTACACAAATTTACACCAGAAAGGTTCTTAAACAGGTTTGGCGTTCATAATTCCTTCCAAATGTTTTTAAATTTAATTTTTAAGTGATTTTCCAGTGTTATGACGTCATATGTAGTCACGTTTCTCACTAAGAGGACAATTTATACTTTACATGCAGTTTTTCAAGATTATTATATATTTTTACTGTGTGTGTGTAGCTATGTTTATCGGTTGGAATATTTATTCAATTTTTCTATTCTTTGATATTTAATTAGGATTACTTTTCGAATAAATCATTTTTTTAAGGATTATTCTTTAACAACTAAAATTTTGTTTTGTTGTTTTGGCAACATTTAGGTATTATCGCGGGATGTTTATGTGTGTGATTTTGCTTGAAAATTACAACTTATTTATTTATTTCTTTAGAATGCGAAGATTATAATTTTGACAAACTAAAACTTCTCATTCATAAGGGTTATATTTCAGTTCGGTTCAAATGTAGTATAGGGGGACACTTTGGATTTGGCGATTTTTCTTCGGATTTTTCGATTTTTATCTAAATGTCATGGTGAGGTATCGAATTCTTTCTAAAATAAATAATACCGAAAAAAGTACCTTGGAGTCCACTTTTAGTAACCAAATAAAGGACTCCGCCAAGTAGCCTCCCTATACTACACTTGATCGAATAATATGGTTCTTTGCAATTTCATGTGTCTTTATTTTAACCTTTAAGGGTATACTATTGGCTTCAGTGCATAAAATTACCATGCAGAAAATCATACTTGGGTAATCTTACTGCCCAAGCAAAAGCAGTGTTGGTAGTAATTACATATCAAACTGGAATAGGCATCAGAGAATGAGCAAAACAGAAAAAATGGCTTTAATACCTGTTGAGGAAGCAGGTGGTCATAAGATAAATTATTTTTGGAACTTATGTACTATCCTGGCAATCGCCAACATTCAAAATAACTTGCCAAGTTGGCAACCCCGATTTTATATGTCATATATATATGTTGAATTTTGAGTTGTGCTTCGTTTCATATATCGCCAATAAGTTGCGGTTATATGTAAGTACCTTATTTTTTCAAATTATGCTTTTGCATTGATAAAGTTAGTTCAGTTCTTTTTATGTCGGTTAATGTTAGTATTGTACTTCATTTTTTCAATTTATTTTTATGCTCGGGATATATATATACTTTGGATAATTTTTGTAGTACTTGCGTATTATTGCACAATTGCCAACGTTCAAGACAACTCGCCACTTTGGCAATTCCAACTTTGTGTGAGTTGAATTAGCAATCATGTGCTTCATTTTGTATAATGTCACCAATAGTTTGCAATAATACATAAGTACCTCTAATTCTGTACATTACTATAACATTAGACTGGCCGCAACATATACCAATTTGGCGTGATTTCAGAATCATGCCAAAAATGAGTATGTTGAGGAAGCAGGTAGTGGTAAGATAAATTATTTTGGCACCTATGTGCTATCCTAACAATCGCCAACATTCAAAATAACTTACCAAGTTGGCAACCCTGATTTCGCACGTCATATATATGCTGAATTGCGAGTCATGTGCTTTGTTTCATATAATGTCGCCAAAAGGTTGGGGTTATAAGTAAATACCTTATTTTTTCAAATTATGCTTTTGCATTGATAAAGTTAGTTCAGTTCTTTTTATGTCAGTTAATGTTAGAATTGTACTTCATTTTTCAATTTATTTTTATGCTCGGGATATATATATATACTTTGGATAATTTTTTTAGTACTTGCGTATTTTTGCACAGTCGCCAACGTTAAAAAAACTCGCCATTTTGGCAATCCCAACTTTGTATGCGTTGATTGGCAATCATGTGCTTCATTTTGTATAATGTCACCAATAGGTTGCAATAATACGTAAGTACCTTTAATTCTGTGCATTACTATAACATTAGACTGGCCGCAACATATACCAATTTGGCGTGATTTCAAAATCATGCCAAAAATGATTAGCCAACCAATATGAAATTAATATTATGAGTATTATCTTAGCCTGTTTTATCTTTCCCTCCAGTAATCCTTAATTAATTCAATATATAATTTTTGTTTTTTTTCATACACTGCTCAAAACAATTAAAGAATATTGTAAGTTTTACATAAAATAAAGATATAAGCGAATTTTTTTTTGCCGAAAAAGGAAGAAGAGAATCAAAAATGTAAATTTTTCTGATTTTCAAACTGTGGAGTACGTTAATTTTGTATTCCACGTCAAAAACGTCACTTCAGCGGCAGCGAATGAAATGTGACTTTCAACTGAAATGAAGACAAGGATGATCGGCATTCAATGACTGCTTTGTTTGATGACTACGATGTCTCAGCGAAGTCATTTAACCGATTCAGAAGCTTGGAGAATTGTTGGTAGGTTAAAAGAGGGCCAAACTCAAGCCGAAGTAGCGTAAGCCATTGGAGTGTCACAAAGTGTGATTTCCAGGATCTGGAACCGTTTTTGGAGACTGAAAGTGCAGGCAGAAGACGAGGACAAGGTCGTAGACGGGCAACAACGCCCAATGAAGATCGTTATTTAGTTTTAACGGCTCAGAGACACGGATATATGAACGCTACTCTTCTCCAACAACACCTTCGCTCGGCTACTGACACCACGGTTTCAACTCAGACTGTACGAAGCGGGATCCATAGTGTAGGTCTGTATGCTCGCCGACCGTTGGTGTGTGTTAGACTAACATCAAGGCATCATCGCGACCGCAGGGAGTGAGCAACAGAGCATGTGAATTGGAGGAGAAATGAATGGTGCAATGTTCTTTTTTCTGACGAGTCCCATTTTTCTGTTCATCCGGATAATAGGCGTATTTTCATCTGGAGGGACCGTGGCAGTAGGAATAATCTTGCGTTCGTGCACGAAAGTGTCAGATTTGGCGGTGGAGGAGTGTTGGTGTAGGGTGGCATCTCCATTGACGGGTGCACAGACTTCTACATCATTCGAGATGGACCTCTGACTGCTCACCGATATAGGGATGAGATCTTCAGACCTATTGAAGTCCCTTACGCTACAGCAATCGGAGATGACTTCATTTTAATGGACGATAACAGCAGGTCTCATCGTGCTAACCTTGTGGAGGATTCCCTTTTCGAGGAAGGAATCGTACGAATGGAATGGCCAGCGTGTTCTCCAGACATAAATCCAATAGAGCACGTTTGGGACGCTCTAGGAAGGCGTGTTGCTGGCCGCCAACCACCCCCACAAACTCTCCAAGAACTAGAAAAAGCTCTTCTGGAAGAGTGGGACAGAATACCCCAACTCGTGATTAATAGCCTCATTGACTCCATGCCTCAAAGGTGCTTGACGTTGCTGGCCGTCCGTGGAAACCATACCCCTTACTGAAAATGATTTCCTTTGTAGAAAACACCTATTTTTATTCTTTTTTTCTCATATGCACAAATTGTGTTTTTTTTTCCTTTTGTACACAAATGCGCAATAAAATGCATTTTTTTCTGCCAAACATGTGTAATTTATTCTCATATAACCTACTATGTCTGTCGACCATGTATTAATCAGCTAAAAAGTTTCGCAGCCACAAGATCCACCTAAAACCGCAATATCCTTTAATTATTTTGAGCAGTATATTTCAGTACTTACATTTTTTTTTTTGGTTATTATGTACTGCAAATATTTTTTTGCACATTGCGATGTCTTTAGCAAAATTAATCAGTGGTATTTTTCTTAAATATGTTTTTTTTTATCTGTTTTTGACAATTTTTAAAATTTTGTTTGATGTCTGTCTGAAATGCAAATAGCAAAATAAATATTTTATAATATATATATTGTGTTTGTATGAAAATGTTTATACTGATTTATTCAAAATATTGAGTCGTCTTTTATTTTTGATATCTTTTTAAGATTTAATTTTATGTTATAACCAGCTATACCCAGCTAAATGTTGCTGTTGCTCAGTCAGCTTTAAAATACTGGTACACCATAAAATATGTCATGAAGCTTACAAAAGTAATAATACACAAGAATTCAAACAAATCTATATACATATAAGACGCATTTGTTGTCTGTCTGAATAAACTTTCTCTTTCACACTACATCATTTGGATAAATTTTCAAAATTTGTTTGTGTGGTTAGTAATTAATTATAATGCTATAATTTTAATTGAATAGGCAGATATTGCATTTTTAAGTATAAAAATAGTTATAACTATTGTACTGTATTTTTTTCAGTGAGTGAATATTAACGTCGCACTGTTCAGCTACATGAGGGCTTTTGGCGACGGACCACATAATTTTGAACCATGGTCAAGTGACGTGGACGACACCTGAGCTGGCACCCCCTTCTCCTAACTACCACGCCACACCAATTTAGCAGGAATATATTCTACCAATACTTAGCAGGAATATTCTTTGAAAACCACTTTTCCAAGATATATGTGACAGCACGGGTTCTATGATGAGTATTTTAGCGGGGAAGGTAAATAGTTTTGTACCAGATATTACATTTTCAGCGGATTGCAAAGATTATCATTTTTGTCCCCCAAAAATAGTTCATTTCAAAATTTAAGTGTCTTATGTTTTTGTATGTTTATGGAGACCTTAGAAAACGATTTGACTATTTATTTTAAGTGAATGGTGTATATAATTAATTTTACAGTGGAATATATCTAATTAATTTATTAGCTCTAACCGATGAAAATTCCCTAAGTAAAGTATTTTGTTTATGTATGTCCCTTAATTTTCAATGTAGTCACCTAAAAAAATATTGCATGAAAAAAATCGCAGTAAATCATAATGCGGTAGATAAAGCATTAACGTGCATCTCTCCCCTACACGGCGGGTCTTACAAAGCTCTAATAAAGTTTGAGCTATGAAAGTAGCTAGACATTTGCCAACTTGACTCTATTGTCAACATTTCGCTATTTTTTCCATTGAATCGCCATTGTTATTTAGGAAACGGCGTTGCTTGCGAGTATTACAATTTTAACATAAAATAAATTCAACAGAAAATTATATTTATGTATGACACTTTCAGTTATAAACTATTTACAATATTTTAAGCGTCACAAAACTTTTAACAATGTGTTACTTTTGCTGAGCAGAGATCAGCTTAGGGAGGTATTTTCAAAAATCAACCCTCAAGAGTGTTACGGGGAGTTATAAGTATAAAAAAATCCTTTTTATCAGCTATTAGATCTACAGACTTAAAATTTAACAAAAAAAGGTATTTTTTTCTTTCTTTTTTTTCTTCAGCTGAGATATGTGAAAGCTTTTTTTTTGTTTAATTTGCAATTCTTTTAAAATTAACTCATTAAAAACTTCTTTATCCTTCAATCTGTGTTGTTTAACTTTTCAGTTCACCCGTGCGAAGAACGGGTATACCAGCTAGTATAATATATAATATACATATATATAATATGTAATATACATATATATAATATATAATATACATATATATATAATGTATAATATACATCCGGGGTGGGCATCACGTCGATCGCGTACGACTGGTGGACCACCAAGACATTTTGGGGTGGTTGCCTGAAGATTTCAGCAGTTAATAATTATAAACGGAAATATTCAAGATTAGCTGAAGTATGCACACTATAAGTGTTCTACTGACTAACAACGAAAACTAACTTTATATAAAAATATTTAGATAAAAACTAAGATAAATTTTAGTTAAAAATGTCTTTTTTTATGTGTTTTGAATTGTTTGATAGTAAATGCATCATTTGATATTAGTATAACTGTAGCTATTATGTTTGTATTTTGCTTTTTTCTTTAAACGCAGTTCTAAAAGTGTTAGTTTATTTATTTTTTATTTTAGTTCTGTATAAGTACATATTCCGTATTTATTATTAATTTGTAATAAACATTGTAGACAATTTCATACCTCATCACAATGATGACACTGGGTATTGGTGCACACAAGAATTTTTCAAAGGCGGTCGAGGTTCGGAAGTCTACCATTCTGGTGTCATACCACAATACGCAGCCAAACATATTTTTTTAATTTTGTAGATTGTCGGGAACAAAAAAAAGGTAAAAACAAATGATTAAATAAATACTCTCAGCATTAAATAATTAAAAATTATTAATAACAGTTACTTAATTAAGTTTATCGTACTGTACATATGAAATTAAAATCACACGGTAAAAAAAATCAAGGGCTGTGGGGGAACGGTCCAGACCACTACCCCCCTCCTTCTTATGTGCGCCACTGACATTGGGTGGACCGCAACAGATTGAAAAAATTAGTAGTAGACTGTGCCCTGGAAAAGTCTTCTCCCCCCCCTGATATACATATATATATAATATATATCTTGTTCAAATTTCAATCGTTAATAAAATACTTTCTATTCATCCCTTCAAGTTCACATACATTTTTTTAAACTTGTAGTGCATGACACTTGGTATTTAGACAGTATTTTTCAAAGAATGTTAAAATGGTATCAAACAAAAAAAATAGTTCAACGCCCTATATAAAAAGGAAAATCGCTCATTGTGTCCCTGTAGCGCAATGTACTTCTAATCCGAAAATCGTGGGTTCGAATCCCACCTGAGATGACTTAATTTCGGAGAATGTGATTTCTTTTTACCATACTATTTTATTGGAATAATTAAATTTAATGAATGAATAAATAGTAACAAACAAAAATAATAGTCTAACACTTTATATAGAAAGGAAAATGGAAAATGCTTTCTATTTTGTCACTTATTTATATTAATTGTAATTATTTAATAAAAAGTAACGAAAATAAAATGTTCTTTGTTGGCCTAAGTAGGAATTCACTTTAAAATTTTTCTATTACTTGTTCCTTATACAATCAAGATCCAAAGTACAAGACACAAAATACACCCTTAGTGTCAATGCTTCTAAAACCTTTTCTTTGAAATGAAAAATAAAAAAAAAATCGATTTAAATTTCTACTTAAAAAACGAAAGTTACACAAAAACGATATGGTTCTTTTCTTTTTAATTTACTTTAGACGATTTTTTTTCTCTAAAAAATATCTTTTAGTCTGACATCTTTTTTTTACAAAGTACTATTTTGCTGCATTTTTTCTTCTCATTTTTTAAAAAAAAATTCAGCCGTGTGATAAAAACAAAACTATCGACAAAAGATGTATTGAATTAAAAATAAAAATTAAAGAAAGAATGTAAAAAGGGAATGTTCTTACTGTAGATAAAAGTTTCCAGAAAATAACAGTATTCAATGAATGATCCAGACACGAAAGATTAATAACACAAATTAAATTCTTGGGAATCTAAGTAAGGGTACTCGAAAACTCATACTCTATAATATTTTCCTTATTTTGTTTTATTTTATTATCATCCATCTCAAACTTCTGTTCATGATTCACGGATACAGAAATAAAACATTTTGCCGTGACAACAGCAGTGGACAAATATAACAAAATAGAAAAAAATAATATTCTGCTTAAATTTCCATCTATAAAATATAGTGAAGGAGTATTAATTTTATTTCTTTTATTAGTTCTTTTTCACGGATGGTCTGTTTGGGATCAATAAATAACAATTTTAAAAAAAGGTGTCGGAATATATCCACCCCCATTTGCTTACTGTTCTCGTAAAACTACAAGTTGTTCTGAAAACAAGTATTTAATGTTTGCATATTTTTCGTGCTTTATTTATTGTGCGCTGATTTGATTTTGTTTCCGAATAATGAAATAAGGTTCACATATATTTCCGATGTGCATTATTTACGATGCACACAAAAAGTTTTGGAAGAGAAATAAATTTTTACAATTGAAGCAAAAGGTAATGGAAGCAAAAAAAATAATAATAATAAAATAAACATTATTTATACATATATACAAAATATGTTTAATTTGTATATATATATATATATATATATATATATATATCTTACTAATTGTGTTTGTGTGTAAAATAGTGTAAATAATTTATATTTGGATGTGTATATATATATAATGCCTTTATATTACTCTAAATCATATTTAATTTACGTTAAAATTGTAATATTCACAAACAACGCTGTCCCTTTCGTTATAATGCTGATTCAATGAGAACTTGGCGATACAACCAAATTGGCATCATTTTTGATGACCTATTTGATGACTTAGTGAACATTTTGGCAACTAGGCGATCATGCTGGCCCCTTTTTTGGCGAGTTCAGGACTCTCTGGATTCTTCTAGAAATTTGTAGAGAAATACACGAATTTCACGCTCTGACTCAAGCGGATATTTCTCGAAGTTTCCGCCGGGTCTATAAATAAAGCCATGCTCGCCGAAACGAGTACTATGGTTTTGACCATCGATTAGTGAGTATTGTTTGGACTAGACCTTGATAACTGATTAGCTCGGCTGTGATTGTGAATAATCTTTTACATACGTGTCTTTTAAGCACTGATAATTGTGTTTGAGTGCTGTTGAAGGTGTGGAGATCTTCTGAGATTTATTCTACGAATATGGCTGTTGAATCCTGTATTTAAGGTATTGCTTTCTTGACTTTTTCTTAAAAACTGTCCTGTTCATTGCGAATGATTTGGACAAAATCCTCGAATCCGTATCTACGTAACAATATATATATATATATATATATATATATATATATATATATATATATATATATATTTATGAAAGCGACGTACACACCAGTCACTATATATATATATATATATATATATATACATATATATATATATATCTGTGATACAATTTAATCTACACACTAGAAATTCGGCAAGCTTGTTTCTTTTATGGAATAGATATCCACTACAAAAGAGTATATTGATAAAATCAATACACAAGGGGAGGGGGAGTATGGGTAGTTCGTAGGAGTATAGGTAATATTTCTTGTTTTTGAGCTGTTAGATTCGCATATTTGAAATTTGGTAAGCAAGTTTCTTTTGTCGAATAGATATCTTCACAGAAGTCGACTCCTACGGGGAGAGTGAAGAGTTACTGGTATCTATGGATAAAAAATCTTCGATTTTCTTAATTCTAGACCTACAGCACTAAAATTGTTACGCATGTTTCTTTTGTTAAGTTGAATCTCGTTAAGAATGGGTCTTACGGAATTCGACTTTGACAGAGGGCATATACACGAGTGTCGAAGCATTTATGATACAAGTAGAACTGTCATGATTGAAATAAAATTGTCCAACAAATAAAAATTTATGAGCCAATAACATCGATAAGCAGTCGCTTGGCGGCAAAGTGAGGGAGTGAATGAAATTTACGTCGCACTACTTAGCTACTCCAAGGCTTTTGGCGACGTGCCTCATCAATTTTAACAATGGTCAAGTAACGAGGACGACACCTGAGTTCCCCGCTCAGAACCCAGCTCTTTTAACTACCACACCGCTCCCTTTTTACGGCGAGTTCATAGCGGTAGTAGGCTGGAACTCATGACACGCCGACCACGAGTCCGTTACTTTGACCTCTAGGCTACCTTGTTTTAAAAAAAAAGCGGCACAAAATTGGGGCTTAAGAGATTGCCAATAAGGACAAGAAACATTTTTTAATAGAAATGCAGATTAATAAATTTAAAATCATTAATAACATAAATACAGTTTATTTTTCAATTCCTACTATTAGCTCACACTCTCTATATTTATTTATTTATCTTGGTGAAATTTTCAATCATTAACAAAATTTTAAAAAGCTAATTTCAGCTGAAATTTTATATACATGACTATTTGGAATGTCAATACAATAGTTTAATTATAATTAATAAGAATTAAATTGTTAAAACTAATTATTTAAAGAACTACAATTACAGCCGCTAAGTTAGGAGACTTTGTGTCAAAACTTGAAAATG